>CAUDMG010000748.1:1622500-1637500 GCA_958450375.1 Homarus gammarus | reverse complement strand
TCGGGTAAATAATTTTTTTTTTTAATGGCGGTCAACCTCGATCCATGGGCTAGATGACTCCCGGACAACTGCCCTCGGAGCTTGACCAACACGTTCATATCTGTATTATTATCTCGACTTAATTATATATTACAAAATCACTTGTGAGTTTTTAATGTTTTTTTTATAGTATGTCAACAAATACGTGGCTTAAAGAATACAAAAGTAATCAATTACCAAGACTCCACAGACCAACAAACTGTTTACGAGGAACACAAATGCGTGCGCCGGATGGTTCAACTTTTCCGTGATGTATTCACTATAGTGTTGAAGCCACCGTCGATTTACATTATAAATGTTATAGTAACTATAGAGCCGCTCCTCCTCTCCCTCACCCAATACTCCACCCTACAGCTCTCCTTCCTCCTACGTGTGTGTGTGTGTGTGTGTGTGTGTGGTGTATGTGTGTGTGTGTGTGTATGTGTGTGTGTGGTGGACGCACTTAAACGTGTTCGGAATAGATCAGCTGATTTTTTTTATACACAGTGAAACATGACCTGAGAACTTGATCAGTGTTGATACTGGAATGACAGACAAAGTGACCGACTCTAAAAGGTTTTCTCACTAGAATTTTCCCCGAACTGAAGATAAAATAACGCATTAATGTATTCAGTAAACTCTAAGTACAATTTGGCATTAATTTTGTCCACCTCCTCAGTGTCGTTATCTCCAGCTAGCCATATATAGACTGTTGGGTCACCGGTTATGAAGAAAATATATTGTAGATATGTTGATGAGCCAAACCTTTGTGTATGACTGTCGTGTGTGTGTATGACTGTCTTTTGTATGTATATGACTGTTGTTATGTGCGCGTATGACTGTCTTGTGTATATGACTGTCGTGTGTGCGTGTATGGCTGTCTTTTGTATGTATATGACTGTTTTGTGTGTGTGTGCATTTTTGACTGTCTTGTGTATATAACTGTCGTGTGTGTGTGTGTGTGTGTGTGTGTGTTTGTGTGTGACCGTTGTGTGTGTGCGTGTATGACTGTCTTGTTGTGTATATGACTGTCGTATGTGTGCGTGTATGACTGTTTTGTTGTGCATATGACTGCCGTATGTGTGTGTGTGTGTGTGTGTGTGTGTGTGTGTGTGTGTGTGTGTGTGTGTGTGTGTGTGCAAGAAATCACGGTTACGGTGTCAGTATAATCCGTCAGGTTTTAATATCCATCAGCCAAATATACTGACCTTCATTTTTGATAGTACACACTACGAAGGTCCTCCAGAAGGGCAATACTTTACTAATGACAAAGTAACCTACTGCATACTCCACTTGGCTCTTAGCTCGCTTTACTCAGTATTTAATGGATAACGAAGACTAATATACATGCTTAGTTGTGTGATAAGAGTTAGAGTTTGTATGTTGGCGGAAGGATTCAGAGTGGAGTTCCATAGTCGAGAAATACGAGAAACGAAGGAGAGAAATGATAAGGACGTTCAAGGTTAGAGAACTTGTACGGAATTTTATAATAATGAAAGTTGTGTTACGACTAGGGGTAAAAATAGAGAGTGGTGGTAGACTGGAAATAGCGGTAGCAAATAGAAAATGAAGAGGTGGATCATTTGATAACTGAGGGATGTGAGGGATCTGTTGCTTGATACGATATATGAAGGATGTGAGGGATCTGGTGGTGACAACAGTCGTCTCGGGTGTGGGTGCACAAGTACCCACACCAGAGATAATACCTGTCTCCCAGACTCCAAGCGATATATCAGGTCTATCTATCCCGAAGCTCTGCATCTACGTACCAAACCACATCAACGAGGACTGTACACGTGATGAAGTCACAAAAGGAGTAATTGATGGCAAGATGAAATGGAAGTATGAGATGGACATCCTCGAGGCCATTAAAAAAAAACAGATCAATTTCACAAACTGCATCAAAAAACAACCAGAACGAAGATCCTCACAATGAAATATGAACGCACAGGGAACAAATCACTAAACCCAAGAACAAAGAAATAATGAACACGCTCCGTAAGACAGTGAAAATAATGCAACATAACGTCCTTAACTGGAGAACTGATAAATTCAGTTTGTCCAACCAGTACAGCCAAGTTGACACAGATATTATACTCATAAACTCACACGGCCAAAAGGCATCTGAGGAATTGAAAATATTTGGCTACAGGATCCATAAATCCAATCTATGAGAGGAGCCGAATGACGGGGTGGCCATCGCCATAAAGCGAGATGTCCACCACAGAATCATAGACGACTTCCCCTCTGAAACTTTCGCTGTTCAAATCAACCTGACCACAGGACCAATCATAATAACTTACTTCCCACCACGCAGTGACTACCTGCCTTACGGGGACTTCCACAGAATTCTCTCATACCACCATCCAACTTATATCATCGGAGACATGGACGCCAGACATCTTCTACTAGATGGTAAGACGACAACCTACAATGTTGGAAGAGGCCTCGCTGGCCTCGTAACGGACAAAAAAGCCCAACGAATAGGCCCGGACTTCCCACGTTCTACAGCAGGAACTCAGCCACTACCCCAAACATAGCAATAACAAATGGCAGATGCTTCCACAACTATCTCTTTGAACAAGATCCTGTAACCTCCAGCGACCACCTACCTATACTCATAACCATCTCAGCAACACCAATAACTATACCAGCTCCACCACGGAGGATCGCTAAGCAGACCGACTGGGAAATATTCAACGAAAAAGCTACAGCCAAACTTGAGGCCAAGAACATGACAATCCTGCAGACTATAGCCGGCGAACAAAGTAGACGAAGAAATCAACACTTGGTGTGAAGCCATAGGAACAGCCTACCAAGAGGCCACCCCTCTCAAACGCAATGCAACGACCAACCAATTCCAACTGCTACAACAGAGAGGTGAGACCCATGGTTGGGACATCGTAAGCTACAATACATACAGAAGAATGCCGGAGGAAATAAAAACAAGATCTCTGGAACAAAGCAACCTTAAACGAGACGAAATAGTTGAACAACTCTCACATACATACAACGACCAGGAGAGTTCTGGCGTCGAGTTAAGAGACTGAAAGGTTCCAGCCGTAATGAGTCACCATATATAACCGACCACATATATAGCCGTCCCACTAAATTATAGACCGATCTACCTCTTCGAAGTACCTGGAAAAATACTAGAAAAAATCACCAATAACCGTCCGAGAAATCACCTGGAAACGACCAACAAAATCAATTGCAGACAATTTGGGTTCAGGAAAGGGAAGTCCACTTCAACAGAGATAGCCCTGGCATGTGAAAACATAGCCAGAGCCACAGAGAGTGGTGGTAGCCAATGTAATCTAACTCTCCGGGATGTAGAAAAGGCGTTTGACAAAGTCTGGCATGACGGCCTAAAATATAAAATCCTCTAACTCGGACTACCCGCCAACATCGAAAAGCTGCTATGCAACTTTCTTGACGGCAGAAATGCCAGACTGAGGATGGGACAACACACAGGAGAGACCTTCCCACTCATGAGCCTCCTACTAGAACAGGAAACGAAGATACTATGTATGCAGATAACATCACTCAAATAACAACACATCAAGGATAATCGCGAGTAGTGCAAAAGGAAAGCCTGCATATATCCACTACAGGTTACTCCCATCATGTCCACACCAAGAAAGTAAAGGCAAAATGAGAGTTGGAAAAACTATACTGCTTTAACGCACTTCCTGAGAAAATACAACTCCGCCTGATGACATCATTTATCATACCGATATTAACTTACCCAGCAGTACCTCTTCATACTATGAGCACCACCCAATTATTAAAATTACAGGTGGTCCAAAATGAACCCCTGAGATTCGTCACAGGTGAAAGATACCCCTTCACCAGAACCACAACCGAGGTACATAGAGACATGAGAATAAAACCCATCAACCAGCAGCTGCACTCCCTGGCCAGCAGAATCTGGCAAAGATAGAACGATCAGAGCAAGAACTACTTCAAAGACTCACACCAAACAACGACAACAACCATACATGGTTCCCAAAAAGCTACCACATCTCAAAAGGTCCATTACCACCCCCGATCTTTACAGCCAGGCAATAGCCAACCTCCCTAGATCAGCATCCGCCAGTAGGGTCGGCGGAATATGAAATAAGGCCCTTAAAACACCCATATATGGGATTGGGTAGGCTGTCTAGTGCCTGTGTCGACAGACAATAACTAACCCGTGACACAACCCTAACACACTATTCGCTTAGCTAACCCACAGCAAGGTGGTCAGCCCGCCCTCTCTATACCTCCTCCTAAATTTCTTCAGTTTCTGAACTATAACTTTCTTCCTCCACCTCTAATCCTCTCTCTCTCTCTCTCTCTCTCTCTCTCTCTCTCAAAAAAAAAAAAAAAAAGTACCGACTGGGAAGGGTCTTGAATTCCCCCTCCCATCCCCACCCATCCTGGAAAGTGGAGAATGGTACCATACGTCCGGCAAGAACGCAATGTATCAGGACCTACCGACTGGGAAAGGTGAGAGAGAGTAATAAAAATAATAAGAATTGACGGTTTATTGAAAAAGTTCTGCAGCCCGAAGGCTGAAAATATACATTGGACATAAATGACTTATTACATACATTGGTGGTTTAACAAAAGCCTTCATTAGAGAAAGGTAAAGGAACATACAGTGAACATACAGATTATTGTAGGTGTTGAACAGCAAACACGTAGTGTAGTAACTCCCTCCCAGATGGTGTTAGGAGGGACCTCACGTGGTGTAGTAGTTCCCTCGCAGATGGTGTTATGAGGGGGTTGGTATGGGCCAACTTAACAGTTGACCTGGCTGCTCCGAGAGGAGCGCCAGGTACGTCTTGACCCTTGGGTGGTCAAGGATGTAGTGTGTGTGTGTGTGTGTGAATGAGTAGGGAACGAATTTTTCGGCCCTAAGGCCGGGACAGGTCCGTCTCACAGTTGCTCCTGTCAAGAACATTCCTGTCTGTCTGTCTGTATGTATGTAAGTTAGTTCATTTGGTTCATCCTTCCCCCATCTTCCCTTCCCTTCCCTTCCCCTCTCCCTCCTTCTTCCCCCTCTCCCCTTTCCTTCTCTCCCATTCCCCATCCTCCTCCCCCCCCTTTTCCGGTGCTCAAGCAAAATGGCAACAATTTCGCCAAGTTACGAACTTAAATTGGCTTTGAGGCGGAGTTAACTTGATTCAGTACCTGCCACCTCCCTTTGTCCTTCCTTGTCTCCCTTTGTTTCCCCTTTTCCTCATTTTGTTTCCCATTTTCCTCCTTTTGTCCTCCATTTGTCTTCTCCCTTTGCCCACTTTCTCTTCATTTTGTCTCCCTTTTTATTCCCCCTATCCCACCACGACTCTCCCTCCATGACCCTCCCTCCATGACCCTTCCTCCATGACCCTCCCATCCATGACCCTCCCCTCCATGACCCTCCCTCCATGACCCTCCCTCCCTCCATAACCCTCCCCTCCATGACCTTCCCCCCTCCCTCGATGACCCTCCATCCTTGACCCTCCCTCCCTCCATAACTCTCTATCCCTCCATGACCCTCCCTCCCTCTATCACCCTCCCTCCTTCCATGACCCTCCCTCCCTCCACGACCCTCCCTCCTTCAACGATCCTCCCTCCTTCCACGATCCTCCCTCCCTCCCTGACCCTTCCTCTCTCCCTCCCTGACCCTCCGTCCTTCCACGACCTTCCTTCCACGACCTTCCTTCCCTCCCTCCATGACCCTCCCTCCTTCAACGATTCTCCCTCCTTCCACGATCCTCCCTCCCTCCCTGACCCTTCCTCCCTCCCTCCCTGACCCTCTGTCCTTCCACGACCTTCCTTCCCTCCCTCCATGACCCTCCCTTCCGCCATGACTTTCGTCTCTCCACCTACTGTACCTATCTGTCTATCTCTGCAATATGTCTGTCTGTCTGTCTGTATGTCTGTCTGTCTGTCTGTCTGTCTGTCTGTCTGTCTGTCACATACTTTGTATTTTAATAACAATAAACCCAGAACAACAATATATTATTATAACATCTAACATCACGTAGCAAAGAAAACATGAATATTCAATACCCTATAAATTAAACATAACATAACATAACATAACATAACATAACATAACATAACATAGCATAACATAACATAACATAACATAACATAATATAGCATAACATAACATAACATAAAATAACATAACATAACATAGCATAACATAACATAACATAGCATAACATAACATAACATAACATAACATAGCATAGCATAACATAACATAACATAACATAACATAACATAACTTAAAAAGCGGCAACCAATATCAGTATATTTATTTCTTTGTAAACTGACATAAATAACGTTCATATATATTACACTGTTGACCTCTGACCTTGTGAGTGTAAATAAGCTCACCTTTTGACCTTGTTGGTGTTGTAAATATAGTAAATACACATTTAAACTACTGCTGCCCTTTGACCTTGTTGCTGTAAATAAGATAAAGTAGGTTGTAAATATAATGTCTTTAATTCTTAAGAGAGAGAGAGAGAGAGAGAGAGAGAGAGAGAGAGAGAGAGAGAGAGAGAGAGAGAGAGAGAGATCCGGTTAGAAAGAATGTGCGTAGAATGATCGTTAGACAGAAATACTGATATAGAAAAGAAAGCAATACAAATAAATTAAAGAAAGAAAGAAAGAAGAAAAGAAAGAAGAAAAGAAAGAAAGAAAGAAAGAAAGAAAGAAAGAAAGAAAGAAAGAAAGAAAGGAGGGAAAAGAAAAAAAGAGAAAGAAAATTAGATTGAAAACCAATAGAGTATCATGTCCGTCGCCTCAAAGGGATTTACGGAAACTGGAAAGCTTTTTTCCACTCAGTCTGGTACACCAAGTTCACACAGTCTCACACAGCCACACACAGACACACACACCCTCCCACAACCACACACAGCCACACTCACCCTCCCACAGCCACACTCAGTCACACTCACCCTCCCACAGCCACACTCACAGCCTAATACAGCCACACACAGCCACACAGCTTCCCACAGCCACACTCACCCTCCCACAGCCACACTCACCCTCCCACAGCCACACACAACCTCCCACAGCCACACACATCCTCCCCCCCCCCATACACACACACAGCCACACACGGATGCGGCTCTTCTTGTCTTCCAGCTGAACCAGATTTTCCCAAGAGAATTACACCAAGCGTGATGTGATCTGCTCCTGCCTCTAACTTGGGTAACTGAAGCAGAAGCTGCCTGAACGTGATTACTGGTGGGTGTGTGTGTGTGTGTGTGTGTGTGTGTGTGTGTGTGTGTCTATGTGTGTGTGTGTGCGTTAGGGAGTGGCGTGTGTGTGTGTGTGTATGTTAGGGGGTGGTGTAGAGAAAAAGTTACACGTATATCGAGCAGTGGTCCTCCCCACCCTGCTGTATGGCAGCGAGACATAGGTTACATAAAGGAGGCACCTCAACACCCATGAAAACTTTCACGGACGTAGTCTACGTTCCATCCTCCGAGTTCGCTGGGAAGACAAAAGAACAAGTGCCAGTATTCTTGCTGACACCAACTGTAGAAGCATCGAGGCTACCATCATGAACAACTACGCTGGACTGGCCGTGTTACCCGCTTAACGACAGTAGACTGCCAAAGCAGCTACTTTACAGTCACCTAACGAATAGTAAACGTAACGCCGGCGGAGAATTGAAAAGGTATAAAGATAGTCTTAAGACAAACCTGAAAAAGTGCAAAATCGACCCCCTCACCTGTGAGACGATTACTCCACACCGTAACGCTTGGACGAGCACCACACAAGAAGGTGTCAATACTTTCGAGTTAGCCCGACTGCATAACGTGGCAGACAAGCGCCAACGCCGGAAAGAAGCTGACGCCGCCTCTCCCGCACTAGATGTAGCCCCCCACACGTGGAACATCTGTGATCGCCCCTGCCGGTCCCATATCGGCCTCTCTAGTCACCTCAGAGCTCGCCAACCTAGGTGACATCCTTAATAACTCATATCATTGTATCATAGCTGGATGATCGTCAAACTCGATTCCGAGTGACAGCAAAGTATTGATTTTGCCGCTTGCAGCGGCTACTTTATTGTGCACCCCACACTCATCCTGTGAGCGGTAGCGCAAAAGGATTACAGAGTAGGGTTTACAAAGGGTCATAATAATTAACCCCCGTTGTCAGGATATTATGGCACTGAAAGTAGTAGTTGTAGTGTGTGTGTGGAGGGGTGTGGGTGTGGGTGTGTGTGGAGGGGTGTGGGTGTGTGATTGTGAGTGTGGGAAGGTGTGGCGGTGTCCACAAAATGCAAGACACAAAAAAATAATTAATAAGCATGTGCAACCTAACCTAACCTAACCTAACCTAACCATCCTTCATAATCAACCAAATATTGAAACAAACACACTCTAACCATCCAATTCTTGCAACAAACACCCACGTCCTAACCATTCTATATAAACAAACAAACACTTGCTCTAGCCATACTATTAACAACAAAAACAAACAAACAAAAATTTTCTCAAACCATACTATAAACAACAAATAAACAAACAAACAAACACTTGCTCTAACCATACTATTAACAAACAAACAAACAAACACATGCTCTAACCATACTATTAACAAACAAACAAACAAACCATCTTATAAACAACAAACAAACAAACAAAACACTCTTACTTTCCTATATATGAGTGACCTTTAACAACCTGGAGCAAGAAGGGCATAACAATAACCATAACAACGCACAAGGTAGTACAGTCTGTTAACGGAGCTCATTACTGTTGTTAACGGCGTCTGCGAGGAGGATGAAATGGTGGCTTTATACAGGTATTTTTAATTAAGGGTATTGAGGTGAGTGAGGGGAGGGGGAAGGTGAGGGGAGAAGGTGAGGGGAGAAGGGGAAGGGTAGGGAGGTGACGGTAGGGGGAGGGGAAGGGAGGTGAGGGGAGGGAAAGAGAGGTGAGGCAGAGACGGGAGAGAAGTGAGGGGAGAAGAGGGAAGTAAAGGGGTAGGGAGGGGAAAGGGATGAGGGGAAGAGAGAGGAGAAGGGAGAGAAGTGAGGGGAGAAGAGGGAGGTAATGGGGTAGGGAGGGGAAAGGGATTAGGGGAAGAGAGAGAAGAAGGGAGAGGAAAATGAGGTAAGGAAACATGAGATAAAAGAGGAACACGAAGAAGATGAACTAGAAAAAAAATAAAGAACAAGAACAAAAGAACTAAAATAACATCAATGGATAAAGAACACAAAATAACATTGTCGAGAGAATTATTGTTCTTCATGTTAATTTACTTCGTAGTAATTATTTCACTCCTAAAATTATCGTCATCATAATAATTTGGATAATAATAACTTGAGTGATTTTGACCCTAAATTACTACTGGAGGGAGAGAGAGATTATGTAAACACAGTAACAAGCTTGTGTAATATCTCTCTCTCTGTCTGTCTCTGTTTATCTGTCTCTCTCTCTCTCTCTCTCTCTCTGTCCTTGAATCTCTGCCTCCTTCTCTGTCTGTCAGTCTGTCTGTCTGTCTATATCTCTATCTCTTTGTGTCCTGTCTCCTTGTATGTTTTTCTATTTGTCTGTATTTATCTGTTTGTCTGTCTGTCTGTTTTTATGTATGGCTCTCTCTCTCTCTCTCTCTCTCTCTCTCTCTCTCTCTCTCTCTCTCTCTCTCTCTCTCTCTCTCTCTCTGGCAGTGAAAAATGAGTGTTGCAGGTATAATATTGCACGATTGCTTGCTAGAATAATTTGCATGATCGTATGAATAAGTGGATAATTTACATGTGTTATTAAAATGGATTAGTGTTTTTGTGTGTATTTTTTTCCTAGGGCAAACAATGAGAAATAAAATAAACATGTATAAATATATTCCTGTAGTGATATTTTATAATGTATATGAATAATAGAGTAATATTCATGTCATATTAAGGAAAAAAAAAACACCTCAGTTAGGTTGTTTGTTATACATAAATAAAACACCGTAGTATTGAGAATGAACACCCCACCCCCCCACCCACATAATATTGCAGAGCCCTTGCGTTTATTGCAGACATAATATTACATGATTGCATACTAACAATTATTTACATTTTACATCAAGGAAAAAAAAAAAAACAACTAAAAAATGCATCAAATGTCAACAGGACAACAAAGGATTTCAGAAACAAATTTATTATTAATTCGAGATATAAAATTCTGAGAAAATCGTTGACGTCAAGTTTATTCTGCATTAAAGGAAGAAATTTTCAGCTCATTATAATGTTGACCAAGAAGATATTTTTTTGTTATTTTTTCTTTGATGTTGTTGTTGTGGTGATCAGTTCTATGTGTGTGTGTGTGTGTGTGTGTGTGTGTGTGTGTGTGTGTGTGTTTACAAGAAGAGACAATGGGTGGGTGAAGTAGCTGTGTTCCAAGTCTTTAATATGTGTAAATTATATTATGTGTGTGTTTACGAATGTGGGAAGCGAGAGAGAGAGAGAGAGAGAGAGAGAGAGAGAGAGAGAGAGAGAGAGAGAGAGAGAGAGAGAGAGAGAGAGAGAGAGAGAGAGAGAGAGAGAGAGAGAGAGAGAGCAGCTGCTCCCCCCCTCTGGAAACAACTGCTGACTGGTCTCTCGTTCCTTCGTAAATATTGCTTCACCAGCGTCACTGTAGAGGCCTGGCACCATTTCCACCCCCCATATTACAGTGTGTAAACGTTCTTATCGCCCATTTTACAGTATGGTACCACTTCTACCGCCAATATTACAGTATGGCACCATTCCTATCGCCTATATTACAGTATGTCACCATTCTCACCGCCCATATTACAGTATGGCACCATTCCCACCGCCCATATTACAGTATGTCACCATTCTCACCGCCCATATTACAGTATGGCATCATTCCCACCACCCATATTACAGTATGGCACCATTCCAACTGGCCATATTACAGTATGGCACAATTCCCACCACCCATATTACACTATGGCACCATTCCTATCGCCCTTATTATAATATGACACTAAACACATTGACCGTAACTGAAAAATGTAAAATAAACTGGTGACCCATACGATGGTACATGTTATTAGTTGGATGTGAATATTGTAATGAAGACACAGGTGGTGAGTGATGGTGGCGGTGGTGCAGGGGATGGTGGCGGTGGTGCAGGGGATGGTGAGTCAACACTTTGTTTGTTTATAAGTATCAGCTGATCTCTGTCCCCTCCATGAAACCTCAAGTAACCATATATTTCAAGACTATAACAATGCCGGGCGACTATTGCTCGGTAATCTTGACGAGCTGTAGCGGGTCTAGTCTCTCCAAGATAAATAGCATTTGCTCGTAGCCTCCATAATAATATCACTTACCACGACTTGAAATAATAAACTATATAAAATCTATCTCATGGCGATATATTTTTAATCCTTAATATCAGTATAATTGACGTATTTAATAAGGCGAACTTAACCTATTTTGAGGAGACAGTTATCCAATTTGTGTCCAAGGTGGAGGAAAACACGACCTGACACCTAGATGAAGACAGATTGTATCAGGGAGGAAAAAAACTAAGAGGGGGAGAGAATCCTTAAGCTTGGATGTAGAGGAGAGGTGGAGGAGGAAGAGGAAAAAGCTGACCTACACAGCTCATGTATGGGAGCCTTGGGAGGTGACGGCAGTGTGTCTCCGGACCTGCAGGTCGTGTGAGGCAGCATGTAGCTCCTGGAGAGAGAGAGAGAGAGAGAGAGAGAGAGAGAGAGAGAGAGAGAGAGAGAGAGAGAGAGATACAAACACAACCCACAAACACAACACAACAAACACAACACAACAAACACAAACACACAAACACAACCCACAAACACAAACACACAAACACTACCCACAAACACAACCCACAAACACTCAAACACAACAAACACAACACCACAAACACAACACAACAAACACAACCCACAAACACAACACAACAAACACAACACACAAACACAACACAACAAACACAACACACAGACACAACACTCAAACACAACACACAAACACAACAAACAAACAAATCCCACAAACACAACACAACAAACACAACAAACACAACATAACAAACACAAACTCGGTGTCAAAGAAACATTGGTAGAAATTGAGATTTTGAACTGATGAAATGAATTATATATTTGCTGATTTATATGGAGAGAGAGAGAGAGAGAGAGAGAGAGAGAGAGAGAGAGAGAGAGAGAGGTCAATAGAAATAGGTGGAAATATAGTGAACCATATACACATCACTTTTATTGATATATGTCAGAAATATATAGTTTTCAGAGACAGATGGGTATTGGGAGCGATTCCGTCGGTTAGTAATCAATCTACCGTTTTCTGTTGTGGTCAGGACTTGAGATCTATGAGGGAGACTGATTTATTTTATGGGGGGTGATTAGATGATGGGGGGAAGAAGGGGCACTTAACTTTACTCCCTACCCTATATGTTGTTGGAGGAATGAGGGTGAGGACTACCAAACGCCTTGGTAATGATGGGGAGATTAATGGTGATGCGAAAGTCAACAGCGGTGAATAATAGTGGGTACTTCACCCCCTGAGAGATAATGGGTACTACACTGCTAGATTTTGGAGAGAGGCTTATGTCTTAATGGTCACTACACCACCTGTCGACAGGGGTAAGAGAGAGAGAGAGAGAGAGAGAGAGAGAGAGAGAGAGAGAGAGAGAGAGAGAGAGAGAGAGATGTTGAAGAAGAAGGAGGAGGAACAGGAGGAGGGAGAGAGGGATCAACAGGGAGGTGAAGTGGAAAAAGGAAGAGGATAAGAGGAGGCAAAAGGACGACGGAAACGTGAATAAAAGTAAGGAGGAGGAGAAAGAGAGAGAAACATAACAGGAGAACAATAACAATGTGTTAACTTGTCTCTCAGGAAATCTCAACAATATGGTGAAGTGAAGAGTCTTAATGTGTTACCTGAGTGAGGTCATTACCCCGACAGGTACTGTACATAATGTCTCTCTCTCTCTCTCTCTCTCTCTCTCTCTCTCTCTCTCTCTCTGTTAATCTATGGTCATGTTCTCTGTTTTTCTTCTCCTTTATTCAATAACAAGATTCGTAAAGATTTTCTGGTGAGGAGAATAAAGTATGTATGTATGTATGTCTGAATGTATGTATGTATGTATGTATGTATGTATGTGTGTGTGTATGTATGTATGTATGTATGTATGTATGTATGTATGTATGTATGTATGTATGTATGTATGTATATGTATGTGTGTGTGTATGAATGTATGTATGTATGTATGTATATATGTGTGTATGTATGTATACATGTATGTATGTATGTATGTGTGTGTATGTATGTTTGTATGTATGTATGTATGTATGTATGTGTGTGTGTGTATGTATGTATGTATGTATGTATATATGTGTGCGTGTATGTATGTATGTATGTATGTATGTATGTATATGTATGTATGTATGTATAAATAATAATAATAATAATAACAATAATAATAAACGGTTTATTAATAGAGTTGCAGCCGGTGGCTGAAAATATACAAACTTACAAGTGATTTAGACATAATAATATATGTATGTATGTATGTATGTATGTTTGTATGTATGTACGTATGTATGTATGTAGAAAGCAGGAGAATACAAAGAGAGAACATTTACCGTAGATTAACACAGGTGTAAAATAATGTTGTGCAGGTGTAAGGTGTCCCCGAGAGAGAGAGAGAGAGAGAGAGAGAGAGAGAGAGAGAGAGAGAGAGAGAGAGAGAGAGAGAGAGTAATAAGTATTTACAGATACATATTTTCCTATCTTCCCGTAAAAGCAATTTCCTTAAGCCCACCAACTTTTTTATTAAAATCTAAACTCACCTCAGTAATTCCCTTCGTTAATAAACAGGTGAATGGCCCTCCAAAAGTTTAATTATATCTCCTGAATATAAATGAACACCAAAAATTACGAACATTTCCCTATAGGTATTTTCCACCCAACCAACATTTCATACCCAATGTGTTGAAATTATGTGCCAAAATTATTATTGATTATGGGGATATTTTTGGTGCAGCTATATTAACAACTATGTATACACCTGTGATTGTATTGAAATAATATACAAATAACACAGGCACTGGATAATAGAAAGGGGAATCTTATAAAGCCAAAATATATTACAATCTGGAATTAATATAGACACTGGTAGCAGAATGAGTCACACGCTACTAAAATTGCCATAATATACTGTAAGACAACAAACATGGAGTCATCAGATGGAGCCAAGAGAAGATTCTTGTTTCGGTCACTATTCCATGGCCCTGTGATCCTTCCTGATCTTCAGACGGACTGCATCTCTGACTAAACCATATGACGATAAACTTTCATTGCACACTAAACTAACCTTTTCGTTCCTTCCTTAGCAGACAGGTACCCAAAATATCTTACTGACTATAAGCATTTTACAAGATGATAATATCCCAGACACGATTCATGTAACTAAGGGTTGGATAAAATGCTGATTTTTAGCGGTCAAATACAAATACTTGTGACATTATGATGCAAAAATACAAATACACATAGAAATACTTTTATTCCTTAATGAATCATGTTAGCTAATATATTGTGAATTTGGGGGTTTAAGAACATTGTTTACATCACCTGGCAGAGACTACTGTCGACTCTGCCTCATTGTTGCCATCATGACCAGTGTTACCTGGCCTGGTACTCCAGGTCACCCCTTACTACCTACATAATTTTAGTTTCACTCAACTGTTTGTCACCACCCTTGTGTCATAGGAACATCTCGCTGTATACAGTCAGTCATGTTCTATGCTGGGCATTACGAAGGTCTACACTCTACAGTATAGAAGACCTGGAGCACTACCAGCCGCTGCCCGTACCCATCAGGTACCCAGCCAGAGTCGGCTCATCAATCACCCGGTACTTTAGTCTGTCATGTTCAATTTTCCGCTTCAACACCTTGTGTTTGTTTTGTGGCCAGAGTGGGTGTCAGCCCCGCGGGGCGCCCA
>CAUDMG010000748.1:1595000-1617500 GCA_958450375.1 Homarus gammarus | reverse complement strand
ATTACCCTCCCTCCCTCTCTCTCTCTCTCTCTCAATCTATCGTTCTCTCTATCTCTGTTTCTCTCTCTCTCGATCTTTCTACCCATCTCGTTCACTGTAACTACTGTTCTCCTGGTCATTGGTGTGCTCATCGTCCTAGCCTTAGAGAGCTCGTTGTCATGTTATAGGTCAGTGAGGAGTTAGGGAGAGGTGAGTGTGTGTAAGATAGGGTTAAGGTGTGCTGTTGAGGCGGTGTAGGAGAAAGGTGGTATTATTATTATTATTATTATTATTATTATTATTATTATTATTATTATTATTATTATTATACCACCAGGGAGACCTCTAACAGCTTCAGGTCATTTTTGAGAGAGAGGGGAAACACTTGATCCCTTAAATTATTCCCCAGGGCTGAAGGTTAATAGTTATTGGGTCCACCTTCAACCTGTTTGGTATAATTTGCATAATTAGTCTCAGCGATCATTTTCACTTGGTTATAAAATTTCATTATGCTTTTAATATAACGCTGTGTTGAAGACTTTTATTAATTTAGTTTTTAATTTTTAGACAGAATAACAAAATTATATCGGAATTAATGTTATTTTTCATAGAATTTAAGAGTTAATTATTATATTTAATTTGTGGTATTTTTAGTTTGGTTTTAGATTTTAATTTGATTTTGGTTGTTATTTTTATTTAGGTGAAAAAGATCTAAGGTGGAATTATTTTTTTTTAAATTATTGGAAGAAATTGCAGGTACAGTCACCTATCTCTCTATTTAGCTCTATGTCTGAATGTCTGTCTGTCTGTCTCTTCTTTAGGTCTGTCTGTCTGTATGTCTGTCTGTCTCTGTCTTTAGGTCTGTCTGTCTGTCTCTGTCTTTATGTCTGAATGTCTGTCTGTCTGTCTCTGTCTTTATGTCTGAATGTCTGTCTGTCTGTCTCTGTCTTTAGGTCTGAATGTCTGTCTGTCTCACTTCATTTTATATCTTTCTGTCTGTCTCCCTATCGTTCTGTCTACCAGTTTGTCTTCTTGTATGTCTGTCTCTTTGTCTCTCTCTCTCAGTGTTGTTTTATGTCTATCTGTTGTTCTGTCTATCTGCCTGTCGTTCTGTCTGTCTGTCTGTCTGTCTGTCTGTCTGTTTCTCCCCCACACATACCAACATTTTCGGTCTCCATGTTCCTACAAATAAGACATCATGCGGAAAGACAAACGACACTTTAAATCCTTCCTGTGTGTGTGTGTGTGTGTGTGTGTGTGTGTGTGTGTGTAGATGTGTTATGTGCGGCAGAGGGTTATTTTCATGTACTAAGAAATGATATTTTGATATTTTTTACCTCTGTCTCTTTCCATGTCTATCTTATTACCTGTCTATCTGTCAGCCTGAAGGTCTATCTCTGTCTATATAGTCATCTGTCTAACCAAAACTGACCCACTATATGAATTTTAACATAATTTATAATTACTCATATATATATAGTTAAATAAATACAAATATATATATATACAGTTTATAACATCACCTCAATAAAAAACGTAACTCAATGTGACATAACAAAAAAAGCTCTAAAATTTTCTTTAAAAGTATGAAAATAAAAAAAACAACTTAAATTACAGAGGAAATAAATAATATGAATTCATGGTCACTTGCCAGCTAGGTATTAACTCACACGTTCCCTGCCTCGTGTTGTCACCAATAGTTTTGATGTGAGAGAGAGAGTCATATTTAAGAACGATAAAAAAGGGAAATAATACGGAAAAAAAAAAATCGCCATACACAAAACAGAATTGATAAAAAAATAGGTAAAGAAACAAATAAAGAGTAAATAGATCAACGAGAAAAAAATATCGTAAAAGTAACAAAATTATAAGAGACAAAATATAAGGTAAAACGCAATTACTAAATAAAAATGGAGTAAGTAATAATTTATAATAAACTTTGATTACCTTTGACACATCCCACCTGTTTCCCTCACAACACTTACACACCCCAGCTGTTTCCCTCACAACACTTACACACCCCACCTGTTTCCCTCACAACACTCACACATTCCAGTTGTTCCCTCACAACACTCACACATCCCACCTGTTTCTCTCACAACACTTACACATCCCACCTGTTTCCCTCACAACACTCACACATTCCAGTTGTTCCCTCACAACACTCACACACCCCACCTGTTTCCCTCACAACACTTACACACCCCACCTGTTTCCCTCACAACACTCACACATTCCAGTTGTTCCCTCACAACACTCACACATCCCACCTGTTTCTCTCACAACACTTACACATCCCACCTGTTTCCCTCACAACACTCACACATTCCAGTTGTTCCCTCACAACACTCACACATCCCACCTGTTTCTCTCACAACACTCACACATCCCACCTGTTTCCCTCACAACACTCACACATTCCAGTTGTTCCCTCACAACACTCACACATCCCACCTGTTTCCCTCACAACACTCACACATCCCACCTGTTTCCCTCACAACACTCACACAACTCAGCAGTTTCCCTCACAACACTCACACAACTCAACTGTTTCCCTCACAACACTCACACAACTCAACTGTTTCCCTCACAACACTCACACAACCCATCTATTTCCCTCACAACACTCACACAACTCATCTGTTTCCCTCACAACACTCACACAACTCAACTGTTTCCTTCACAACACTCACACACCCCAAGTGTTTCCCTCACAACACAATTTCCTTCTCAAGTGTTAACATCAGTAAGACTAGAGGAGGTGCCAGATGCTCTTTTGCTGCTCTTATACCGTATTATCCCCTCTCTCTATCTCTATCTCTATCTCTATCTCTTTCTCTATCTCTATCTCTTTCTCTTTCTCTTTCTCTCTGTCTCTCTCTCTTGCTTCATATCAGTCTCTTTCCACATACTGGCATATACAAACAAATGTCTTCTCTCTTCTTGTTGACAATTTGGACAAGTGGGGGTGAGCGAGGCAGCATTAAGTTAGGTTGTCCAGAGAGGTTGCTGAGACGGAGTTTAGCTTAAGTAATGTTTTGTATCCAGGGAGGCTGGTTAGGTTAGGTTAGGTTAAGTTAAGTTAGGATAAGTTAAGTTGCTTAGGTTAGGGTAGGTTAGATTAAGTAAGGTAAAAGTTAAGTTAGATTGATTAGGTTATGTTAGGTTAGTTAGGTTAAGGTGGTTAGTTTAGGTTTTTTTGGTAGGTTAGGTTAGTTTAGGTTTGTTAGGTTAATGTTAAATTAGGTAAATTAAGGCAAGGTTGGGTTAGGTTAGTGAGTTAAAATAAATAAGGTTAGGTTAAATAAAGTTTGGTTAGTTTGCACAGAAGGGCTTTTAAGACCTTCTCCTTTGTCAGTACTGTTAGCTGTTGAGACACTCATTATCATCACTGTCAGCCGTTAAGAAAACCACTGTCAACTGTTGAGACACCATATTATCATCATTGTCAGCCGTTGAGACACCCACTGTCAGCTGTTGAGACATCCATTGTCAGCACTGTCAGTACTTGATGGCAGGGTGAGGAACGGTCTCTGTCAGGAACATCGATAGTCAACAAAATAAATACCACAATTAACATTTCTCTATATACAAAAGTTTATCGCAAGGAAAAAGGCGAGGCTGACAACACTGTGGCCTCGTCGCCGTCAGCAGGTCTTCCCAGCTGACGAGGGCTGACAGTACAACACACCAGCTCTTACAGTGTGTCAATAATACTTTACTCCCTTCACCTCACCATCCTAGGGGGGAGTGTGGGGAGTACTGTGGGAGTGTGGGGAGTACTGTGAGAGTGTGGGGAGTACTGTGAGAGTGTGGGGAGTACTGTGAGAGTGTGGGGAGTACTGTGGGAGTGTGAGGAGTACTGTGGGAGTGTGGGGAGTACTGTGAGAGTGTGGGGAGTACTGTGGGAGTGTGAGGAGTACTGTGGGAGTGTGGGGAGTACTGTGGAAGAGTGGGGACTATTTAAGGATTGTAGGAAATATCAAAGGAGCGTGGGAATGTTGTCAAATCACCCCCCCCCTCCCCCACTCCACCTCCCTCTCCCCTCTCACTTCCCTCCGCATCCCTCCCCTTCTCCCCCACCCCCCCTAATCATTCCAGAACTCTCCAGGCAGCAGGCAGGCCTTGAAATACCCCGTAGTTGGAATATACCGTTACTATGCACTGGAATTCCTACGTAAAATGTCACAAACTTAAAACAGTATTGAATGAAATATGATCAAAGGATTTTTTTTTTACTGTCCATTGATACTGCCACCAAAAAAAAAAAAGAATACCCAGATTTTAACCGGTTATGTATAGAAATCTGGGAATTATACCGTAGTCATCGAAAAAGAATACCCAGATTTTAACCGGTTATGTATAGAAATCTGGGAATTATACCGTAGTCATCGAAAAAGAATACCCAGATTTTAACCGGTTATGTATGGAAATCTGGGAATTATACCGTAGAGTCATCGAAAAAGAATACCCAGATTTTAACCGGTTATGTATGGAAATCTGGGAATTATACCGTAGAGTCATCGAAAAAGAATATCCAGATTTTAAATGCATATCTCATCAAATCTGAGCCATACTTTTTCGATAACTGTGCTTGAAATATTAAATCTCCGTGTTTAATATATTTCCCAGTTCAGTAAAAAAAAAAAAATCTGAATATATATTTCTTTAGGGACGATTTGTTGTAATTAGTTTAGAGTAAAGTAATTATTAGTGGTAATTAAAGTTAGCCATTAGAGTATTAGAAAAGTTGTTGTCACTCTAGTTAATGGTAGGGTGTATGGCGTCATGAAGCAGCGAGAACTGATGCATGGGTGAATGATTGAGTAGTTCCTGATGGTGATTGATTCCCTCTCTGTCTCTCTCCCTGTCTCTCTCTCTGTCTAGCTGTCTCTCTCTCTCTTTCTCTCTCTTTGTCTGTCAGTTTGTCTATCTGTCTGTCTCTCATAAAATTCCACACATACAACGTAAAACACACATCGTCACACCCTATATTCTCCTTCCCCCCAGGATGAACACCGCCACCCACACACAACCTCCATAACATAACAATATTAATTCAGGATTTATGACGATCATCCTGTGGTAAAAACATTCCCCAGATAACCAACATTGATTCACAGAAGCACAGGTATATAATGTATCTTTCTCACTCTTCCTGTCGGCTATATTTCACGGGGATATTGTCAACCCGGTGATATATGATAATAATATAACAAAGCCTCGCCGTAATATATTTTGATTTATATGTTATTCATGAGAGAAATTTTCCCCAACCGCTTGGTGGATGGCTGTGTGTGTGTGTGTGTGTGTGTGTGTTTTAGGATTAGAACTTATCTCGATTAAACCTTGACTTCAGAGGACAAAGTATCCCTGAGGTATTTTATTCTAGGAGACGATTTTATTCAGCTGAGAGGAACTTATGCCCTCGAAAGGGTTAAAATGCTCTCTCTCTCTCTCTCTCTCTCTCTCTCTCTCTCTCTCTCTCTCTCTCTCTCTCTCTCTCTCCCTCTCTCTCTCTCTCTCTAAGAATATCACCCCGGTCTACCTCAACACACACACAAGGCCATACTGTTCAACTCGTTAGGACACACAACTCTGGTATACTGTAGTGCACCCAAGTCCATGATAACAACAATATCTCGGAGATGATCTAAAACAGGGTCGTGAGAGTGAGGTGTTGTTTTATCTCTTGGAATACGGTGGGTTAACCCTTTGAATTTGATGGTTTAAATCTTTGAAGTTGATGGTTTAATCCTTTGAAGTTAATTGCTTAACCCTTTGGAGTTGATGGTTTAACCCTTTGAAGTTGAAGGTTTAACTCTTTGAAGTAGATGTTTAACCCATTTAAGTTGATGGTTTAATCCTTTGAAGTTGTTGGTTTAACCCTTTGAAGTTGGTGGTTTAAACCTTTGAAGTTGACGGTTTTGCCCTTTGAAGTTGATGATTTAACCCTTTGAAGTTGATGGTTTAACCCTTTGAAGTTGACGGTTTTGCCCTTTGAAGTTGATGATTTAACCCTTCGAAGTTGATGGTTTAACCCTTTGAAGTTGATGATTTAACCCTTTGAAGTTGATTGTTTAACCCTTTGAAGTTGATGGTTTAATCATTTGAAGTTGATAGTTTAACCCTTTGAAGTTGGTGGTTTATCTTTTGAATTTGATAATTTAACCCATTTGAAATTAATGGTTTAACCCTTTGAAGTTGATAGTTTAAACCTTTAAAGTTGATAGCTTAACCCCTTTGAAGTTGATGGTTTAACATTTTGAAGAAGATGGTTTCACCCCTTGAAGTTGATGGTTTAACTCTTTAAAATTGACTGATTAACCCTTTAAAGTTGTTGGTCTAACCCCTTGAAGTTTACGTATCCTAGATTAAGTACTTTACATTTGTTCACATTCAATTTCATCTGACATTTTTCAGACCATTTGAAAATTTTTACATCTTCCTGTAGTTTTGCGAAGTCTTCGTCAGATTTAATTAAACGCCCTATTTTAGTGTCGTCAGCAAATTTACTTATGTTGCTGTCTACGCCGATATCTATGTCGTTTATGTATATAATAAATAAAAATGGTCCAGGTGCTGAGCCTTGGGGTACTCCACTAGTGACGTTACTCCAATCGGATTTAATGCCGTTAATGCTTACTCGCTGTTGCCTGTCCTGTAACCAAAAGCTATCCGGTACATAAATCAAGTAATTACGAAAGAGTTGATCTTGAAAGTAATAGAGATACGAGAACAAACTGTAACATTGATTAAAATTTGATTAATTTTATTAAAAAACAAAACAAAAAACATGTGAGGGGTGAGGGTCTGGTAAACACCAAAAGGGAGGGGGGGGGGGGGGGGTGAGGGGTGAGGGAGGGTCATGTCAAAACGTTTGGGAACCACTGCCCTAAAATCATGAATATACCTCTCTTAACACACCCTAAAGCCATGAATATACCTCTCTTAACACACCCTAAAGCCATGAATATACCTCTCTTAACACACCCTAAAGCCATAAATATACCTCCCTTAACACACCCTAAAGCCATGAATATACTTCCCACAACACACCCTAAAGCCATGAATATATCTCTCCAACACACTCTAAAGCCATGAATATACTTCCCACAACACACCCTAAAGCCATGAATATACCTCTCTTAACACACCCTAAAGCCATGAATATACCTCTCCAACACACTCTAAAACCATGAATATACCTCCCTTAACACACCTTAAAGCCATGAATATACCTCTCTTAACACACCCTAAAGCCATGAATATACTTCCCACAACACACCCTAAAGCCATGAATATACCTCTCTTAACACACCCTAAAGCCAAGAATATACCTCTCCAACACACTCTAAAACCATGAATATACCTCCCTTAACACACCCCAGAGCCATGAATACACCTCCCACAACACACCCTAAAGATATGATAAATAAAAAAAAGAGAGAAAGAAAGAGAGCTGGTTGTTTTGATAGATAAAGAGAGAGAAGGTGATTTTATGACGAGTTATTGTGAGAGAGAGAGAGAGAGAGAGAGAGAGAGAGAGAGAGAGAAAGAGAGAGAGAGACCAAACGCGAACAAATATAAATATAAACAGCTCAGAAAAGAGACGGTATCAACGCCAGTGTCAGATGTGTTCAGCAAGGCGTCACTTTGCCTCGCACACTGTTTCCAAGTAAGATGTTTTAAAAGTGCTGGAGATTGATTGTCTCATGCAGTTAAAAAAATGGATCCCGGGACGAATCTCTTCCCCATGTTGCGCCGGAGAAGGGGGGGGGGGTGGATTCTTCAGGTGGAGTGGACAGTGGTGGTAATTCTTCAAGTGGAGTAGGTTGTGGTGGTAATTCTTCATCCAGGTGGAGTAGGTTGTGGTGGTAGTTCTTCAGGTAGAGTGGACTGTGGTGGTAATTCTTCATCCAGGTGGAGTAGGTTGTGGTGGTAATTCTTCATCCAGGTGGAGTAGGTTGTGGTGGTAATTCTTCATCCAGGTGGAGTAGGTTGTGGTGATAATTCTTCAGGTGGAGTGGGTTGTGGTGGTATTTTTTCAGGTGGAGTAGGTTGTGGTGGTAATTCTTCATCCAGGTGGAGTGGGTTGTGGTGGTAATTCTTCAGGTGGAGTAGGTTGTGGTGGTAATTCTTCAGGTGGAGTGGACTGTGGTGGTAATTCTTCGGGTGGAGTAGGTTGTGGTGGTAATTTTTCAGGTGGAGTGGGTTGTAGTGGTAATTTTTCAGGTGGAGTAGGCTGTGGTGGTAATTTTTCAGTTGGAGTGTGCTGTGTGGGGAGATTCTTCCGGAGGAGTGGACTGTGGTGGTAATTCTTCGGGTGGAGTAGGTTGTGGTGCTAATTCTTCATCCAGGTGGAGTGGGTTGTGGTGGTATTTTTTCAGGTGGAGTAGGTTGTGGTGGTAATTCTTCATCCAGGTGGAGTGGGTTGTGGTGGTAATTCTTCAGGTGGAGTGGACTGTGGTGGTAATTCTTCAGGTGGAGTAGGTTGTGGTGCTAATTCTTCATCCAGGTGGAGTGGGTTGTGGTAATTCTTCAGGTGGAGTAGGTTGTGGTGGTAATTCTTCAAGTGGATACTGCTGAAGATCAACCACCCCAGCTTGTTTCCCCTAAAGATTACCCACCCTACTTATTTCACCTGGAGATTGACCACCCTACATGTTTTCACCTGGAAATTAACCACCCTAGCTTTTTCACCTGAAGATTAATATAACCTGGTGGGGTTACGTGAGGCTAACGTTCGCTGGTTAAACTTCAGTTGAAACAAGTTAGGATGTTTACAGTTCAGATGATACGATAAATTATAGTCACACAGTTGTTCTTAATGGTAGGTGGTGGGTGGGAGGGAGAGAGAGAGAGAGAGAGAGAGAGAGAGAGAGAGAGAGAGAGAGAGAGAGAGAGAGAGAGAGAGAGAGAGAGAGAGACTCCTGACGTATGTGGGTATGTGTGTGTGTGGTTGTGTTTTAAATGGCTGTGTTTTTATTTAATTCTTTGCTTCTTTGCTTTATCTTTTGTGTTTATCATCATCAAAGGGTTAAACCATCATATTTACAGAGTTCAATTAAATCTATCCTTTGAACCTTCGATAATCCATCTTTACTTCGTAGCTTAAAGAAACACTTAACACTTCTGGGTTATGTCTACAGCACCATAACTATTTTATCAGATAGTTACCTCAAATAATACGGATTACCTGAAGATTAACCACCCTAACGCTAATCCACCCTGAGACTAAGATAAACTTAGTTAATCTAAACTTAGCTGAACCTAACTTAACCTAATCTAACGCGAATCTAACCTAAACTAATCTAACCTTATCCAACTTAGGTTCAATTAGGTTAGGTTAGGTTAAGTTAGGTTAGGTTAGGTTAGGTTAGGTTAGGTTAGGTTAGGTTAGATTAAGTTAGCGTTATGGTGTTTAATGATCCAACCTTCCGACCACAATAAAGGAATCCTACCGAACGTGTAACTCGATGTATAACTAAGGTATCAGAAACCGGTGAGCGATAATGATTATTTTCGGCGGTGTTGTACATATTTATGGCCTCTTGAGCTTTGTTGTGGTGCATACAGGGACAATTAGTCATTTTTGTCAGTGTCGTAGAGTTAATGGCTCGGTAGACTATATTGTGGCACAGCGGGAGACCTAAAGCCATTACATGACCATTTTGGGCGTACAATACAAGAGTGATTTGTAAGCCAATGGTGATATTTTAAAGGGGATAATTTATCTAGTTGGACTGTCTCTCATGTACGGTTGTTAGAGAGAGAGAGAGAGAGAGAGAGAGAGAGAGAGAGAGAGAGAGAGAGAGAGAGAGAGAGAGAGAGAGAGAGAGAGAGAGAGAGAGAGAGAGAGAGGTATAATTCTTTGACTCAGAAACTCTTCCCAAATACACACGACAAATAATTTAATAAAAGCAGACATACTTACACTATATGACAAGACACTCACTCCCATATCTCCTCTCCCTCCTCCACCTCCTCCATCTCCCCTCCCTCCTACACCTCCTTTTCCTCCTCCATCTCCTCTCCCTCCTCCATCTCCTCTCCCTCCTCCATCTTCTCTCCCTCCTCCACCTCCTCTCCCTCCTCCATCCTACACCTCCTCTTCCTTCTCCATCTCCTCTCCCTCCATCTCCTCTCCATCCTACACCTCCTCTCCCTCCTCCATCTCCTCTCCTTCCTCCATCTCCTCTCCCTCCCACATCTCCTCTCCCTCCTCCATCTCCTCTCCCTCCTCCACCTCCTTTCCCTTCTACATCTCCTCTCCCTCCCACATCTCCTCTCCCTCCTCCATCTCCTCTCCCTCCTCCACCTCCTCCATCTCCTTTCCCTTCTACATCTCCTCTCCCTCCCACATCTCCTCTTCCTCCTCCATCTCCTCTCCCTCCTCCACCTCCTCCATCTCCTTTCCCTTCTACACCTCCTCTCCCTCCTACACCTCATGAGAGATTGATAAGGAAGGTAGAAGCACATGGAATAGGTGGATCATTATTAAAATGGATTAGGTCATGGTTAACTGGTAGGAAACAAAGAGTCAGCATAAACGGATTAAAGTCAGACTGGGGTGCGGTCAAAAGCGGAGTTCCCCAGGGATCTGTATTAGGCCCTCTGCTGTTTGTTATATTCATTAATGATCTTGATTTAGGCATAACTAGTAGGATTAGTAAATTTGCAGATGATACCAAAATGGGGAGAGTGATAAATTCAGACAGTGACTTTGAACACCTTCAAGGAGATCTAGATACCTTACATGAGTGGTCAGTAGACTGGCAAATGAATTTTAATACTGATAAATGCAAGGTACTACAGATAGGGAAGACGAATACAAACGTTAAGTATAAACTAGGTAACACGGAAATAGAAAACTCAGTTTGTGAAAAAGATCTAGGTGTATTTGTTAGCTACGACTTGAAACCTAGAAAACAATGTGTTAGCGTTCGCAACAAGGCAAACAGGATTCTTGGGTTCATATCTAGGTCTGTGAGTAACAGAACTGCTGACGTTATCTTGAAACTTTACCTAGCATTAGTGAGGCCACACATGGATTATGCGGTTCAATTCTGGTGTCCTTATTATAGAATGGACATAGATTCTTTGGAGAGAGTACAAAGAAGAATGACAAAAATGATCCATAATATTAGAAACCTTCCATATGAAGAAAGACTGAAAAGCTTAGGCTTAAATTCATTAGAGAGGCGTAGAGTTAGGGGAGATATGATAGAGGTGTACACTGTACAAGTGAGTAAGTGGGATTAACAAGGGTAAAATGGAAGATGTTCTGAAGCTCAGTAATAACGAAATAACTAGAACAAATGGCTTTAAATTAGATAAATTCCGATTCAGAAAGGATATAGGCAAGCACTGGTTTGGTAATAGAGTTGTGGATATGTGGAATAGGCTACCGAGTGCTATAGTAGGATCGGGGACGCTAGGGAGCTTCAAGACGAAGTTGGATAGGCACATGGAAGTGCTGGGATGGGTGTGAAAGGGATCTTCCCTGTATGGGCCAGTCGGCCTCCTGCAGTATCCCACTTTCTTATGTTCTTATGTTGTTCCTCTCCCTTCTCCATCTCCTCTCCCTCCTCCACCTCCTCCATCTTCTCTCCCTCCCTGCTACACCTCCTCTACCTCCTCCATCTCCCCTCCCTTCTACACCTCCTCTACCTCCTCCATCTCCTCTCCCTCCTACACCTCCTCTTCCTCCTACACCTCCTCTCTCTCCTCCACCTCCTCTCCCTCCTCCATCTTCTCCACCTGTTGTTACCTCGACCATTTATCACACTTTGTTTTGACTTAGTGTACATAAGACGTCAACTCCTGTAGCACACACCTGTTTATTACCTGTGTGTGGAGAGAGAGAGAGAGAGAGAGAGAGAGAGAGAGAGAGAGAGAGAGAGAGAGAGAGAGAGAGAGAGAGAGAGAGAGAGAGAGTCAATAGGTTTGACAGTCCACGTGAGCTGTACACCAGCTGATCGGTCGTGACGTCATGTTTACCTTTCCTGATACCACAGGTCACATCCACTGACCTTCTGTGACCTGACTTACCACCCTACAACAAGTTGACACTTTCACCACACTACACTTCTTCTGGACGTTTGTGTTGTGTACATCCATTATGTTTGGAGCTATGGCTGGAACACACAGACACACTCACGGACAGAGAAGTCACTTAATTAATATTCAACTCCTTGTTTATTTGACCTGTCCTTCTTAGTCTCGACAGGAGCTGCCATGCACAGGCCAACCGGCCTATTGCAGACTCCTTATTTTCTTATGTTCTTATGTAACTAATCATTACACCCGTCGGTGAAACACACATCATGATTGGCTGTCGCTACACCCTCAACCACCTATGTTTCTTAAACCTCAGTTTTATGACGGCATCCCAAGAGCGCTAGTTCACACAAGTGTTACTACAACGTGTTGGTGAGCAGTCGTGGGGGAGCCTCGCGGGTGTGTAGTGAGGTGATCAGTGCTCTAGAGACAAACCTGTGAACAGTTCTGGTTAATCAGTCAGTAAGGGAATGAACTTCAGACAAGACTAAACGTTCAGCTTCTAAGGTCGCGACCCACGAGAGACCTACATCAACTGTGGACCTTCTTAGCTAACAGCCACCAACAGCTAAGCAAGTGATGGGAAACCGAGCTAGCAGACCAACCACAGCTAACTCCTCCAGGTGGTGTCGCCGGATCTCTACCTGGACGGGGCTAGAGGTGCGGGAGATGCAGGTGTTCGTGCTGGCCTTCGTCACCCTGTTCACCATAATGCTCTGGTACCTCACTGGGCCCCGTCAGGAGGTGAGTTTCTGTACCTTGACTGTCTGTTTCTAGGCTGTTTTCTGTCTTCTGTCTCTCGTTTTCTCTATCTCTCGTTCTTTTTATCTCTCATTGTCTATTTCTATCTCCCTCGTTCTCTTTCGCTATCAGTGTATCTCTCTCTCTCTCTCTCTCTCTCTCTCTCTCTCTCTCTCTCTCTCTCTCTCTCTCTCTCTCTCTCTCGGTTGCTTATGTCAACATACATTAACTTCTTGTCAGTACTATATAAACTCTTACAGACTCCAGAAAGTATAATAAACAAAATTCCCTCGACTTCAACGGCGGACTGGAGCTGGACACTCAAATAATATTACGTCGATTGAAGGAAACGTGTAATGGTCGTAGAGGAAAGGGCATAAACTAATCACCATTATAACCATTAAATTTCGTATCGTAACTAAATGAGATTGTAATTAGGAGTCACCTGAAGATTAGTCCCCCAGCTTATTTTACCTGAAGATTAGCCACCCAGCTTATTTCATCTGAAGATTAGCCACCCAGCTTATTTTACCTGAAGATTAGTCCCCCAGCTTATTTTACCTGAAGATTAGTCCCCCAGCTTATTTTACCTGAAGATTAGCCACCCAGATTATTGTACCTGAAGATTAGCCACCCAGCTTATTTTACCTGAAGATTAGCCACCTAGCTTATTGTACCTGAAGATTAACTAACCTAACCTAACGCTAATACTTAACTAATCTAACCTAACGCTAACTTAATCTAAAATAACGATGACCTAACCTAACCTAACTCTAACCTAACCTAATGTTTACGTTCCCTAATGCTAATCTAACCTGACCCCCTCCCCCCTTCAGGTAATGTTATGGTGTGTAATCATCATGTGAAATAAGCTGTTAGGGGAAGGGGTTAATCATCAAGTGATCCTAAGATTCGTCCTCACGTATCTACTTAGGAGAAAATTTTAATGAATGAGCCTTTGAGAACCAGGAACCAGTATAGTACCGTAAATTTAATCGTAAGTTGTAAATTTTCTCTTAATTTCCTGGGTCCGGACTGCCTCTACTTTGCTACAGAATTTACGAGCAATTTTACGAGCGTGTAAATGTTGACGGCCGGGAGTCTCCAAGGTTCTTGTGATAATGTTTTACTCTAACTGGATATATGAGAGTATATCTGTCGGGTTCAGCTACACTATGATATAAGGAGGTTTATATAAGGAGGCTTGTTCAACATGGCGTCAAATAGGCACAATGACTCATCTGTGGTATTTATAATGTTAATACCAATAACATAATAATGATAACAATGATGATAATATTAATAATCAAAATAACTTTAACAGTGACAAAAATTATAATATGACAATGAAAATAAAAATAATAATTAGAGAAATAATAAATATAATAATCATAATAATAACAATGATAAGAACAACACTAGGCTGCCCCGTTTACACCCAACTTTTATCGCTCGTATATCTGTCCAACCAATATTGTATTTGTAGCTTCCCAGCGTGTTCAAGTTGAATAATGGTGTTTGGTAACTTGTTCCACTCATCCACTACTCTATACCCGAATCATTGTTTACCTGTTCCCTTCCTTCACATAAATTTGTTTAATATAAAACCATTGGTACGTGCTGACTCCAGGTTTGATAGTTTAGGTACCTTAGTGTTACCATCTATTTAATCACATCTTATAGTTATATACCTGGATCATATCGCCCCTCACTCTACGACTCTCAGGAGAATGTAAATTCAATTTTCGTAATGTCGCTATACACAAGGTTCCTAAAGCCAGGGATTAGATTTGTCATTCTTTTCAATCTGCTTCAAGAGCATCCATATCCATTCTTCTGTACAGCACGGTGACCAGAACTGAATTGCAAAATCCAGGTAAACTCTCACTAACGCTATATGTAGTTAACGCCTTGCTCCTGTTAACACTCGTAAATAAGAACCCGAGTATTCTGTCAGCCTTATTTTGTACATAAACGCATTACTGTCCAGGATTTAGGTGTCTACTTATCATTACTCCTTAATCTTCCTCACAATCGGATTTCTCTATATCCAGTTTCTTCAGCTGATAGTTTGTCCACTCCCTCCCCCTGTTTCCATTCTCTAGCTCTACAGTTTTTCAGGTAAGATTGCATCTATCATTTTTCAGTCCACACTAAAATTTTGTTCAGTACTTCCTTGTAATGTTTCCTATTCGTCATCAGATCTGTGAGTTTTTCGCACTGGTCTCGTGTCATCAGCAAATTTGCGTATGTTGATGTTAACGCCTATATTTGTGTCCTTAATTTTTACCATAATAACAAAGGTAGGAGGACTGAGTGCGGGTTCGCCCCTTGTGACGTCACTCCAGTCAGGTTTTGTATTATTTATGCTGACGCTCTGTTTCCTGTCAGTTAATCTAATCCAATTTAGAATTCCCCTCAAGGCCATGAGCCACTTTCCGTATTAGTCTTTCCTGAGGGACCGTATCAAAGGCTTTGGTAAAGTCCTAGTTTACCACATCACAGTCGTATCCATAGTCCACAAAGTCGAAAACCCTCTGGTGAAGCCATGTTGGAGAGTCGTTAACCAATTTGTATTTTTCGAGGTGATTTCGAATTGAATTTCTAACTATTGCTTCCAACAGTTTCCCACAATTGATGTTAAACTTATTGGACGGTAGTTTGAGGTTAGTGATCTATCTCCCTTCTTGTAAATCGGTATCACATTCGGTATTCTCCATGAATCTGGTACTACACCCGATTTTAATGACACGTTAAATAAGTTCCTCCTTACATTCCTTTAATACTCTGGCAAATATCTCATCGGGACCTCGTGACATATTAGGCTTTAGTTTATCAATTTGTTTATTACTATCGTTACTAGTCACTAATAATTTAGATAGTTTATAATTTTCACCATAGATAGTAGCTGCCTCGGGAATCATAATTATGTAGGTCTTCCCCAGCGAAAATTAATAAGCAATATCTAATCAAAACAACTGCTCATGTCCCCCCTCGTTATCAGTAAGCTGTCCTAAAGTTGATTGTATTGGCCCAGTCTTGTCCCAGGCTTTAGTTTGTCTTTGCTTCTTAAACTTTACAATTTACTGTTGCCTTTTTTATTCTTCTGGTTAACTCACTAACATAATCCAGACGGTGGACGCCATCCTCTTCAGTTCTTCTTTATAAATATACCATTTTTTCTTCCATATAATATTCTTTAAATAATCATTCATCCACCAGGGGTCATTAGCTCCCGATTTTAGTTGCTTGTTCGCCGTATTTAATTATTAGGCATTAAGTAATTCACTTTGTGAGGGAACTACTACACCACGTGATGCCCCTCATAACACCATCTGTGAGGGAGTTACTTCACCACGTGATGCCCCTCATAACACCACCTGTGAGGGAACTACTACACCACGTGAGGCCCCTCATAACACCATCTGTGAGGGAACTACTACACCACGTGATGCCCCTCATAACACCACCTGTGAGGGAACTACTTCACCACGTGATGCCCCTCATAACACCACCTGTGAGGGAACTACTTCACCACGTGATGCCCCTCATAACACCACCTGTGAGGGAACTACTTCACCACGTGATGCCCCCCATAACACCACCTGTGAGGGAACTACTACACCATGTGATGCCCCTCATAACACCACCTGTGAGGGAGTTACTTCACCACGTGATGCCCCTCATAACACCACCTGTGAGGGAACTACTACACCACGTGATGCCCCTCATAACACCACCTGTGAGGGAGTTACTTCACCACGTGATGCCCCTCATAACACCACCTGTGAGGGAACTACTACACCACGTGATGCCCCTCATAACACCACCTGTGAGGGAGTTACTACACCACGTGATGCCCCTCATAACACCATCTGTGAGGGAGTTACTTCACCACGTGATGTCCCTCATACTACCACCTGTGAGGGAACTACTACACCACGTGATGCCCCTCATAACACCACCTGTGAGGGAACTACTACACCACGTGAGATCCCTCATAACACCATCTGTGAGGGAACTACTACACCACGTGATGCCCCTCATAACACCACCTGTGAGGGAGTTACTACACCACGTGAGGTCCCTCATAACACCATCTGTGAGGGAGTTACTACACCACGTGAGGTCCCTCATAACACCATCTGTGAGGGAGTTACTACACTGCGTGTCTGCTGTTCAACACCACAGCGCACAAGATCTACGTGACCTCCACTGTATACATTACTCTATATGTTCACTGTATGTTCCTTTACCTTTCTCTAATGAAGGCTTTTGTTAAACCACCAATGTATGTAATAAGTCATTTTTGTCCAATGTATATTTTCAGCCTTCGGGTTGCAGAACTTTTTCAATAAACCGTTAATTATTATTATTATTATTATATTTTAAATGTTATGATACTTGATAATGGGTCACCTGATGAGATTACGTCTCCCTCTACACTTGTTGTTACTTGAAGTGAAGTTAGGTTATCTATAGTTAATCGTGGACAACTACTCTTAAATGTCTTCTCAATAATAATAATAAACAATAATAAATCATCATCATCATCATCATTATCATCAACAAAATCATCATCAATAAAATCATCATCATCAATAACTAATGAGACAACAGAATCACCATCCACAGTAAAGTTTCCACAATTACGTAAAATAAAACATTATAATAATCAACGTAAACCCGGGTGTTATGTTTGTGTTTATAATGAAGGCTAAAGCTCACCTTCACGGCCTCTCTCACCTGTTGTAGTGTGAGACGCTTCGGGCGAGGACGAGACAAGGGACAAAGTGGCTTGAGGTGTGTTTATTAGGCTCGTTTTACTCCTTTATACCGCCCGTGTCTGTCTGTTACGATAGTTATAAGTGATGTCTGTAGCGTCGTCATAAAGTTTATTTCTGATTGGTTGTTGAATATTTTAAAGAACTTAATTTGGTCGTTGGTGAAGAAGTTTGGTGGATTATTATTATTATTATTTTCATTATTATCATTATTATTATTGATTATTTTAATAATTTATTGGGTGTAAAAATAATGATATGATATAATATGACTACAATATGGCCTTTTGGGAAAATTTTATTGTAGTGTGAGCAAAAATAAGTAGTAATAAAATAGCATTAATAATAACAATAACACATCAAAACTATAAATAAATAAATAATAAATAAATAATTAAATACAGAACATGACCTCGTGTTTTCCTTCATCTACTCCTACAGGAAAGCGAGAACTGTCTGGAGAAAGTGTCACATCACTTTCAGGAGATGATGAAGGATGCCGCTGAAATACTGAAACCTTGGATCGTCGGAGACCAGACACCTTCTAACTTTTATAGCGTGAGGCCTTCAAACACACCTTCATCTCCCTGTGTTACCCCGACCTTCCCTTGAGATATCTTATTAACACGCGGGACTCAAAGGCCGACTTCATCACCTAAAGACACCTGAAATATTCTTACTTAGGACTTTTTCACAAATTCAATGAAAAATAAATAAATAAATAAGTAAATAAATAAATAAATAAATAAGTTTATAAATTACGCTACAGTATTACAGTTTGTATATATTTCGGATAATTAGTAAATAAATCATGTGAAATAGGTAGTATAGTCATTAAATGTTATAAAGGTTAACGAAAATGTAAATTAATATACCAGATTTTTATATACAGAATATTGTAACCAATTAAAATTTGGATAGTCTATATTAACAGTAGGAAACTTATATCTAGGATTTTATATAAAGTAAGAAAAAATAAATAAAATATTATCTACTGATTATATATCCTTTATAATGAAGACACATTTAATTAGTATATATATAATTTTAATACACGTGGCAGGTAACTAGATGATATACTCAGGTAATATACTTCTGCTTATACACACAAAAAATATATCCAGGTACAATAATCTATATCTATAAAACAAAGAAGTATGTCTGTGTGTGTGTATGTCTGTGTGTGTGTCCGCACGAGAATCTCGGAAACTACTTTACCGATCTGTAGTGATGATGGATGGTGTTATATGTAGTGGTGATGATGGATGATGTTATATGTAGTGATGATGGGTGGTGTTATATGTAGTGATGATGGGTGGCGTTATATGTAGTGATAATGGATGATGATGGATGGTGTTATATGTAGTGATGGTGGTGACGGTGGTAGTGACAGTGGTAGTGGTGGTGATGGTGATAGCGGCATATTTGTGGCGATAGTGGTGGTGGTAGAGACTGGTTGATAGTAGTGGTAATGATGATGGTGGTAATGATGATGGTGGTAGTAATGGTGGTAGTGATGATGGTGGTAGTAGTGATGGTAGTGATAGTGGCGCTATATGTAGTGATGATGGATGGTGTTATATATACTTTGCTGTACCGTTGTAGTGAAAAACATGGTGGAACTTACATACACCGTTAATGAACTATTGATGGAAGAAGAAGTTTTGGGGACTGAACAGTGAGAAACTGAGCGGAATACAGAAACAATTTGGATAGAATTAATCGACGGTAGAGTTAATGAGCGACTTATCTGGGATGAAATGCGCAGGGCTTCCATACACAACAAAGTCTGTTTAGTAGGAGACTTTAGCCTTGGCCAAATAGATTGGACTGACCTTACGGGTAACTCAGAATCAGAGGATTTTCTCGAAACGATCCAGGACTGTTTCCTAAGTCAACATATAACTGAACCCACCCGGGGTAATATTTACACTCGACTTAGTTCTGTTGAGCAGAGAAAACCTCATTAGCAATGTCGAGGTAGGGAACGAGCTTGCAAACAGAGATCACAAAGAAATTAGATTCCAGTTAGATTTTCAGGGGAGACGTAAGGAAAATTCCACTGAAGTACCAGATTTCAGGCGGGCAAACTTTGACAGTTTAAAGAGGCAGCTGAGAGAGGGGGTGTCGCGCTTGGCCGTGAACCTGACAGATGACTCCGACCTGATAACGAGATCTGAGATTGCCGAGTTCCCCGACAATTTAAATAATGAGTTACTTAATGTACAAAGGCAAAACATACCATACAAAAAAACTCAGATCAGATAACAATGACCCTAAATGGATAAATAATTATTTAAAGAACATTATTGGCCAAAGGGAAGGCTTTTGGTAGAAGGATAAATCGTGGCGAAATTCACCTCCGGGATTATTATAAAGTATTGGCGAGTAGGGTTAAGACCGAGATAAGGAAAGCTAAGAGGAATAATGAGGTAAGGATAGCAAGGGAGGCGAAGACAGACCCCAAAGGATTCTACCAAATGAATCAAACTAAAACACGAGAAAAGATTGGACCAATACGGTCAGATACAGGCAAGCTCACTGATAACGACGGGGAAATGAGCAATAATCTGAATAAACATTTTTCAACAGTTTTCACCACCGAAAATTTAAACATGATACCCGAGGCACTGACTCTATTCAGAGATAGTGAAGAAAACAAATTAAGCGAGATAGTAGTGACTAGTAACGATGTTAGTAAGCAAATAGACAAACTAAAGCCTAATAAGTCACCTGGTCCCGATGAGATATTTGCCAGAGTATTAAAGGAATGTAAGGAAGAGCTTAGTACGCTCTTAGCAAAGTTGTTTAACATGTCCTTAAAAGCAGGTGTAGTACCAGAATCCTGGAGGATAGCGAATGTAATACCGATTTTCAAGAAGGTGGGTAGATCACTATCCTCTAACTAACCGTCCAATCAGTCTAACATCAATAGTAGGCAAATTACGGGAAGCAATCATTTCAAACTCTATTCAAAATTACCTGGAGAAGCACCAATTGATCAATGATTCTCAGCATGGCTTCACAAGCAGGCGTTCATGTCTAACTAATCTATTAACATTCCTTTCATCAGTTTTCGAGACGGTGGACGAGGGGCACAATTATGATGTGGTATATCTCGACTTTAGCAAAGCCTTCGACAGAGTCCCCCACGAAAGACTAATTAGAAAGGTAGAAGGACATGGCATCAAAGGTAATATCCTTAAAGGATTAGGGCGTGGTTACAGGACAGGAAACAGCGAGTGAGCATTAATGGCACTAAATCCCATTGGAGCAACGTCACTAGTGGAGTTCCCCAAGGGTCAGTACTTGGACCATTATTATTTATTATATACATAAACGACACTAACATAAGTAAATTTGCTGATGACACTAAAATAGGGCGTGTTATTAAATCTGACGAGGACCCCGCAAAACTACAGGAGGATCTAAACAAATTTTTCGAATGGTCTGAAAAATGGCAGATGAAATTCAACTTGGACAAATGAAAAGTACTCAGTATAGGAGAAGTAAACTGAGAAACCAGTTACCAGATGAACAACGATGTCATTGAGAAATCCGACTGCGAGAGAGATTTAGGAGTAATGATATGTAGGAACCTTAAGCCAAGTAAACAATGTGTTTTTGCTCGTAACAAGGCTAATAAAGTACTTGGGTTCATACAAAGGAGTGTTAGTTACAAGACTAGCGAGGTCATCTTAAGATTATATCTTGCGCTTGTGAGACCTCACCTGGATTACGCAGTTCAGTTCTGGTCACCATATTACAGAATGGATATAGAATCCTTGGAAATAATTCAGAGGAGAATGACAAGACTAATCCCGGCATTAGGAACCTTGAGTATAGAGACAGGTTAAAGCATCTTAATTTGCACTCCCATGAGAGACGTAGAGTGAGGGGCGACTTGATAGAGGTGTATAAATGGAAGTCAGGGCTAAACAAAGGGGACATTACCAAGGTACTCAAAGTATCCAACCAGCAGCGAACTCGTAACAATGGTTTTAAATTAGACAAATTTAGATTTAGGCGCGAAATAGGTAAACACTGGTTTGGAAACAGAGTAGTGGATGAATGGAACACGTTACCAAATATCATCATTAACTCAAATACGCTGGATAGCTTCAAACATAGGTTGGATGCTTATATGAGCAATAGGGGTTGGGTGTAAACGGGACTGCCCATTATGGGCCAATAGGCCCGCTGCAGTTTCCTCCACTCTTATGTTCTTATATTCAATGTGGAGCCTCCCGGAGGGTGGCGTCCTACCGTTGCCTAGCAGAATCGCCGCCCCCCCCCAATATATAAAAGATATTGTGTAATCTGGGAATTTAATATACCCCAAGGGAACAATATCATATCACTAAGATATACTCAAATAACATTACCAAAGATCAATAATATACTCGTACAGAGCCACACTCTCCCTCTCCTCCCGGGCAGTTATGTTGGTGTGTTGTGGTTTAAGTTTTAACTACGTGTATAGTGATGCTACTATATGACTGAGAGAGAGAGAGAGAGAGAGAGAGAGAGTTAATTGTTTATCTATCTCTCTCTTTATCTATACAATTACTATCTATTGACCTATCTATCTAAACTCCTTCTACATATCTGTCTGTTCGTCTGTCTATCTATTTTCTTCCTCCTTCTTTTCGTCTAATCCTTCTGTCCTCCCCTACCTCGTTCCCACCTCCTCTTCTCCTGTCTCTCCGTCAGTCCCCTTACTCCTCCTACAGGTACTCCCTCCCCGCTTGACCTGTTCACCCTTATGACCTGACCTGACCTCTGACCTGACAGTAGTGTGTTTTGAAAGTCATAAAGTTGATTACCTGTGTGTTATTAATTTACTGTTAGGTATATACAGGTATTTAAACACACACACACACACACACACACACACACACACACACACACACACACACACACATTATCCTCC
>CAUDMG010000748.1:1375000-1592500 GCA_958450375.1 Homarus gammarus | reverse complement strand
CAGAATTTCAAACGCATCCTCTTTTTTTTTGTGTTCTTTTCACCTCAGCAGCAACATGAGGCAGCTCAAGCATCAGTATTACCAAGTAATTCCTCCAGTGACACATCTAAACCTGACTTTGGCAACATTGGGTCTCGGATTCTGAAAGGCTTATACGATAAAGATCTTTTTTCCTCTCGTAACTGGAGATGAGAGAGAGATGCCTTTAAATGCCTTTCACCAAAGCCACAACACAAAGGATAGTTTGGTCTAAAATGGCGTCAAATTTACAATGAGACTATACTATAACCAGATGTGTTTTGTTGTCTGTCTTTGAGGTGTTTTTTGGTTGGTAAAGTCACACACACACACACACACACATACACACACACACACACACACACACACACACACACACACACATGCCAAGACGCTGCCTCTAAGCATAACAAAACGTAAACAACCCAAAAGATTACAACCTTTTCTGAAATTACCACAATGAAGTATTTTTCCTTAATCAACACAACATTACTTGAGCGCCAAGAAACTCGCGAGAAAAACTTGACTCTGTGAATATCTAACTACTGATGTGTGTAGATATAATCAGTCTGGTGAATAAAATTGTCGAGCCTTAGAGAAAAACTTATTCTGTTTCTATTTGAAATTTGTGCATAAAAATGTATCTCTCTGTGCAAACCATCTGCTTCTCGACTTACCTATATTGTACTTTTTAAAATTCCAATATTCAATTATCCGGAGCTATACACAGGCCATCAATACAAATTTCTAAGAATGGATAAGCTGACCACGTGACGGGAGGACCCAGATTGAGAACTTCGGATATATATCGATTTAAAACTATTGTTAGTCGCCTTTTTTCTCACAATAATTAAAAAAAAATATGACATTTAATGCAAATTTATACACTGTAAATTACAATAGATCATTTTTATTAAAGGAATACTAATATGTTTTAGATATGAACACATTACGGTGATTTATTTTCATAGAAATGTACAAAAAAGCTATTTTATGAGTGCAGTCTAACCTAAACCTGAATTGTTAATAACATCTATGTGTAATATTTCATTGGAATTAATTGTTGGTAATAAATTTATACATATACAGGTAAACATATATAGAAGGTCACAACATATTATTTCACCTGTTGAACATATATACATTACCTGGCAGTTATAACTGTTTCCTTTTGTTGAGTCGTCCAATAGATTTTAAGCTAATAAATTTTTTACTAGGAGGCACTAAAGGCTGTGAGGGAGGTCCTGTAAGGCTGCGTCCTATGAGCGAGCGTCCTGCGGCATCGAGCGACCACACAAGTGATCGCGCTGCCTTGGTGTAGCAGACAAACATACGTGTTTTGTCCTTTTCTTTGACGTGTTCCACGTAGACGCGTGAAGCTTTCGGGGGCGACCAGGAAACGGGAACTAGACGCGTGTCCTGGAAGCAGCAATAAAATATTTTGATCGTCGCTTCCTCAATCGCGCGAGTCCTCGCATTCTACACCCAAAAAAGGTTATATATTCATTTTCCCCTGTTAACAGCTTGATCCTGCCAAGAAATAGATCCTTATGGACTATTAAAATAGCTTCAAAATGTTTACGAAGAATGTGAAGCATTGTTTATTTTAGAGGGCGCTGTGTTATTCTCGACTGTACATTCTTGAATTGTATATGACTTTGAGTCCAGACCCTCTGTGTCAGTGATGATATTATGGAAGAGTGTAGCACACTTTACAATGTTAACAGTGGTATCTACATTTTTTCAATAGCTTTATTTAAAATTCTTCATTTACTTGTACAAATTTCAAATGCACACTACAACACAACTGGCATGTGCAATCTGTCATTATTTTTTTCTTTGTTCAGAGCATTCCTAGGATAGGGCTTCAACAAAAATACACAGAGTGGATAGACCTCGTCCCTAGTCAGAATACATCCTGGTGTACTCGTGAACCTTCTTTGGATCTTGGCGACGTTCCTTGTTGAGATGGTGAAGGTCGCTTACTTCCATCCTCCTCTAATATATGAGATGTTTTTTCATCGGTACCTCTGCAGGTACCACACGTTGAAAAACATTATTTTCTAAAAGTGCCAGTAAACGTATGCCCTGCGTAGACGGAATGTTTATGCCGGAAAGACGCTGGCAGGTGGGACACAGGTCGCTTTGGAAAGTAGGTCGCGCGTCCACGCCCTGGTCGCTCGATGCTGAAAAACGTTCGCACATGGGACATAGCCAAGTGTTAAAAGAGTGTTGTACTTAGGAAAGTAAATTAATGCATAGGATAATGCTTGCGCGCGCGTGCGTGTGTGTGTGTGTGTGTGTGTGTGTGTGTGTGTGTGTGTGTGTGTGGTGTATGGGTGTAATGAAATAATGGCGATATTTGTGTATGTTACGCCTTTGTATATGTTTGTCTGTATGTATGTGTATAGTATTAAACTGTATGAGTGTGTATGGTTTTGGACGCTGACTTTTGTTTGCAACTATTTGTATAATTGTATATGAATATGTATGTTAATCTCCCCGTGTGTGTGTGTGTGTGTGTGTGTGTGTGTGTGTGTGTGTGTGTGTGTGTGTGTGTGTGTGTGCTGGTTGGTGTATGTTCGTCAACGATACACAAGAACCCATTGCTCTCTCTCGCTGTCTCTCACTTATATCTATTATACACATTCAGTCTCTCTCTCTCTCTCTCTCACACACACACATATAGACAAATACACACTCATTCTATTTCTTTCTTGATCACTTTCTCTCATATACTCACTCTCTCTCTCTCTCTCTCTCACACACACACACACATTCACTCTTCATCTCCCGCCAACCAATTCTCCCCCCCCCCCCAAAACACACACCTATCATACGTCTCCTTGTGAATGTTTGTTTAATACACGCATTAGGTATGGCTGAGGAATGGTTGAGTCAGACTAATGTAGTTTTGAAGAGGAAATATATGTATGACTGATGGATGTGTGAAGTTTGGCCTGACCTGACCTGACCTGACCTGACCTGTGGAGGTTTATAATTATTATGATTTAGGTAATTATTATATCGTTACAGGTACGTTATCAAGGCAATACTAACATCATTACAGGTAAGTTATCAAGGTAATACTAACACCATTACAGGTAAGTTATCAAGGCAATACTAACACCATTACAGGTAAGTTATCAAGGCAATACTAACACCATTACAGGTAAGTTATCAAGGTAATAATAACACCATTACAGGTAAGTTATCAAGGTAGACATTATTAGTTCACAAAATAAAATGTTCCGTTTAAAATATAACTTTTATAGTTTACAACAACACCATATAAGGTGGTATAAAGGCGTAAACAACACAAGAGTTATTAAAGTGATCTGAACCTTAAGGTAGGAGACATTAGAGTGATAATACAGGTTGTTAAAGACGACCTTCCTATCTCATACCCTGACTACTCCCTCCGTCACTACGCTCGCTCTCCCTCATAACTCTCTCTATCACTCCTCCTCCCCTCACCACTCTCTCCTTCACCACTCCCTCCCTTAGCACTTACTCCCTCACCACTCCCTCCCTCACCACTTCCGCCCTCAACACTCCTTTCTTCACTACTTCCTCCCTCACCACTTCTTCCCTCATTACTCCCTTCTTCACCACTTCTTCCCTCATTACTCCCTTCTTCACCACTTCCTCCCTCATTACTCCCTTCTTCACCACTTCCTCCCTCACCACTTCTTCACCACGATTAGAATCTTTAGAGCATATCCAGTGACATGGAGGAGGTATACACATATTTAAGGGTTACAAAGACATTATCATTTCACACAAGGACAGAGAGAGAGAGAGAGAGAGAGAGAGAGAGAGAGAGAGAGAGAGAGAGAGAGAGAGAGAGAGAGAGAGAGAGAGATTCTGGTTGAAACTAAATGGTTTGAGGTCATGTACTAAAGGTCGTCTCTATGCTCTCTAACAGCAGTTTATGAAGGCCACTTTCTGAGGCAGGGAGAACGACTTAGTATTGGTTTCCATAAGCTCCTCCCCCTAAAGATCAGGTTCATATGGGTATATTAGTTCTCAGTGGGTAAGTTTAGAGAATATTGAGACCTGTGTAACTATATTGATTACCTCTAGAAAGACATTTACAAATAACAGGGTAATAAAAGTTGTTCTTCCAGGGGCCCATCAGGACTCTCACAGGTTTTACATTTAGTTTAGGACGCAGCCACTTGTAGTATGATTCTCTCCCTGTACATAAACACCCTTTCTTTTACCCTACCTACTGCTCCCTTCTTCCTTCCCTCACCATTCACATCTTCCGAACTCCCTTGCTCGCCTCCTCCCCCCCCCCTCCCTCATCACTGCTCTCCCCTCCCTCATCACTGCTCTCCCCTCCCTCACCACTAACAGACTTACACCCTCATTACTCCCCATTTCATCACTCACATCCTCTCTACACCCTATTTCATGAAACCCCCCCCCCCCTCATCACTCTCTCCCTCATCAATTTCCTCCTCAATATCTTCCCTCACCAATCCCTCTCTCTCTCTCTCTCACCCCTCCCTCACCAATCCCTCTCTCCCTCCCTACCTCAACACCCTCCCTCTCTCCCTCCCTCACCAATCCCTCTCTCCCTCCCTACCTCAACACCCTCCCTCTCTCCCTCCCTCACCAATCCCTCTCTCCCTCCCTACCTCAACACCCTCTCTCCCTCCCTCACCAATCCCTCTCTCCCTCCCTACCTCAACACCCTCCCTCTCTCCCTCCCTCACCAATCCCTCTCTCCCTCCCTACCTCAACACCCTCCCTCTCTCCCTCCCTCACCAATCCCTCTCTCTTTACTTACCGACACACTTTGGGACTATGACTTAAGTGTGTTGGAGTGTTTATAGAGATGAAGCCTTATTGGTAGATATTGGCTGTCAGTTCCTAGCTGCTGACAGATCATGACAGCTGGGAGAGAGAGAGAGAGAGAGAGAGAGAGAGAGAGAGAGAGAGAGAGAGAGAGAGAGAGAGAGAGAGAGAGAGAGAGATTATACAAACTATCCAATTACATCTTCTTGATTAATGACTCTTGTTGTTGTTGTTGTTATCAAAAAAGTAAGAAGTTATGATCAACAACTTTTGTAAGATACTTGTTGGTGAAGAGAAAATAGTAATGGTTGAGTGATGTGATTTATTGTATGTGGGAGGGAGGGAGGAAGGGAGGGAGGGAGGGAGGGAGGGAAGAGGGTAGAAATGTAGGGAAGGGGGAAGGAAAATAGGGAGCGAGGAGCAATGATCAAGGTAATAAAGTGGGGAGGGACGGAAGGAGGAGGATAGGAAATATGAAGAGAGAGAGAGAGAGATTAGAAAATATCTAGAATAACATAGAATAAACAAAAAGCAGTTTACACAAATTTATAATAATTTTTTGTTCACTAAGCACCCCGCTCACACACACACACACACACCACGTAACACATAATCATTTGTTTCAACAGGTAACATCAAGAGAGCTGCAACACTATATTAGTTCAACGATGTCAATATTGTTTTTGTTCACTTTATGTCTGCATTATTCTGCCTAAATAAACGGTTTCAATTTCAATTTCCATTATCAAGGCAAGGTAATGAAACACGGCATGTAATATCCGTAGACTTTTAGAAATATCAGTCAAATAATAAGTATTGTATTGAGGAATAATAGTATGGACACATTAATTCCTATAAGTGGTGAAAATACCGTAGAATGTAAGTAGTAATTTAAGTACGAAGTAAAGATGCATTGATTACTGTGTGGTGATACCTGCATATAAGTAAATAAGTAGACAGAATTGACTATGTTTAGATAGGTAGAAAATATCATTACAATATAATCTACATATTGTGAGGATGGTGTTTGATACATGATATATCTTGCATGATACCTCCGGCAAAACGATAAATAAAAGTCGACATAGCCAGAAGGTACAACAAACATTAATTACAAGATTGAGATGAAACGTCGAATGATTACATTTCAGTGAACTTAGATACGTATTAACTAATTCAGTGCACAAATACACACGATATATACAAATAATATCAATATAATTATAAAGTAATGAAGACTAAACTTTAATCTACTTTAAAAAAAACAACTCGCAGTTTAATGTAATTATTATTGTGTTCTCTTTCTCTCTCTCTCATATCTCTTTCACTCTATCTTATTTCCTGTTCTATCTTTCTCCGGTTTTATCAGATGCTGATTTTTCAATATAGCTTTCTATCTTTCATCTCATCTAAATCTTTCTTTCCTTCGCTATCTCTCTCCCCTTGTCTCTCTTTCTCTTTCTCTTACACTCTTCGCTTACGAGTTCTGTCTTGTCAGTACACTACTCTCTCTCTTTCTCTCTCTCTCTCTTTCTTTTTCTCTCTGTCTCTCTCTCACTCTTTCTTTCTCTTCCTCCTTTTTTCTCTCTCTATCTCTCTTTTTCTATCTGTCTTTCTGTATGTCTGTCTGTGTAACTCTCTCTCTCTCTCTCTCTCTCTCTCTCTCTCTCTCTCTCTCTCTCTCTCTCTCTCTCTCTCTCACAGCCAAATCACCAAATATCTGGCCACTTTCTCTCACTCGACAGGAAATTCTCTCTTCTCTTCAGTTCTCTCACCTCCAAAATTCTCCTCAATTATGACACATAAAAATAGTGAACGACTTCCCTTATGGATAACAAGCAATTTCCTCCCCCGCGGCCTCGCTTACTTGGTTGTGAGGGAGGGAGGGAGGGAGGGAGGGAGGGAGGGAGGGAGGGAGGAAGAAGGGAAGGAGGATAGGAAGGGAGTTTTAAGTTTTCTCTTACATATTGGTGAGGAAGGGGAGAGAGGGAGGGACGGAGGGGAATAAAGGGAAGGAGGGAAGGAAGTGAGGGGAGGGAGGGGAGAGAAGGGAAAGGGGGAAGGGGTTGCCTTGTCCCCTCTTCCACAATGGTTCGGGAGGGAGGGAAGGAAGGGAGGGAGAGGGGAAAAGTAGGAAGGAAGTAAATCAAATTATCTTTCAAGAAAATTCATCATCATCATCATCATCATCATCATCATCATCATCATCACAAGTTGATATAAATTCAATATGTTGAGTGATGGTGTGTGGAGAAGGCATTAGTACAGGCGTTTATGCGTATATCTAAAGACTTTGCTGCTAAGGTTAGGTTAGGCTAATTGATTTACTAACCTAACTTAACCAAACCCAAATTAAACCAAACCTAATCAAACATAACCTAACCTAATCTAACCTAACGTAGAATGAGAGGCGATATGATAGAGGTGTATAAATGGAAGTCAGGGCTGAACAAAAGGGACATTACAAAGGTACTCAAACTATCCAACCAGGAGCGAACTCGTAACAATGGTTTTAAATTAGACAAATTTAGATTTAGGCGCGAAATAGGTTAACATTGGGTTGGAAATAGAGTAGTGGACGAGTTGAACAAGTACCAAATATCATCATTAACTCGAATACGCTGGATAGCTTCAAACATAGGTTGGATGGATATGTGAGCGATAGGGGTTGGGTGTAAATGGGACTGCCCGGTATGGACCAATAGGCCCGCTGCAGTTTTCTCCATTCTTATGTTCTTATGTTCTAAGCTAACGTAACCAAATGAAACCTAAGCGAACCTAACCTAACTAAATGTAACCACCTCACCTTCAATAATCTTCTCGTGTTTTATGGTGATGGAGATATTGTTGTTTTGTTGTATTATTGGACAATCTCTCTCTCTCTCTCTCTCTCTCTCTCTCTCTCTCTCTCTCTCTCTCGTATGTGCATTAAGTTTGGGTAGGTCTGGTTTGGTTAGGTTTGGCTAAGATAGGTTAAGGTAGGTTAGGTAAGGTTAGGTAAAGTAAGGTTATGTTTGGGTAGGTCTGGTTTGGTTAGGTTAGGTTGGGTCTGGTTAGTTTAGGTTTGGTTAGGTTAGGTTGGTTAGGTTAAGTTAAGATAGATTAGATTGTTAGGTTAGATTAGGTTGTTTTGTTTCATAATTAAACTCTGCTTGGGATTAATTTAAGCAGGAATTATGTTAAATATTTCTGATAATGTTATGATAGAGTCTTGTAAACACACTCGACCTGTGTGTTTGTGTGTGTGTGTGTGTGTGTGTGTGTGTGTGGGCCGTAAGCACCTGTGTTTGTGTATTTATGTATGCAAGAATATCTGTTTTTGTATTTGTGTGTATATATGTGTGTGTGTGTGTGTTTTCGTTAATAATGCAAAGCGTAGTTGTGTTGCAAGGTGATTACAACGAATACAATATTGGCTGTGTTGCAAGATGGGCACAGTGAATAACTCTTGGTTGTGTTGCAAAATGAACAAAATATTTAACTCTTGGTTGTGTTGCAAGATTGGCCATGAATAACTTTCTAGGTTGCGACATGTTGCACAAATAAATTATTGTTGTTCTCTTGCAAGTCATTCGTTTTCGTTGCTGTTTATTGCTTTCCCCTGTCTCCTCTACATCCTTCTTCTTCTCCTTTTCCCTTCTTTCTCCCCTCTCCTCACCCATTCCTCCTCTCCTCTTCTCACCCTCTTCATCCCCCCCTCTCCTCACCTCTTCTTCCTTCATTCTCTTCACCTCTTTATCCCCTCATCTTCCTCCCCCTTTCTCACCTCTCTCCTCACCCCTTCATCCTCTCTTCTCCTCTCCTACCCTTTCTCTCCTTCCCTCACCCTTTCTTCGTCCACTCTCTTCACCACTTCATCCTTCCCTCTCCTCACCTTCTCTTTCACTCCTCTTCGCATCCCATCATTTTTCCATCTCCCCACCTCTCCTCTTCCCCTCTCCTTACTCCCTCATCCTCTATGTTCTCTGTATTTCTCCTTTACTGCCCACATTTTTGCCTCCTCTCTTCTTTTCCTATTTATTCATCTATTCTCCCCTCCTCTGCTCCTCTTCTGTTCCTCTTTCTTTCTCTCTTCCTTTACGGTCTGTTTCTCCTTCTCTTGAGTGTTTTGCAGTCTACCTTTTTTCTTTTTCGCTGCACTTCTCTCTCTCTCTCTCTCTCTCTCTCTCTCTCTCTCTCTCTCTCTCTCTCTCTCTCCATTTATCTCTCTTTACTTTTTTTTTTATCTCTAGGAAATACAATTACTTGGAAATATTATCTTGAGTTTATTAGTTGTTGTTTTTAATAATATTTCTACCAGCAATATTTCCATCATTTAACCCTATTTTTTTTTTTTTTACTGGGAATATTTTTAACGTTTGTATATCTTATTACCCCAAGCGTTCGTTATATCTCCCCTGTTCGCCATAAACCGGACGAATATCACGTCATATCACCCCCCAAACGTTCGAGTCTTCTCCGCAATTCACAGTGTTCGCTGGTGTCTTGTACTCAGCCAAGCGCTCGAGTTGCCTCACCACATTTATAATCCTCTGTCTGTTTACGTTCGCTTCATTAATCCGTCTCACAGATCTTAGCCTGCTGTTCAGCCTTCCGTGTTAAGGGTGATGTTGCTGAGAGAGAGAGAGAGAGAGAGAGAGAGAGAGAGAGAGAGAGAGAGAGAGAGAGATTGTGTGTGTGTATGTGTGGGAGTGCAAGTGTGTGTGTGTGTGTGTTTGTGAATGCATGTATGTGTGTGTTTGAGAGTGCTTGTATACGTGTGTGTTTGTGATTATATGTGTGTGTGTGTGTGTGTGTGTGTGTGTGTGTGTGTGTGTGTGTGTGTGTGTGTATGTAGTATGTATGTATGTCAATAATCATTTGTGTATGTGTGTTTGTGTCTTCGTATCTCTGTTTGTACATTTGTATACAAAGGTGTAATATATTCAATACCTTTAAGATTACCTCACCTGTAGTAATTATGTCCCATTACCTAACAAACGTAATTAATAACTACAACAACACCTAACAGTAATTAAGAATAACCACAAATTAATTCTCTTCTATTAAAAGTTTTTCTTATAAGGAAACTTAAATATGAAAAGTTTTATACACATTAACACTTCCTAACCTAACATTTATACACATATTCAAAGGAAATTAAACTTCCGATTAGTAATTTAAACTTTATCTACTTACATCCCAGTTTCTCCGTGACCTTTGACCTGATTTAATATACGGAGTCAAAGTTGGTGGTCATAAAGGAAGATGGAATGACACAATTAAAACTACAGTGACCAAGTTAAGGGTGCCGGGGGGAGGGATCACTTAGGAATAATTGAAGGATCCGGGCCCAACTTGACACCACTTGATTGTAAGACTCGTAGATCTGGCAACACTGGAATATTTCAATGTAAACACAAGCGCGGCATCTAATTACATCGCTAACTATAAATTCCTGGTATCAAATTATGTGGATAAATTCAGTAATTTCTCTGGAATTACACGATGGTGAGAACCGCGTCGTCACGTTTCCCAACTCAGAAATATTTGGCCAACTGCTGAAAACACAAACACAAGTTTGACATTTTTACCACAAAATATCGTTAGTTTTATTAAAATACTAAAAGTAAGAATCGTAATTCATATACCAAATAGTAGTTGAAATATGTATAGTGTATATAATGAAATAATGATAAGGATGGGGGAGATATTTCAGGATTTAAATAGGATTGTGTCAAGTGGTTCATTTTGGCGGGGTGGTGAAGAAAGATGTAAATATTGGAACACTAAGACGGCGTTATGTTGTGAAGGTATATGTTAACTCTTGTACTGTTATTATTATTGTTTGTTTATTTCTTTCACTCAGTTTGGTATAGCGTTTACGTCTCCTTCTTCTTATCTTTTTCCTTATCTTTTATTTCCTTTATTTGTATTCTTCCATTTATCGAAATTCTAGTTTATTCCTGGTATATTTTTCCATTCTCTTATCTCCCTGCCCCTCTTTCTCTTCCCTCCTTTATTCTCTCTCTCTCTCTGAGTTGTCTTTCTGTTCATTTTTTCATTTGTCTTTTATTCTTCTTTCAATTATCTTATTAACGTCTCAGACTGACAGACAGACAGACAAACAGACAGACACACATACGTATCTCCAGTTACTCTCATTTCCCACTCATTCCCCCACTCTTCTCCATCCACTCTACCAGCAAATCTCTCATCCCCTCTCACTTCTCACCTCTTACCCGCCTTTCATCTCTCACCTCTCACTCGCCCTCTCATTTTCCTTCCTCAATTTGGTTCAATGCCAGAGAGAACGAGACAAATCACCCCAGGGTATTGGAGGTGTAAACTGAGAGAGAGAGAGAGAGAGAGAGAGAGATGTGTCATAACCAACACAGGTAGAACAGGTAAGACAATTAACTCACTAAATATTTCAACACAACAGAACACAAAAAAATATTATAAAGACAATATAGCAAGAATATCACCCACCCACCCACCCACACCCACCCACCCACCCACCCACACACCCACACACACACCCACACACACACACACACACACTCAACGCCAACTTATATAAGGTTCACGCTTGAGTAAAAGAGATATATATCCACCAAATGTTGTTGTCTAGTTGTTAATTATTTTCAGGTGTTGAGGGGTAAGGTGTCACACTTGAGGGCCAGGGTGTCACACTTGAGGACCAGGGTGTCACACTTGAGGACCAGGGTGTCACACTTGAGGACCAGGGTGTCACACTTGAGGGCCAGGGTGTCACGCTTGAGGGCCTGGGTGTCACACTTGAGAGGCAGGGTGTCACACTTGAGGACCAGGGTGTCACGCTTGAGGGCCTGGGTGTCACACTTGAGAGGCAGGGTGTCACACTTGAAAGGCAGGGTGTTACACTTGAGGGCCAGGGTGTCATACTTGAGGGCCAGTGTGTCATACTTGAGGGCTAGGGTGTCACACTTGAGAGGCAGGGTGTCACGTTTGAGGACCAGGGTGTCACACTTGAGAGGCAGGGTGTCACGTTTGAGGACTAGGGTGTCACACTTGAGGGCTAGGGTGTCACACTTGAGGACCAGGGTGTCAGGGCCAGGGTGTCATACTTGAGGGCCAGGGTGTCACACTTGAGGACCAGGGTGTCACACTTGAGGACCAGGGTGCCACACTTGAGGGCTAGGGTGTCACACTTGAGGATCAGGGTGTCAGGTCCAGGGTGTCACACTTGAGGGCCAGGGTGTCATACTTGAGGGGTAGGGTGTCACACTTGAGGGCCAGGGTGTCAGGGCCAGGTTGTCACACTTGAGGGTCAGGGTGTAAAACCAATAAGGGTGACAAGAGTTGACAGGTCAATATCCTCTCTCCTCTCTCCCTTCTTCCCTATTTTATTAGTCGTTGCTGTTTCTCCCCTTTAACACTATTCTTTCTTGTCTCCTATTCATTACTCTTCGTTTTGGACTTTTCTTCTTCTTTATTACTCCTCGTTTTGTTGTCGTTTGCCTTTATTACTCTTCTTTATTGTTGTTTCTTCCTTATTTAACTTTTATTGTCACTTCATTATTATGCTTTTACTGTTTTCTCTTTATTACACCTTTATTATCCTTTTTTATACACCTTTATTTTCTTCTTTATCTTTATTGTCTTCTCTTTTATTTATTTTATTTTCTCTAATTTTTTTACTCTATTTTATTTTATTATTTTTATTGTTCTTATCTTTTATCAATATCTTTATCTTTACTTATCTATCTGTTCCCTGTTGTTTGATCGTTCATTTTGAAGAGGAAAAATTCGTTCCTGGAGAGAGAGGAATCTGTTCACAGCACGACTATAGTAAATTATTTAACGTAGTACAGTTAACAGTCTCTGCGTCACTGGTCACAATTACAAACTACTGAGCACAATATTGGTCGATCAAAGAAAGTTCTGTGTTGAAGGGAACCTCAGTAACAAGAATCGCACAAACACACCCAAACATACAAAAACACCTAAACAAACAAAAACACCCAAACACAAAAAAACACCCAAACACACAAACACACCCAAACACACAAACACACCCAAACACACAGAAACACTCAAAATTGACTGATGGTGAGAGCTCGACAAACAAACACTAGTGTACTGTGTGGTGGTCGAAGCCTGAATGGTCACTAGTGTCGTCTATTAGTTTTGGTAAAGGAAATGACGTATGATAGAACATTCGAGAACAAATCCTTATCCCCGTTATAGAGAACTTCCGTCTATATGGGATTGTATGTGTTAATCTGAGTACAGGGTTTTATAGGAGTCTTTATATATGGTCATTAAACATTATATATATGGTCACACTACAATCATAGATGTTTAGGGTGTATCTCAACAGTGGGGACACACACACACACACACACACACACACACACACACACACACACACACATATCTCAAACTGACCCTTCAGTAATTAATTCACAGGACGCTTGGATAACTTGTGTGTTTGTTGTGTGTTGGGTGAGTGAACCTATTGTGTGTGTGTGTGTGTGTGTGTGTGTGTGTGTGTGTGTGTGTGTGTGTGTGTGTGTGTGTGTAAGCTATAGACATGTTTATCATTTACTACTTTCTTCTTGCATAAAATTATCATTAAAATTTATCCTTTCCATAAATTTAATAATAATAATAATAATAATAATAATAATAATAATAATAATAATAATAATAAAAATAATAATAATAATAATAATTAATACAATAAAACAGAAAGAAAAAATGCAAAAAACAAAAAACAAAACAAAATTCATTAGTGACCGAATTCCAGGCCCTCTCGACCACACACACACACACACACACACACACACATACACACATGCCACAAAGAAAGCAATTGCAGTCTTTAGGTTTTCCAATTGAAGTGGCGTAGAGAGAGAGAGAGAGAGAGAGAGAGAGAGAGAGAGAGAGAGAGAGAGAGAGAGAGAGAGAGAGATGAAGGAACGTAGAAAAGAATGATGGATAGTGCAAGAGTTGGAACAGCAATTTCCCTGGTATTTTTCTTGAAGAGAATTGACAACAGTTAGAGGGAACAAGGGGGTAGGGAGGGAGGGAGGGAGGGAGTGAGGGAGGGAGGGAGTGAGGGAGGGAGGAAGGGAGGGAGGAAGGATGGAAGGAGGGAGGGAAAGAGGGAGGTAGAGATGGATGGTGGGAGGGGGAGGGGTATGGAGTGACAGGGGAGAGAACAATAAAGATGGAATAACTCATAACAATTGAGGAATACTTGGAAATGTGTTAAAAGAATGAAGGGATTATTCTTCTTCCTTCTTATTCTTCCTTCTTCTTCCTTCTTCTTCTTCCTTCTTCTTCTTTCTTCTTCTTCTTCCTTCTTCTTCTTCCTTCTTCTTCTTTCTTCTTCTTCTTCTTTCTTCCTCTTCCTTCTTCTTCTTTCTTCTTCTTCTTCTTTCTTCTTCTTCCTTCTTCTTCTTCTTCTTCTTCTTCTTGCGAACAATTACTATCTAATCGTTGCTCCTTCAACTTTGGACAAATTAGAAGTTGGAACTTGTCTAGAGGGTGATACCTTGCCATTGTATTTCCAGATCAAGTTCTTTATTTTTAGATTTTCACCAATTTAAGTCCGTCGTGAAGTCGTAAGTTTAAAGTTAATTTAGTTGAAGGTTAGGTCAGGTATATCTTGCTGTTAATGACCCACAGACGTCAAAGGTCACCAAAAACGTAAAATTGTTTGGGTTTTTAAACGATAATAATTAATGTCTGTTAGAGTTTTTTTCCACAGTATGGTGTAGGAGTCAGCTGATACATTTTTTTCCCAGTATGGTGTAGGAGTCAGATGATGCCTTTTTTCCCAGTATGGTGTAGAAGTCAGCTGATATATCTTTTCCCAGTATGGTGTAGGAGTCAGCTGGTGCCTTTTTTCCCAGTATGGTGTAGAAGTCAGCTGATATATTTTTTCCCAGTATGGTGTAGGAGTCAGCTGATGCCTTTTTTCCTAGTATGGTGTAGGAATCAGCTGATCCTCCTCAATGTTTATAAACTATCAGGCGATCGAGGTCCGAGGGTCAACTAGGATAAATGTTGAGACAAGGTGAGAGTATCGACGAAGGTAAGTGTCTGTCTGCGTGTCTGTCTGTCTGTCTGTCTGTGTCTGTCTGTCTGTCTGCGTGTCTGTCTGTCTGTCTGCGTGTCTGTCTGTCTGTCTGCGTGTGTCTCTTCAAAACACCACAGGCAGACCTTGCAATAGCAAAACAACAACCAATAAACACCACCAAAACACAAACACGACCAACAAACACAGAAGTACATAAAAGTAGCACAAACACAACAGAACACAAACAGTGGCACAAACACAACAGAACACAAACAGTGGCACAAACACAACAGCACACAAACAGTGACACAAACACAACAGTACATAACAGTGACAAAAACAACAGTAAACAAACAGTGGCACAAACGCAACAGTACACAAACAGTGGCACAAACATAACAGTAAACAAACAGTGACACAGATGCTTGTATTGGCACGCTGTGATAGCCAGAGAGAGTCGGCAGTTAATCTTACCAGACACCTCGTTCATCTCTCGTAGCTGCCGATGGCCTTCTGAGGGACCCCAATGTGAATAGTGGTGGTAGTGGTGATAGTGGTGATGATTGTGGTAGTAGTGGTGATAATGGTGGCTATTGTGGTAGTAGCGATGAGAGTGGTGGTAATTGTGGTAGTAATGATATTAGTGGTGGTGATTGTGGTAGTAGTGGTGAGAGTGGTGGTGATTGTGGTAGTAGTGGTATTAGTGGTGGTAATTGTGGTAGTAGTGGTATTAGTGGTGGTCATTGTGGTAGTTGTATTAGTGGTGGTAATGGTATTGATGGTGGTAATTGTGATAGTAATGGTGATAGTGGTGGTGATTGCAATAGTAATGGTGATTGTGGTCGTAGAGGTATTAGTGGCGGTGATTGTGGTAGTAGTGGTGAGAGTGGTGGTGATTGTGGTAGTCGTGTTGGTAGAAGTGATGATGGTGGCAGTAGTGATGATGGTGTTATTAATGGTAGTACAGATGGTGGCAGTAGTGGTGGTTTAAGTGATGGTAGTATTAGTAGTAGTGTTAGAGGTGATAGTGGTCATGTTGGTGGTGGTAGTGACAGTAGTGGTGGTGGTAGTAGTGATGGTTGTGGGGGTAGTGCTGGTGGTAGTAGTAGTAGTAGTAGCGGTGATGTATTAATATTAGTGGTTGTGGTAATAATAGTATTGGTGGTAGTCGTAGTGGTGGTAATCGTAGTATTGGGTGGTAGTAATAATAGTAAGCAACAATGGTTATAGTGGTGGTGGTAGACTATAATCACACAACAGTGGTGGCGAAGGAGTTGATAAATAATAAACTACGCCTGGCGAACGATAGCTCCCTTTACACTGACATTCATTGTTATCATAGAAGCACTTAAGATACAACTGTATAATAGATCATGTTAGAGCTACACTTATGTCGTTATTGACCCAAACAACGATCTTAAGCGAATGTGTATATAACTCTGCCTCTGTTTGTCTGTCGGTCGGTCGGTTTCTCTCTATGTGTCTGTCTGTCTTTCTGTCTGTCTCTCTGTCTGTCTATGTCTCGCCCTCTCTCTCTCTCTCTCTCTCTCTCTCTCTCTCTCTCTCTCTCGTGATAGTCACCTTCACTCAGCTGTTGGCCGCCACATAAACATGTCTGGTCTACTTATGTCCTCTACGTTACTAGGAGGAGGAGGGAGGGGAAGGAGGGGGAAGAAGAAGAGGAGGGAGGAAGGAGGAGGAGGAAGGTGAAGAGGAGGAGGGGGAGGAGGGGGAAGAAGAAGAGGAGGGAGGAAGGAGGAGGAGGAAGGTGAAGAGGAAGAGGGGGAAGAAGGAGGAGGTGGAGGAGAAGGAGGAGGAGGAGGAAGGTGAAGAGGAAGAGGGGGAAGAAGGAGGAGGAGGAGGAGAAGGGGGAGGAGGAAAGAGAAGAAGAAGAGGAGGGAGGAAGGTGGAGGAGAAGGAGGAGAAGTAGAAGGAAAAGGAGGAGGAGGAGGAGGAAGAGAAGGAGGAATTAGAAGCGGAGGAAAAAGAAGAGGAAGAAGGGTAAATTAAAAGAGGAGAAGGAGAAGAAAGTGGAAAAGTAGAGATGGAAAAAAAATAGAAAGTAAAAACAATATGAGAGAGAGAGAGAGAGAGAGAGAGAGAGAGAGAGAGAGAGAGAGAGAGAGAGAGAGAGAGATGAGGTTTAAATGGACGAATGAGAAAAACTAGAATGTGGAGAAGAAAAGAAATACCTCTCGTGCCTTTTTGTCTCTCTCTGTCTGGAGTAGATATGAGAGGAGGAGAGAAGAAGGAGGGGGGGAGTAAAGAGGGGGAAATAGAAAAGAACGATGAATATAATTTTATGCATGGGAGGAGAGAGAGAGAGAAAGAAAGAGAGTAAAAGAAAAAGGGAAATATGGAGCGAACAGATGAGATAACGAGAGTAAGAGAGTGGAAACGAGAGAGGAAAATAAAGAGGGAAAAATAACGAGATGAACAAAATAGATAAAACGAGAGAAAAAGAGACAGAAAGATAGAAATAGGAAAAGAAGAGACAGTGTAAGAGAGAAAAAGGAGATACATAAACATAAACAAAATTACTTAAAATGCAAAAATGACAATAAATTAGAGTTTAAAAACACACTAAAAAAATATATGAACAAATTCCTTTACCAGGACCCCGGCAGCCAGCCATGTGTCACAGTTGATGACCTACATCAATAGTTCCTACTCAGAATTTCAGGTGGGAATAGAGCCATTTCAGACGGCCAGACAGCTGGGTATCTGGCAATGGGGACGGGTGAGTGCCTGGAATGTGGGTGAATAGATGCCTGGAATGAATTGAATGAGTAGTGGGAATGGGAATGAGTGACTGCCTGGAATAGAAGAGTGGGTGGGTGCCTGGAATGGAGGAGTGGTTAGGTGGGTATGTGGAATAGGGGGAGGGGGGAGTGGAAGAGTGCCTGGAATGGAAGGGCGGGAGAATGCCTGGAACGTAGGTGGGTGTGAGTGCCAGGATTGGAGGGTTGCGGGTGGGTTGGCATTATCTGTCTCCTGGCCCCATCAGCTACAAATATACCAATTTTTTTCTACATGGGAATTCCCCGGGTGTGAGAGATAAGCTGTCTAAGATCATTATTTCCTCTCTCTCTCTCTCTCTCTCTCTCTCTCTCTCTCTCTCTCTCTCTCTCTCTCTCTCTCTCTCTCTCTCTTCCCTCCCTCATCTGATCCTTCCGTCCCACAAGATACCCCTCCCTCCTACTACAGGTCCTTCCCTCCCTCTCACCCCCTTCCTTCCCTCTCACCCCTTCCCTCCCTCTCACCCCCTTCCCCCCTCTCACCCCCTTCCTTCCCTCTCACCCCTTCCCTCCCTCTCACCCCCTTCCCCCCCCTCTCACCCCCTTCCCTCCCTCTCACCCCCTTCCCCCCCCTCTCACCCCCTTCCCTCCCTCTCACCCCCTTCCCTCCCTCTCACCCCCTTCCCTCCCTCTCACCCCCTTCCCTCCCTCTCACCCCCTTCCCTCCCTCTCACCCCTTCCCTCCCTCTCACCCCCTTCCCCCCTCTCACCCCCTTCCTTCCCTCTCACCCCTTCCCTCCCTCTCACCCCCTTCCCCCCCTCTCACCCCCTTCCCTCCCTCTCACCCCCTTCCCTCCCTCTCACCCCCTTCCCTCCCTCTCTCCCCCGTCACCCCCCTCTCACCCCTTCCCCCTCTCACCCTCCCCCCTCTCAACCCCTTCCCTCCCTCTCACCCCCTTCCCTCCCTCTCACCCCTTCCCTCCCTCTCATCCCCTTCCCTCCCTCTCATCCCCTTCCCTCCCTCTCACCCCCTTCCTTCCCTCTCACCCCTTCCCTCCCTCTCACCCCCTTCCCCCCTCTCACCCCCTTCCCTCCCTCTCACCCCCTTCCCTCCCTCTCACCCCCTTCCCCCCCTCTCACCCCCTTCCCTCCCTCTCACCCCCTTCCCTCCCTCTCACCCCCTTCCCTCCCTCTCACCCCCTTCCCTCCCTCTCACCCCCTTCCCTCCCTCTCACCCCCTTCCCTCCCTCTCTCTCCCTTCCCTCCCTCTCACCCCCTTCCCTCCCTCCCTCACCTGAAGCCTCACACATCGCCGCCTGAGATCATCACTTAAGCTTCTTTCTTCTCCGGCAACATCTTGTAAGACGTCCTTGATGATGACGTAGACACATTGACCCGCGAGCAGGTAAGAGGCCACCTGTCTATTGTGAGAGAGAGAGAGAGAGAGAGACCTTGGCTTATTTCCCCTCCTTCCCTCTCCCTCACTCTCCCACAGACTAATTACAGCAGGATGTGTGAGAGCATCATGGCTGGAATCCTCTTCCTTCCTTTCCTTTACCCTCCCACTCTCACTATCCCTCCTTGTCTCACTCTCCCTCGTCGTGGCTGGAGTCCTCTTCCTTTCCTCCCTTCACCCTCTCTCACTACCTTACTCTGCATCCCTTCCTCATTCTCTCTCATCATAGTTGGAGTCCTCTCTCTGTCTCTCCCTCACTCTTACTCGTCGTGGCTGGGTTAACCTGTGTTGACATTATCCAGTAAATTATTTAGGTCGTATGTCAATTACCTGTGTCCGATATCATCCAACTCACATCCATAATAAACGAGTTCCTTAATATCTCCTAAACAGTCAAATTATCTACCAATTAACTATGTCAATTTTAAGATAAATTCATAATGTTTATTCAGTAGTTTAATTAGATACGTAATTAGTTGACTTTCCAGAGCAAAATATATTCTGTAACTCCAATTTGTCGAGTGTTTACTGTTTTCTGAAATTGGTGCCGTGAGAGAGTGGTTACAGCACTCGTTTAAAAGGGTTATTGGTTCGATATCGGGGAACTTCCAGTCAAACTAGCTGTACATGGGTACCTAATTTTACAGTTGGGAAAATGTAGGTGGTTGAGTGCAGTGTCGTCAATATACTGTCGTTAAAATATACTATAACTAAAACCTTTGGGTTTAAATCGTATTACTAAAATATAAACATCAATCAGGAAACTTTTTAATTAACACATAAATAAATAATTTTTAGCCAAGACCAAGTTAAAAAAAATAATCTCGATTAAAAGTGTTTTTTTTAGGTTAATTAAAAGTTTGTTTTTTAAAACTAAGATTAAAACATTAAACTTGTTTTTATACAGTTTTAAAGTTTATGCTACTACTACTGCTACTACTACTACTACTACTACTACTACTACAATTATTTTTGCTAATTAACTAATATCATTATTATTATTACTATTATTGTGATTATTATTATTATGATTACTGTTGGCTACTACTACTTCGACTACTTCTACAACTAGTGCTTAGTGTTATCACCACCACCATTACTACCACCATCATAACCTCCACTACCACCACCACCACCACCACAACCACTATCATTACCACCATCACAACCACCACTACCACCATCTCAACCACCACTACCACCATATCAACCACCACTACCACCATCACAACCACCACTACCACCATCTCAACCACCACTACCACCATCACAACCACCACAACCACCATCGAGTGTTGCAGGACGATGATGCGGGAGGTTCACAAAATGGCCACAATATCAGCTCAGTGTTGAGGCAGTCATTTAATATTCGTTGCACGCAAGATTCACATATTTTAGCACTCGTGGAAAAATGGTTACATGTTACCACGCAGCCGGGGGGGAGAGAGAGAGAGAGAGAGAGAGAGAGAGAGAGAGAGAGAGAGAGAGAGAGAGAGAGAGAGAGAGAGAGAGTCCCTTGGTAATAAATTTCTTGAATCGGCTTTACTCAGATCATCTCATATCTTTCAAGTTGTCTGGGAGGAAATAAATCTCTCACTAGGCAAGATATTTCCCTTCCTCTTCCCCCTCCTATCACCAACCCCTCCCTATCCCTCTACAACCGTCATCCACTTCTCCCCTCATCATTCCTCTTCCGTTATCAACCATTCCCAATTCTCCTCATATCACCAACCGTCCCTCCCCTACCCTCCCATCACTAATTTTCATTCATATCTTATCCCCATCCCCATCCCATCACCAACCATCCCTCCCTTCTCCATTCGCCCATCACCCACCACTCCTCCCCTTCCCTTCCCGTCACCAAATCGCCCTGCATCCCCTTCCCATCGTCAACCTCCTCCTCCTCCTCCCCCTCCGTGCCAGAAAGCATCTTTAATATTGACTATATTTCCAGGACGAATTTACGGTGAGAGAATGAGAGAGAGCCAAGGCTGGTACACACTCCGAGGAAGACAGTGAGTGAGTGAGGGAAGGAGGGAGGGGGGAGGGAGAGAGGGAGGGAGGAAAGGAGGGAGGGCGACAAGGATGGAGGGGGGCGAGAAGGAGGGAGGGAAGGTCACAGATATTGTGAGGTCTTCACTGGGTTAGCATTAGTTATAGTAGCAGTCGTCGACGTAGTAGTAGTAGTAGTAGTAGTAGTAGTAGATTGCTAACACAGAGCAGCATTCACACATGGAGTCAAGCATCGTTGGAACTACCTGATGCGTACCATCCCTGAGATCCGACCCCTCCTCCACCCTTTGGAAGAAGCAATCAGTGTCAAGTTCATTCCCACACTAGTGAAACACCACGACTTATCCCCAGTAGAAAGAACACTTCTTGCACTTCCACCAAGACTGGGAGGGATGGGACTAACTAATCCAGAGGAGATTGCTGACTCTGAACATCAAAATTCACTTAAGCTCACGGCAGCCCTCACTGACCACATAATAGACCAGAATGCAACAGGGGTAGTGGACACCAGCGAAGTTAATAAGATCCGTAGGTCCATTACAACAGATCGGCAGCACTGCCAAAATGACATGTTGCAGCAACTATTGCTGCAGGTTCCAGAAAATTTGACAAAAAAAGTAGCTATAGCGCAGGAGGTGGGCGCCTCGAACTGGTTAACTACGTTACCGATAAGGGCAAATGGTTTCAGCCTTAACAAACAAGAATTTACAGATGCCATTGCTCTAAGGTACGGTTGGCCAGTAGATGGTTTGCCCTCCCAATGCGTGTGTGGCTATTCCTATGATGGCGATCACGCCATGGTTTGCAAGAAGGGGGGCTTCATATGCATGAGGCATGACGAGGTAAGGGATCTCACAGCAAATATGTTGAAGGAAATCTGCCGGGACGTCATGGTAGAACCGACCCTCCTTCCACTAGATGGCGAGATCCTCCAATACAGGACTTCAAACACATCTAACGAAGCCCGTGTGGACGTCAGTGCTCGAGGATTCTGGACGCAGGGACAGCGAGCTTTCTTCGACATCAGGATTTTTGATCCCATGGCCGTTTGTCACCGTAACCTAGCTCTCGATGCTGCGCATAGGAGGAACGAGAACGACAAGAGAAGGGCATATGGGGAGAGAATTCAAAATGTTGATCAAGGCAGCTTCACTCCTCTAGTGTTCACAACCTCTGGTGGGATAGGCCCAAGTGCAAGATGTTTCTACGCCAGACTCGCGGAGCTGATCTCCGAACAGAAGCAGCAGCCCAGAAGTTATGTCACAGCCTGGATGAGATGTCGACTGTCCTTCTCTCTCCTTCGGTCGGCTTTGCTCTGCCTCAGGGGAACGAGAGCTTCTGCCCCTACTCCGACATCTGCTGCAGATATTGACTATGAGGCTACAGTCACTGAATGCCGCATGGATCTGCGGCTCAACTAATTTAACACAGATAGGATAGCTTCTTATGTATTAGGATATTTAATATTAAGGTAAATAAATGGTGGCGAAGGTGTGGCTATTGGGGGAGGCTGGAGGCCACGTTAAAAAAAAAAAAAAAAAAAAAAAAAAAAAAAAAAAAAAAAAAAAAGTAGTAGTAGTAGTAGTAGTAGTAAATGAGTGGGTGAAGGAAATCCAAGCTCTGTAGGAAATTGCTAAGACTGAACCACATGCGGCGTTTGCGGCATTCACCCACGGAGTCAAACATCGCTGAATTACCTGATGCCCACTATCCCTCACATCGGACCCCTCCTTCGTCCTCTAAAAGATGCTGTCAGGAACGCATTTATTCTAACACTAGTGAAAGCCACCACTTTACCCCAGCAGAAAGGTCACTTCTTGCACTACCACAGAGACATGGAGGAATGGGAATCACTAACCCAGATGAGTTTGCAGCCACTGAACATCAGAACTCTGTCACGGTCACGGCAACCCGCACTGAGAAAGCACATAGTAGCTCAAAATGCCAGAAGTGAGTTGGGCACCAACGAACTATGCAAAATTTGACGTTCCTCTACCACAGAACTGTAGCACACCCAAAGCGTTAGCAGTACAGAAACAGCAGCCAAGAAGCTACTTCGTGGCCTGGTTGAGGTGTTGCCTATTCTTCTGTTCTGCTCTGCTGTGTCTCAGGGGAACAAGATCGTTGGTTTCTAAACCAACAACAGTCGCAGACATGGACTATGAAGTAACAGTAATGGAATGCTGCATAGATCTGCGACTTAACTAACTCAGCTAGAGTAGATAAGGTTGTATTAGGATACTTAGGGAATAAAATGGTGGAGAAGGTATGGTTCTGTGGGGAGGTTGGAGGCCATTAAAATAGTAGTAGTAGTATTGAAAAAAACTGACACGTAATTTCAACATCTTACAGCTGATAAATGAAATCCAGATGTTAGATTAGACTACCAGCAAATGGAATTAAATAATTATCTCCAAATAAGGAAATTAATAGAATTTTTTTCTTCTATAAAAAAAAGAGGCCAATTACATTTCTTTATCTTTCAGCTTCTCCCTCCCCCCCTCCCTCCCCCTCTCCCCCCCCCTCCCTCCCTGTGGGTAGAAGTGTGTCTTGGAGATCTTAAGACTGGGTGTATGTTTTGACAAGATTAGAAGAGATGTTGCTTTCTTTCGTGGTTTGAGCGTAAACTTTCTTTTCTTTAGTAAAGGTTTCTTTTTCTTTCTATCCTATCTCTCTCTCTCTCTCTAATTTCCTATATTTTTTTTCTTAGCCTCTCTCTCTCTCTCTCTCTCTCTCTCTCTCTCTCTCACACACTCTAGTGGCAGCTGTGGTGTTGTCACTGTTACGTTGACAACAACCTTGACAACATCTCAGCTGGTAACACTGACTCTGGTAACACTGACTCTGGTGGCAGATGCTGTATTGTCACAGTTAATGGTATGGAGAGAGAGAGAGAGAGAGAGAGAGAGAGAGAGAGAGAGAGAGAGAGAGAGAGAGAGAGTTAAACAGAACGAAAGAGTCAGACAGACAAACAGACACGCAGAGAACAGAAACACACACACTCAAACACAAACACACACAAACACATTCATGAATTCAACAAAGTGAAAAAGCAGGAAAGGAAAACATTGAAACAGTGTAACAATATGTACTGTGTGTCTTCCATGGTGTGCTACTGTGATTGTTGACTCCACTGTTTACCACTACGGCAGGCGGTACAGAGGATTATATTTGAAAGAGAATTATCTGAATTATCATAAGCATTTGGTTGTTAATTATAACTATCAAGAATTATATTTGAGTTAGCAATCGTATTGGTTGTTAACTGCGATTATCAAGAATTATATACGAGTTAACAATCGTATTTGGTGTTAACTGTGATCATAAAGAATTATATTTAAATATCAATACGTATTTACGGATTAGTGGGAATCATCAAAACAAAAATATCAATTACAATATCAATTTACGTGTTAATAGTTAATTATTAAGAATTACATTTGAATTATCGTAGTTATTTAGGTTTTTAATTATGAAAAATTAAACAAAATGTAATCTGACAGTCTTATGTATGATTAATAAGAAATATATTTCAATTATATATTTTTGGCTTAACTGTGATTACCTTTCCGTGTTAAAAGTAAATAAAAAAGGTAAAAGAAAATAGTGTAAGAGAAGGAAACTAAAATTGAGATAAACATGAAATGAAAACAATGAAATATTCGCAAAAAAAAAAAAAAAAAATGATGTAAACAAAGAGAAAAGAAAAATTGAAGGTATTTTTTTTCTGTAATATTTTTTTTTCACTCTTTAAAAAAAAAATGAAAAAACAAATCTTATTTTATATTTATAGACTGTGATAATTTTCCATCTCAATATCAATACACTACAAGAAAGAAAAAAAATATTACCAACATGAAAAATAAAAAAAAAAAAATTACCTTCCCATTTTTCCTCCTTTTCACTAATACTTCTCAAATATTTACAACCGGTTAGAGTCAACACAATACATGATCCCCCCCTCCCCCCTCCCCCCTCCCCCTCCCCCTCGCCCTACCCCCTCCCCCCTCCCCCCTCCCCCCTCAAAAAAAAAAAATGTTACAAAAATACCCCGAATACCATGCTTGTCTTTCTTTTTCCCTATCGTTTATCTTGTACACTTTACGCTTCAGGAGAATATATTTCACGTCTGAAAAAATATAAAAAATTCGACCACTTGATGTGAAAATATTGTAGGGTATGTGACACAGAGGAGCAATGACCACACGCTGCTGTGTGTGTGCGAGTGTGTAGTAACGGAGTGAGTTGATGGCCAGGTGGTGTTGTAGACGGACGGACGGACGGATGGATGGACGGACGGACGGACGGATGGACGGACGGACGGACAGATGGACGGACGGACAGACAGATGGATGGACGGACGGACGGACGGACGGACAGATGGATGGATGGATGGATGGACGAATGGATGAATGGATAAACATGGAAAGAGGCATAAAGAGAGTGACAAACATAGACGAAGAGAGAGAGAGAGAGAGAGAGAGAGAGAGAGAGAGAGAGAGAGAGAGAATATGATATTGAGACATAGAGAGACATATAATGAACAAACGTAATCAAATTACTTTGTTTGTATAATTGCTATTTTTTAGTGAGTAAATGAGGGACATAAAACGGGAAGAGGCCTCTCTCTCTCTCTCTCTCTCTCTCTCTCTCTCTCTCTCTCTCTCTCTCTCTCTCTCTCTCTCAGCATCAGTGGGACGTCGTTACTGTATTCATTGTTAACTCGGGTGTGTGTGTGCATACATACATAAACGCGTATTATTTATCTATACCTTTAAGTACTGTATATTAAATTATATAATATACAATTATTGCCAGAAGAGAAAGGACGCTTTACCTCAGCTTCATTAAGACATAAAACTTAATGAACAACTACGAAGAAAAACTATTTTTTTTAATTAAAGGCCACAAGTTTGAAGTGTGATAAGAATGACATATTTTCTCGCCAAAGGAACTAAGCGACGCTCATCGGGCTTTACATAACTATATATAAGGGGATGAAGAAAAGACGCCAGCTCTAAGGTAGACAATATCATATAATCTCAAATTTTTTTCTTAAAGATAATCGTATGAAGATAACAGCGTCACCACATTGAAATGAAACAACCATGAGGCTTTATAATTTGTATTGAATGATGTAAACAGAGAGGAATATTCACACAGCTCAAATAGTTAGTATGAATGAGTTTAATTCGGTGTATGGATACATATCATTCGGGTACCTTAGGGTGCACATTCACCGTGTGCACCGGTCGTAGCTCGGACTAGGTCACAACGGTACTCTACTTCCCTCCATATATTTTCTAATATTTTAGAGGTTACGGAGGTCACCGCTGCCGTGATGTGCTCTTTCACCTGAGGAATTTCCTGCACCTTTGTGAAGTACACTTTGGACTTCACATAGTTCCAAATAAAAAAAAAATAGAGCGGGGAAAAGGTCAGGCGGTTTCGGTGGCCTGGTCCGCCTCTGTCCACCAACGCTCACCATGCTGAACAGTTGAACGTACTGTAGAATATGCAGTTCAGTGCTGGCACGGCGGATGGTCTTCCTTGAGCTTCTGTGGAAGGCAGCATGTATGCGTTCAACATCCTCCTCCGATGTTCTGGGCTCCTCCACCATGCTGCTGTAGAACACTGCCAGTCTCCTCAAATTGCTTCATCCATGCACACAGGTCTCTTCGGCTCGGTGGTTCCTTGCCAAACGTTGTACGGAGTCGTTGTTTCACCCGGGTAGGTGACTTGAGTTCGACCATCCATAAGACACATTTGCCCTTTTCTTGTAAGATCATTATAATTCAATGTGAAACACAAACAATCTTTAAGCACAGAAACTTAGATAAGATAATGTGGTAACTGTACAAAGCTCAATATCCTCACATTTATCCATAAGAAACTACAAGGCTTCAACATTGTTTCATTTCAATGTGGGGGACCCTGTATATCATTGTAATTATTCTATTTCACAGAAACAAACATCTGGGAGCACCGTGTGAGTGTGTATGGGAGGATCACCACAGCTGCTTCAGGTACTGTCCAGTCTTCATGGAGGTAATAAGCTTAAGGCCAATACTGTATTAATTTTTAAGTTACTATATCTATGTTGCGCTATATTATGTAATGCCCATCAGAAGTTACGTCATGTTGAAACAGTATTTTCAGGTGTAAATATAATGAAATAAATACACATATTTTTTCTTAGTTCTTGTTGGCCATCAACGACGTCTCGCTTGATGCAATTACTCTTCTACTTTTCTTCAAATTTCTCCCTCATTTACCTTATCCTAAAACTAATCCCCTCCCTCCCCCAAATACTTCCAAAGTACCTCCTACCCTAAATCCTACCCTCCCATTCAACAAGCAATAGCCCTTCATCCTTGTCTACAGGTCTCAGGTCAAGGTGCTCAGTCAGGGAATTTTTTCTACTCGTGTTTTCTTTCCTTATGTGGAGTTTCCCCACTGAAGTAACACAGAGACAACAAACTTCCTCATACATTTATTCCTTTTGTGAATGGTTTTGAGAAGTGTGTGTGTGTGTGTGTGTGTGTGTGTGTGTGTATGTGTGTGTGTGTGTGTGTGGCAGGTGTTGATGTCCACGGTGAGGACCAATAAGCGAGCGCCTCACCTGTACACACACACACATCAAGCTCAAGGTCCTGCCATATTATTTTACGGTGCCATATTATATTACTGTTATGATTATACAACACTGTTGTACTATATTATAGTCTTATTCATTTGATTTCATATTATATAAATGTCATAATATGTCATATTATATAAGTATCATTATACAACAGTGCCATAACTATTGTAAAATGACGTCACATTATACAACAGTGTTGTATTATCGCACTATGGGCTATATTATTCACCTGTTGCACTATACTTTTATACTGTTCCACTAAATTTTCAAGCTATTATATATTACTATTTTACTAGTCAACCAAGGAGGTCCGCCACCGCCCCTACCAACATCACCATCACCAGCACTATCACACCATCACCATCACAATTACCATCACCATCACCACTACCTCAACCATCAACAATAACAACCACGTTCATCACCTCTTAAAGGATCCACAACTTCACTACACATATAAATAAAAAGTTCCTTAGATCAGTTATAAGTTGTATCGAAATTTCTCCTCACTTCTCAAAGTTGGAATTCGAAAACTTTAAGTGACGTAATTTTCCCTCCTCTTCCCCTCCTTTTTCTTTTTCCCTCTACCCTGCCTCTCTTTTCTTCTTCTTGCCCTTCTTATCTCTCTTTCCTTCTCCTTCTCCTCCTATACCCCTTCTCTCCCCGTCCTCTTCTTTTGTATCTCTTCCCCTTCCCCTTCTCTTCCATATCCCTCCCCTCTTCCCGTCTCCTTTATCCCCTCTTTCTTCTTCCCCTCCTCTCTTACCCTCTTGTCCTCCTCCTCTATGCCTCTTCACCTACATCCCCTCTTCTCCTCCCTTCCTCTCTTCCACTTCCCTCCCCTCTTCTCTCTGCTACTCTACTCTCCCTCCCTCCCTCAGCTGGTCATTCAATGGTCTCAGGACAATACGGCTCCTCCCCTTTGGGCACGTCTGTCAATGTGTTTATGTGTGTGCGTTTAACAAAGGCGCCAGGTGTGTAGATCATAACAAGAATTCGTGTACGTACAGGTGTTACTTTGGCACCCATAACAGTAAACAGGAGAGAGAGAGAGAGAGAGAGAGAGAGAGAGAGAGAGAGAGAGAGAGAGGACAGAAAAACGCTTCTAAAATTAATACTATCTCTGGGAGTCACTATTGTGTTGCTGCAGATAACAAAACGTGGAAGTATTCGACTGAGAGAGAGACGAGGGAATACACCAGTTATTGGCCGAGTTCTGTCTGAGAATTTATTGTGATATAAATCTCCAGGAGGAGCTGTTTTTTTTTTCCCACTCTATTCCTGACTGACTGGAGTCTCAAAGGTTCACACACTCGTTTTTTTTCTTTAACCAGAGCTGTGAGAAATGTTTCACTACAAGAAGAATTTTTCCTTAAACTGAAGATGTGAGATTGAGTTTAAACTGCCTCACATCAGCTACGAGACATAGATGTGTTATAGGAAGTTTGTATATTATTGTTTTTTTCTGATTGGTGATTTGAGAGCGTTTATCTGGGTAGCTCGCGTCGGTGCGATATGACCGTAGTGCCAACACGACCACTCAAAACTGCCCGATGATCCTCTCCAATCCAGAGTGATACATTTATAAGAACTACGTCAGACGAGCGTTTGTCCACCACCTTCTTGTTGTAGCAGCATTCATCAAATGTATCAAATTTGTAAAAAGTAGCAAAATTTAGAATAGATTTATGGGTCAAACAGGTGCAAAAAAAAAACCGCTGCCAAAAAAGTGCCTCTGCCTTGATGTCATGAGAGGCAGTCATGAACAAGCACGAACAGCCTATGACGCCAAAATATAAATATTCACCTCACAAAGTTTTTATCGCACTCAGGCACCGACAATTTGTTTCACTATAGTTATTGGTGAAAATTTTACAGCCAACTTTATCTGATATAAATTTATTCATGTGTGAATGAAACAATTTGTTCCAACTGTGAAATTAGAAACAAAAAAGGGATGGCCAAAAGTGTATTTCTACAATACTTGCCTGTAAATAAAATGACGTAATGGTGGATCATATAAAGATTAACCCCCAACTTATTCTACTCACCTTGACACGAGTATGTTTAATCTTCAGGTGTAATAAGCGCGGGTTAAGCTTCACCTGATGTGAAGTTCTTCCGTCGTTGTTCTATAGTGGAGGTTGTTTACTGAGGTGGGAGAACAGGAAGTTTATTTCTTTGTTCTTAAGTTCTTCACCGCTTCAGATAGATACAGCTTTATACTCCACTTTCTCTTGTCTGGCGCTGATGGAGCTGTCAGCAGCTGTCCCCCAGGTGGCCGACATCACCTCCTTTGTTTTTCTTCATCACCTGACCAACAGGTGAATCAGGTGGACCGTTTTAGTCTATAACCTTAGTTATATATATATATATATATACCAGCAGAATCGCCGCCCTCCGGGCGGCTCCTCCGCTAGGCAGCGGTAGGACGCCACCCTCAGGGAGGCTCCACGAGTCCACATTGTCTCACTGTTCAGTCCCCAAAACTTCTTCTTCCATCAATACTTCATTAACGGTGTATGTAAGTTCCACCATGTTTTTCACTACAACGGTACAGCAAAGTATATTTTTTAGCATTAAACTGTTATTATTTTATTGTCTAATCATCACTACATATAACGTCACCCACCATCACTACATATAACATCATCTATCATCACTACATATAACACCACCCATCATCACTACATATAACACCATCCATCATTACTACATATAACACCATCCATCATCACTACATATAACACCATCCATCATCACTACATATAACACCATCCATCATCACTACATATAACACCATCCAGCATCACTACATATAAGCCAGGGCTGTGGAGTCGGAGTCGGAGTCGGAGTCGGAGTCGAGGAGTCGGAGGAAATTTCGGCTTGTGGAGTCGGAGTCGGAGTCGGTAAAATTGTCCAGACTCCGACTCCGACTCCGACTAAGAGGCTATCTTGAAGACCTCGATAATGAACGTGTTTCACTAACTGAAAGCCAGTGGAACCAGGTGACACAGTTAGAAAGTCTGCTCTCTCACCCTTTTGCTGCTACCAAGAAACTGCAAGCTGAGGATCTAACGCCTGGTACATTTTTATTGGAGTGGAAAAGGTTGCTATACCAGTTGAACAAAAGTGGAGGATTAATCGCTGAGGGCATTGTATCTTCAATGAAAAGAAGAGAGAATGTATTGCTGGATAACAAAATCTTGTTAGCTGCTGTTTACCTTGATCCCATGAATAGAATTTTGTTGGACAATGATCAAACTAGTAAAGGAAAAGAGGCACTATATGAAATAGCAGTACGCATGAAAGAAATGAAGTCACAAACTGAAATTCATGAACCTGAACAAGTTAGAAACATTGACAAGTCAAGTAGCTCAGATTCAGATTCAGCATCTTCAAACAAGGAAATAGACTTTGATTCCTACTTGGACACAATAGAACAAGCAAAGGTAAAGCGACATCGGAGTGAAAACGCAGCAGCGGTAGACATTAAAAATACGAGATTTCAGCAAGATTTCTTTGGTGCACTGATGGAAGTGGAGAAATTTGACCGGTCTTCAAAAGTGACAGTGGAAGAAGCCATACCTGCTTACCCAGAGATTGTAAAAGATGTAGCTAGAGCTGTGACAGCAATGCCACCCACTCAGGTCAGTGTAGAAAGACTGTTTTCTGCACTGAAAATAATCAGATCAGATTTAAGGGCTTCCATGAAGGAAGATCTGACTGAAGCTATTCTGTTCCTAAGAACAAATATATGAACTCAGGCATATTCATTGCAGTGATTCCACTGATCCCACTAATTTTCTTAAATTATTAAAAGAATTTATTTCCATTTTATAAGCATTTTTATGAATTTATTGTAGCAGGCACAGTATAGCACTATAATTTTGGACGATAGTCTCTTCTTTACCATTTGAAATATTGAATTATATCAAATTTTGTTTCGATGAAAACTGCACAGAGGCTCTCAGCTACAAAACAATTAGCTACAACCTGTATTTGGTGAGATTAAGGCAAATTTAATTTAATAACTTAATCATGTAAGGTTTATCCATTTTCCTGAATAAGGTATTCATTTCTTTAATGTACATAAATATATAACGTTACTTTAAAAGGAATTGTAGGATCATCATTTAGATCCACATCAGATTATGAGCTTAAACAAAATTCATATGCTGAGATCGAACTTTTAGATATACATGTAAATGGTGTTTTCTAGTTAATATCTTGAATTCTTAATAAATTTATTTTTCTTTTGATTGAAACTTTGAAAGTCAAGCCTATCATCTTTTTGTAGTTCTTAAATATCGTCCAGATCATTAATAAAGCTGTAGCAGTATAGCCACGGTGTTTTACTTTTTACCTACGCAGGTTACAACATACAAATTACAATTAGGATGGTAGAAATAGTTGTTACAAATAGGCCAAGGAGTCGGAGTCGGAGTCGGAAGCATAAAAATTTGAGAAGTCGGAGTCGGAGTCGGAGTCGAAGGTTTTGTCTTCGACTCCACAGCCCTGCATATAACACCATCCATCAGCACTACATATAACACCATCCATCATCACTACATATAACACCATCCATCATCACTACATTTAACACCATCAATCATCACTACATATAACACCATCCATCATCACTACATATAACACCATCAATCATCACTACATATAACACCATCCATCATCACTACCTTTAACACCATCAATCATCACTACATATAACACCATCCATCATCACTACATATAACACCATCAATCATCACTACATATAACACCATCCATCATCACTACATATAACACCATCCATTATCACTACATATAACACAACCCATCATCACTACATATAACACAACCCATCATCGATTTTTCATTTGTTTCTGATTGCATCCTTTAGATTTTCAACAGTCCAATCAAACACATTGTGCTAGAATTGGTGTCTCAATATTAAGAAATGCCCAATGAAAGTCACGCTCAACCGAACCTTCTTATATCGTAACCAACGCCCCAAAAGTGATACATATGGATTTGTCAGACACTCACAGTTTACAACCAAATTGAAACGTAAATATTTCAGTGATTCTAAACTTTTCGTCCAACCTTCCCACACAGATTACCTCGGCTCAAAGTGAACCATCAAATCACAGTCGGATAAAAGAGATTTCACCAGTATTCCAGAAATTAGTAGATCAAGTGATTGACCCCAACGCAGGTAATAACCAATTAACCTTCGCCACTAATCATTTACCAACATAACTACCCGGTAAACTGAGTCCTGTTACACGGGATCAACACAACAACATCGTAATCAAATGTTTGGCGTCATCATCAGCGAGGTTTTGTACCATATTGTGTTACGTGGTGTGATGGTGGGGGAGTGTGGAGGGAAGGGAGGGGTATTGGTGGGGAGTGTGGGAAGGTGGAGGGAAAGGAGGGGTAGTGGGGTGTGTGGGAGGGTGAAGAGAAGGAAGGGGTAGTGGGAGGGTGTGTGAGAGGGAGGGAATGTAGAGGAATGTAGAGGTAGGTAGGATGCCTAGTGGGATGGAAGGAGAGAGAGAGAGAGAGAGAGAGAGAGAGAGAGAGAGAGAGAGAGAGAGAGAGTTTATTACTTTTATGCTCATCGTCACTGAGTTAATTACGGACGAGGGAGAGTAATAATAGTTTGAGGTCGACGATTGGCTCTAATTGGCTTTTATCCCCAACTTCGTCCACAAGGAGACTTCGCTAATAGGCTAGCGATCATGTGTCTGTCTGTCTGTCTGTCTGTCTGTCTGTCTGTCTGTGTCCGTCTATCGAATTGTTATTGCGTATATTCGTCTGTCTGTTTCTTTCATTAATCTCTCTGTTATTTTTTCTTTTACATAATTTATTTTATAATACTTGAATGACTTATTAGGTGTTACAGACAGACAGACAGACAGACATACAGACAGACAGACAGACAGACAGACAGACATACAGATAGACAGACAGACAGACAGACACAGACATACATACACATCATATACGAATATTAAATTTTTGTCCTCCCAACGTCACTCAAACAAATAAATCTGAAGTGAGTCTAAATTAATTAATATCACAGAAAGTCCATGAAAAAAAAAAAACATACGCTTTTAGTCGGACACACGCTATATCACCGAACAACCCTGGTAAAAAAAAACAACAACAACGGATGTGACCTATATTATTAAACTCGTCTATGGTAATCGGGAAAAACCATTAACTTTTCCGAGTTTTAGGAACAGCCTCTCAGTCGTTCAGGAGTTATCGTACGGACAAGGACATACGTACAAACGGACACGATAATATGCGTGAGGCCATAATCTCTCGTTAACTCTGGAAGTGTATTATTAAGGCTTTGTGATTATTACCAGGGACGAGGATGGAGGTGGAAGGAAGAGAGAGAGAGAGAGAGAGAGAGAGAGAGAGACAGCAATAAGAAAATCTCTCTCGTTAACAATTTGTGTCATAAAGGAACGCGGTATTTGAAATAGTAAAACATTAAGTGCATATATAAAATAGACTACCAATGACATTTAATAATATTTTTCTGAACGATTTCTAGGATATATTTTATTCTTCATATTTTTGCCAGGATCACTAGTCATTTTGCGATATTTTTCGAGTGTGAAATATATACATTAGTTTTTTTTTTTTTTTTTTTACACATTTTTGATAACATCTATTGTGTGTTTTGTCAGCGGGTTAAATTAAAGTATTTTTTTTTAGAATGATAAATAATAATAATTATAATCGGAAATTATTATTGACATTTAGAGATTATTTGGTGTGTTTATGTATGTATATGAATGAGTATATGGTTATGAGTGAGGAAAAGTTTACATGTATTTGTACACACACACACACACACACACACACACACACACACACACACACACACCCTCGTAACGATGGTCGTGCGGCGTCAACAAACCTTAACGATGGTTCTCTGAAAGGTCGAATTGAGGGGGAGAGAGATAGTGTGAGACACCGACAGTTACAGTGAGACAGTGACTATGGTGAAACGGTTATATCGAAAGTTATAGTGCAACGCTTATAGTGAAAATTTTAGTGAAATGGTAGTGAAAGTTAGTGAAAGTTGTGTTGAGAGTTATAATGAAACAGCTCTAGTGAAAGTTATAGTGAACAATTATAGTGAACTGGTAGTGAAAGTTAGTGAAAGTTGAGTTGCGAGTTATAGTGAAACAACTCTAGTGAAAGTTATAGTGAGCAATTATAGTCAAATAGTAGTGAGTTATAGTAAAAGTTGTGTTGAAAGTTATAATGAAATGGTTATAGTTTAGAATTTATAATGAAACAATAAATTTAGTGAATAATAATTATACCCAAAAGCACCGCTAGCCCGCAAATCTCTCTCTCTCTCTCTCTCTCTCTCTCTCTCTCTCTCTCTCTCTCTCTCTCACACACACACTCCCTCACGCTCTTTCCACACATTAAGTCAGTCATTTGTTTACAATCAAACTCAATTTTTTTTCTTTAATAAAAACAGCAGCGAGAGATCAAACAATCTTCGTTGTCAAATTTGTTCAGCGAGACGTCCCCTTACCATCAGCGAGACGTCCCCTTACCATCAGCGAGACGTCCCCTTACCATCAGCGAGACGTCCCCTTACCATCAGCGAGACGTCCCCTTACCATCAACGAGACGTCCCCTTACCATCAGCGAGACGTCCCCTTACCATCAGCGAGACGTCCCCTTACCATCAACGAGACGTCCCCTTACCATCAGCGAGACGTCCCCTTACCATCAACGAGACGTCCCCTTACCATCAGCGAGGCGTCCCCTTACCATCAACGAGACGTCCCCTTACCATCAGCGAGGCGTCCCCTTACCATCAACGAGGCGTCCCCTTACCATCAGCGAGACGTCCCCTTACCATCAACGAGACGTCCCCTTACCATCAGCGAGACGTCCCCTCACCATCAGCGAGACGTCCCCTTACCATCAGTGAGACGTCCCCTTACCATCAGCGAGACGTCCCCTTACCATCAGCGAGACGTCCCCTTACCATCAGCGAGACGTCCCCTTACCATCAGCGAGACGTCCCCTTACCATCAACGAGACGTCCCCTCACCATCAGCGAGACGTCCCCTTACCATCAGCGAGACGTCCCCTTACCATCAGCGAGACGTCCCCTTACCATCAGCGAGACGTCCCCTTACCATCAGCGAGACGTCCCCTTACCATCAGCGAGACGTCCCCTTACCATCAGCGAGACGTCCCCTTACCATCAGCGAGACGTCCCCTTACCATCAGCGAGACGTCCCCTTACCATCAGCGAGACGTCCCCTTACCATCAGCGAGACGTCCCCTTACCATCAACGAGACGTCCCCTTACCATCAGCGAGACGTCCCCTCACCATCAGCGAGACGTCCCCTTACCATCAGTGAGGCGTCCCCTTACCATCAGCGAGACGTCCCCTTACCATCAACGAGACGTCCCCTTACCATCAGCGAGACGTCCCCTCACCATCAGCGAGACGTCCCCTTACCATCAGCGAGACGTCCCCTCACCATCAACGAGACGTCCCCTTACCATCAGCGAGACGTCCCCTTACCATCAGCGAGACGTCCCCTTACCATCAGCGAGACGTCCCCTCACCATCAGCGAGACGTCCCCTTACCATCAGCGAGACGTCCCCTCACCATCAGCGAGACGTCCCCTCACCATCAGCGAGGCGTCCCCTTACCATCAGCGAGACGTCCCCTTACCATCAGCGAGACGTCCCCTTACCATCAACGAGACGTCCCCTTACCATCAACGAGACGTCCCCTTACCATCAGCGAGACGTCCCCTTACCATCAGCGAGACGTCCCCTTACCATCAGCGAGACGTCCCCTTACCATCAACGAGACGTCCCCTTACCATCAGCGAGACGTCCCCTTACCATCAGTGAGACGTCCCCTTACCATCAGCGAGACGTCCCCTTACCATCAGCGAGACGTCCCCTTACCATCAGCGAGACGTCCCCTTACCATCAACGAGACGTCCCCTTACCATCAGTGAGACGTCCCCTTACCATCAGCGAGACGTCCCCTTACCATCAGCGAGACGTCCCCTTACCATCAGCGAGACGTCCCCTTACCATCAACGAGACGTCCCCTTACCATCAGCGAGACGTCCCCTTACCATCAGCGAGACGTCCCCTTACCATCAGCGAGACGTCCCCTTACCATCAGCGAGACGTCCTCTCACCATCAGCGAGACGTCCCCTTACCATCAACGAGACGTCCCCTTACCATCAACGAGACGTCCCCTTACCATCAACGAGACGTCCCCTTACCATCAACGAGACGTCCCCTTACCATCAACGAGACGTCCCCTTACCATCAGCGAGACGTCCCCTTACCATCAACGAGACGTCCTCTCATCATCAGCGAGACGTCCCCTTGCTAGAGTCATGATATTTGGAACAGGATTATTTGAATAGGTGGAATTTGTATGATGAAGGAAAACCACTTTGTGGTAGTGAGTTCCACATCGTACCAGCCCTGAGATTATGAGTTTTGGTAGACGAGTTTTGCAGATTGGAATTTGAACAGACATGTCACGAGGCCTTCCAAATGACCTCGTAAGGCGGTTGAGGGTGAGTGGTGTAACTCGTTATAATGATATCTGTTGAAGTACTCGTAGAATAGGGAAAGCGATGAGACAATCCAGACTAATGTGGAGTGATGTTAGTTGTCTGGTAATATCACTCTTGTTGATTGTTTTAATACTACTGGTGTATTGTGAATCGAAGAAGTTAAGTGTCCCTATACCACACCCAGCCTATAGTGACGCAGTACCATATACCTAGCCCATAAATTCCCAATACCACAGACCCAGTTCATAGTGCCCTAACACCAAAACACCTGTCCACAGTCCACCATCCCCACAAAGATACCAATAATTCATAGGAAAGTACATATGACTTTCATAAATGGTCTTCAACTGTTCATCAGCATAAGTAAGGCCTGGCTCTGAACTCGAGTCCAACCTTCACTGAGGCAATTTTGGCTAAAGTCCAGACGAAGTTTGTCATGGTGGGACTTAAAGTAAGGCTAATGACCAGCCAAATACTATAAATCTTCTGACTTATTTAAAAAGCTGATAAAATAAAAAAAACATTATAGACTGATCAAGGTGCACATGTGGAAGTTTATTAAGATTATAAAAAATAATATGAATCTTTCGTCAAGTATAATAAAACCAGCGTGTTGTAATATTAATATTTCTAAGGTCATTAAGCCTTAAAATGGGTCAGATGATGTATGGACACCCTGTATTATTAACGTCAAACAAGATTAATATTATGAGAGGGTCGGGGTGTAGTGAGGAGCCTGTGGTGTGAGAGGGTCGGGGTGTAGTGAGGAGCCTGTGGTGTGAGAGGGTCGGGGGTGTAGTGAGGAGCCTGTGGTGTGAAAGGGTCGGGGGTGTAGTGAGGAGCCTGTGGTGTGAGAGGGTCGGGGGTGTAGTGAGGAGCCTGTGGTGTGAGAGGGTCGGGGGTGTAGTGAGGAGCCTGTGGTGTGAGAGGGTCGGGGTTGGGGTGTAGTGAGGAGCCTGTGGTGTGAGAGGGTCGGGGTGTAGTGAGGAGCCTGTGGTGTGAGAGGGTCGGGGTGTAGTGAGAGCCTGGGTGAGAGGGTCGGGGTGTAGTGAGGTGCCTGTGGTGTGAGAGGGTCGGGGGTGTAGTGAGGAGCCTGTGGTGTGAGAGGGTCGGGGGTGTAGTGAGGAGCCTGTGGTGTGAGAGGGTCGGGGGTGTAGTGAGGACCTGTGGTGTGAGAGGGTCGGGGGTGTAGTGAGGGGCCTGTGGTGTGAGAGGGTCGGGGTGTAGTGAGGAGCCTGTGGTGTGAGAGGGTCGGGGGTGTAGTGAGGAGCCTGTGGTGTGAGAGGGTCGGGGGTGTAGTGAGGAGCCTGTGGTGTGAGAGGGTCGGGGTGTAGTGAGGAGCCTGTGGTGTGAGAGGGTCGGGGGTGTAGTGAGGAGCCTGTGGTGTGAGAGGGTCGGGGGTGTAGTGAGGAGCCTGTGGTGTGAGAGGGTCGGGGGTGTAGTGAGGAGCCTGTGGTGTGAGAGGGTCGGGGGTGTAGTGAGGAGCCTGTGGTGTGAGAGGGTCGGGGTGTAGTGAGGAGCCTGTGGTGTGAGAAGGTCGGGGTGTAGTGAGGAGCCTGTGGTGTGAGAAGGTCGGGGTGTAGTGAGGAGCCTGTGGTGTGAGAGGGTCGGGGGTGTAGTGAGGAGCCTGTGGTGTGAGAGGGTCGGGGTGTAGTGAGGAGCCTGTGGTGTGAGAGGGTCGGGGGTGTAGTGAGGAGCCTGTGGTGTGAGAGGGTCGGGGTGTAGTGAGGAGCCTGTGGTGTGAGAGGGTCGGGGGTTAGTGAGGAGCCTGTGGTGTGAGAGGTCGGGGTGTAGTGAGGAGCCTGTGGTGTGAGAGGGTCGGGGTGTAGTGAGGAGCCTGTGGTGTGAGAGGGTCGGGGTGTAGTGAGGAGCCTGTGGTGTGAGAGGGTCGGGGTGTAGTGAGGAGCCTGTGGTGTGAGAGGGTCGGGGGTGTAGTGAGGAGCCTGTGGTGTGAGAGGGTCGGGGGTGTAGTGAGGAACCTGTGGTGTGAGAGGGTCGGGGTGTAGTGAGGAGCCTGTGGTGTGAGAGGGTCGGGGTGTAGTGAGGAGCCTGTGGTGTGAGAGGGTCGGGGGTTATTGAAGAGAAGTTGTCTTGGTCAGTTAGTCAATGAGTGAGTGAGTGAGTGAGTCAATAAGCAGCAACTATTTCTTCCTCTGCTGAGTGAATGAAAAATATAATAAGAAAACCCTCATAACTAAAATTAACTATCCAAATAAAAACTCCCTATTTTAAATCCCTTAAATAAAAATATACAAAAATAAAGAGATTTACTTCTTTACCAAACCTTAAGAAAATATACCGATTTATACAACAAAACTTGCCAATACACAATTTAAATAGTCATGTGAATACAAAAAAAAAAAAACATTTATCTCATCCTCGCAACGTAATAGAAATTCTTGAGGAAGAGGTACAGCGGTCGTCATCACTTGGTCAATACTGTTATGTCCTGCCGAGCTCGTGTCTCTGGACGGATGTAGTGCAACTTATCCTTCCCTTGGTGACTTACTGACTGCTATTGTGGAGGTTTAAGAACAGAATTCAGTGTTCAATGACAAGGAATAATTCATAGCTATTTTTATGTCCTCTTTTGTGTGTGTGTTTCAGGGATTGTGAGAGTTTGTATAGTAAGTTGAGTCATTACTTCAGATAGCAGTAAATGTACTAAGTGAGGATTGGTACCCTAGTTTATTTCACTAAATGATTTAACATACTAAAGCTAGCTGGAGGGGTTAAGTTAAGTTAGGTGAGGTTAGTAGGTTACGTTATGATAGGTTATTGTTATGTTAGGTTAGTGTTAGGGAGGTGAAATATAAGGTGAAATAAGCTGGAGGGGGCGGGGGGGTGTTAACCTTCAGGTGAACCCAAGATACAAAGGTGAAGACAGCTGTGTCTCTCTAAGTAAAACATCGAAAGTGCAGAATCACAAACATTCAACAATACTGAACATTCCCAGCTGAGACAGTCTCAGGAATACTCAAGACTCACAATGAAAAACGTCGCTAAGCTCCACAAATACGCGATGAAAGCGGAACTAAGCGAGACCTGTTGAATAAAACTCACATTACAGTTACCAAGTCTTATGTGAACTCATTTACGTAACTAACTCTCTTGACACAAGTCTCTCTTGTGCATCTTAACCGCTCGCCAAAATTCACAAAGATTTCTTCATTAATTTTTCCTCGTAACTGGAGATACAAGAATGCATTTAACTGACCCATTTGTGCGACGCCATAAAGATTCATTATTAAGTTTAGTAGGAGCTGAGACGTGAGAATGCATCTGACGTTTTCACTTAAGCTACGCCATAAAAATAATAAATTACTTTCTTCTTTCTACTAGAAATGTGAGAATACGATGAACTAGACCACATTAGCTGCGCCACCAAGATTAACACATTAATTTTCTTTTTGGATGGAAACATAAGTAAACATGCATATATGAATTATTTAACCTCAGTCGAAACAACACAGAATTTATCATGTGGCCAAATGTGTTGTCTCATCACCAGTTAGGAGACAAGTGTCTTCACTTTGTTTCTTCACCATGAAGCAAAAACACATATAGCTTGACTCCAGTTCCCCCGAGCGGCCCACAAAACACTACTTGACTCCAGTTCCCCCGAGCGGCCCACAAAACACTACTTGACTCCAGTTCCCCCGAGCGGCTCACAAAACATTACTTGACTCCAATTCCCCCGAGCGACCCATAAAACACCGAGCTCATGGTCGTCTTCCATACAATCACCGCCAAATAGAAAAATCAATCATCAGCACATGTTTGAGCAATCAGCAGCGCCAGCTCGAATAATCAACAACGCCAGCTTGAGAAACCAACAGCGTCACCCCAACGAAAGTTCCCCAGTATTCTGCAAACGGTGAGACATTTTTTTTATATGGCTGAAATTTGGTCGTGTTCCAGCGAGGTCTTGATCGTGTTCCAGTGAGGTCTTAGTCGTACTCCAGCAGGTCTTGGCCGTGTTCCAGCAGGTCTTGATCGTATTCCAACAGGTCTTGGCTGTGTTTCAGGGAGATCTTGGCCGTGTTCCAGTAAGGTCTTGGCCGTGTTCCAGCGAGGTCTTAGTCGTACTCCAGCAGGTCTTGACCGTGTTTCAGAGAGATCTTGGCCGTGTTCCAGCAGGTCTTGGCCGTGTTCCAGCAGGTCTTGGCCGTGTTCCAGCAGGTCTTGGCCGTGTTCCAGCAGGTCTTGGACGTGTCCCAGCAGGTCTTGGCCTTGTTCCAGCAGGTCTTGGACGTGTTCCAGTGGGGTCTTAGTCGGACTCTAGCAGGTCTTGGCCGTGTTCCAGCAGGTCTTGGCCGTGTTCCAGCAGGTCTTGGCCGTTTTCCAGTGGGGTCTTAGTCGGATTCTAGCAGGTCTTGGCCGTGTTCCAGCAGGTCTTGGCCGTGTTCCAGCAGGTCTTGGCCTTGTTCCAGCAGGTCTTGGCCGTGTTCCAGCAGGTCTTGGGCGTGTTCCAACAGGTCTTGGCCGTGTTCCAGCAGGTCTTGGCCGTGTTCCATCAGAGTCTTCAGACCCACAAGGGACGGATGTGTTAAGAGGGTAAACGTGGCCACGACCGTCAACATTAAGACATTATGGAGTAGGACTGTGAGATATATATGTGATGATGGTGCAACGACGCCATAATAGTGTAGCGACACAAGCCATAATGGAGCAGCAACACACGCCATAATGGAGCAGCAACACACGCCATAATGGTACAGCGACTCACGCCATAATGGTGCAGCGACGCCATAAAGGTGCAGTGACGCCATATTGGTGCAGCGACGCACGCCATAATGGTGCAGCGACGCTATAACAGCACAGTGACGCAATAACTGAACAGCAACACAATAATGGTGCAGCAACAATATAACAGTACAGCGACGCCATAATGGTAGAACGACACCATAATGGTGCAGCGACGCTATAACAGTAAGGCGACGCCATAATGGCATAGCAACACCATAATGGTGCAGCTATACCATAATGGTGCAATGACGTCATAATGGTGCAGCTATGCCATAATGGTGCAGTGACGCCATAATAGTGCAGCTATGCCATAATGGTGCAGTGACGCCATAATGGTGCAGCGACGCTATAACAGTACAGCGGCACCTTAATGGTACAGCGACACCATAATGATGCAGCGACGCCATAATGGTGCAGCGACGCCATAATGGTGTTGCGAAACCATAATGGTACAGCGACGCCATAATGATGCAGCGACGCCATAATGGTGCAGCGACGTCATAATGGTGTTGCGAAACCATAATGGTACAGCGACGCCATAATGGTGCAGCGACGCCATAATGATGCTGCGACGCCATAATGGTGGAGCGACGCCATAAAGGTGGAGCGACGCCATAAAGGTGGAGCAACGCAATAATGGTGCTGCGACGACATGATGGTGCAGCGACGCCATGATGGTGCTGCGACGCCATAATGGTACGGCGACGCCATAATAATGCAGCGACGCCGTCATAATGGTGCTGCAACGCTATAATGATGCAGCGACGCCATAATGGTGCAGCGACGCCATAATGGTGTTGCGAAACCATAATGGTACAGCGACGCCATAATGGTGCAGTGACGCCATAATGATGCTGCGACGCCATAATGGTGATGCGACACCATAATGGTGCAGCGACGCTATAATGGTGCAGCGACGCCATAATAATGCTGTGACGCCATAATAATGCTGCGACGCCATAATGGTGCTGCTACGCATATTGGTGCAGCGACGCCATAATTGTGCAGACATCATAATGGTGCAGCGAAACGCCATAATGGTGGAGCGACGCCATACTGGTGCTGCGACGCCATAATGGTGCTGCGACGCCCTAATGGTGCAACGATGCCATAATAGTGCAGAGACGCCATAATGGTACAGAGACGTCATAATAGTGCAGCGACGCCATAATGGTGCTACGACGCCATAATGGTGTTGCGACGCTATAATGGTGCAGTGTCGCCATAATGGTGCTGCGACGCCATTTGGTGGAGCGACGCCATAATGGTGCTGCAAAGTCATAAGGGTGGAACGACGCCATTACCATCACTACCACCACCATTACCGTCACTACCCCCACCATTAACGTCACTATCATCACCATTACTGTCACTAACACCACCATTACCGTCACCACCATAACCAGTACAACCACTATTACCACTACCACCACTATTACCACTGCTACCACCATTACCACTACCACCACCATAACGACTACCATCACCATTACCACTACCGCCACTGTCACTGCTACCACCATTACCACTACCACCACCATAACGACTACCATCACCATTACCACTATCTCAACCATAAACCACCACCACCACCACCACCACCACCACCACCACCACCATTAAAAAAAATCTATAAAAATGGTAATTTTGTTTTCGTCTCATTTAGATTCTGACGACAAAAGCGCTCTCTCTCTCTCTCTCTCTCTCTCTCTCTCTCTCTCTCTCTCTCTCTCTCTCTCCACTTTAGTCAACAACACACATCGCAATTTTCAACAGAATGGAAAAAATTTGTCTCTTTTTCACGTACAGAAAAAAAACAAAAAACACGTTTCTCTAATATTTCGGACCCATAAAATCTTTCCTTTTTCCTTCTTACTTTTTCTTTACCAGTACGAGAAAAATTATTAACCAAAATAATAAATAAAAATAATAATAATAATAACAATAGTAACAATGATGATGAAGATGATGAATATGATGTAGATGATAATAATGATGATGATAAAACTTTTGAACTTTCTTAATGTTTCTATCATGTAAATAAAAAATATCCCCGAGGCAGAGAGAGTAAAGTTTGTGACGGTAAAAGTTAATGTGTTTATGTGTATGTGAGGAGTGAGTTTGTGTGTTTGTTTATTGGGTGTGAGAGAGCTTATGTGTTTGTTTACTGGGTATGAATGTTTGTGTTTTTGTGTCATTTCTGTCTGCCATTCTGTTTCTCTGTCTGTTTATGTATATACTGTACTATATGTCATTGTCTGTCTGTCTGTCTGTCTCTCTCTCTCTCTCTCTCTCTCTCTCTTATGATACTTTCTCCATCTTCCTCATTTTGCTTACTTTCTTTAATTGCATCTGTCTGTCTACCTGTCAGTTTGTCTCCTCGCTCTTTTTCACTCTATCTCTCTCCCGACTCACTACTCACTTCCTTTATCCCTTTATCGTGTAACTAACTGACTGACACACACACACACACACACACACACACACACACACACACACACACACACACACACACACACAGGAATTTCATATAAAGGAAATATTATTATTATTATTATTATTATTATTATTATTATTATTATTATTATTATTATTATTATTATTATTATTATTACTTATATTCCTTAAAGTAAAAAATCAAATGAAAAAAAAAACACGTACATATTTTAAACCAGTGACTTAGACTTTCACCTAAATGTTATAGAATTTTTTAAGGAATATTTCGTCTCATCCTTTTATACGACAGAGGGAAAGGATTTAGACTTACAGAATTTAAATAGTTTCAGAGGTCAGTGACAAACAGGTGTATTAGAGGAATGTCAAGAGTGAGTATTACGAGTATTATAACCTGGTGTTTTAAGGAGTGTCAAGAGTGAGTATTACGAGTATTATAACCTGGTGTTTTAAGGAGTGTCAAGAGTGAGTATTACGAGTATTATAACCTAGTGTTTTGTTATTTTTTTTAAAGGTAAGTCTTATATATATTTAGATATTTCACGTAACACATTCTTAAATATTTTTTTGTTTATTGTTTAGAGAATAAAATGAGTTCTTTGTCTTATTTTGTGATGGTCGAAGTTTACGCACTCACGCAAACACGCACACACGCAAGCACGCACACACGCAAACACGCACACACGCAAACACGCAAACACACACACACGCAAACACGCACCATCTCTACCACCACCAACACACACTTTATCACCATCACTACCATCACCACCATCGCACATCTTGACTACCACCACTACCACTACCACAAATATTCACTACCACCATCACTCTCATCACCACAGTACTTTAACAATATATTAACTTCACTATATTATACAATGGTCACAAACTGAATTTAGGTACCTGACCAAATGCACGCACACACACACACACACACACACACACACACACACACACACACACACACACACACACACACCTGCCAACAAAACACAAATATAATAGTTGTGTTTGTTCATATCATATTTAACAACCCTCATAATAATTAACTTCAAAGTCATTCTGTGTCTGCCAATTTTAACATCATTAATGAGATAATATTTTACAGCGTATTAATAAATTCAGTGAAAATAACAATTGTTTGTATAAATATGTTATTTGTTGTGGTTGTGTCTTGTTGATATAGTCCATAGATATACTGAAATATACTGAGTTATATCTCTCCTTTACTCTCATTATCTCTTTCTCTTTATCTCACTCTATTGGTATTATTCTTCCTACATCCCTTCCTCCCCCTTGCCTGTCTGTCTGTCTGTCTGTCTGTCTGTCTGTCCTGATATTCAATACAATTTTCATATATAAGTAATTTTAAACACTTCTATTTGAAATAAAGTTTTAAGTTGTATTTAGTAGTAACTTACATTATGGATAAGTGTACGTGACATTACATCCTCGGGTCATTACTTCGGTGGGTGGGTGGGTAGGTGGGTTAGTGGGTGGGATACGTGAGTGGGTGGGTATTTAGATGGGTGGGTTAGTGGGTGGGATAAGTGGGTAGGTGGGTGGGTAGATGGGTGGGTAGGTGGGTGGGTATGTAGATGGATGGGTAGATTGGTGGGTTAGTGGGTTGGTACGTGGGTGGGCGGGTTAGTGGGTGGGTTAGTGGGTGGGTAAGTGGGTCGGCAGGTTGGTGGGTAAGTTGGAGGGTAAGTAAGTGGGTGGGGAGATGGTTGGAAGGAGGATGGAAGGAGAGAGGATGGGAGGGAGAATAGGTGGGTTAGTGAGTAGGTGGGTAGGTGGGTGGGTGGGTGTTGGTGGTCATGGGTAGATGGGTTAGTGGATGAATGAATAGACAGATGTGGGTGGGTGGGTGGGTAGGTGAGTGGGTGGGAGTTCACCTCATAAATACAGCTCACTTTAGAAACGAATTGGAGATCAATGTGAGATTGACTTGGCCAAACCCTTCAATCTGGCCGCTCGTGTCAATGGAAGACGTAATGCGTGAGAGAGAGAGAGAGAGAGAGAGAGAGAGAGAGAGAGAGAGAGAGAGAGAGAGAGAGAGAGAGAGAGAGACACTATCTCTCCTCCACCATTATCTCTCTGAACATAACACATCAGCTATGAAACACGTCTGAACAAGTTTGTCTAAATCAGCTGGACAAATGTAAAAAAAAAAAAAAATGGCGATGTATTTAATTTTGCCACCTGGATTTTTAGTATCACTTGTTTATGTCATTCCTTGGCACATATTGACCTTTACGTATAATATGTACTGGAATAGTGAACCTACATATATATATATATATTTTGTGTTTGTAAGAGATTGAAGTAGATTTCTATGTATTTAATGTATTTATTTATTTTTATTGTAGGTACAGATACAAGTACAGGTGTAGTTTACAGGTACAGGTAGAGAGATTTCAGACTTGTAACAGTATACAAAAACAACTGAAGATCGATGTACATAATTTTGTCGTTGTATCACCTTGTACTAAAGCACATATCAACACCCTGAGTACGATGCCAATCCCTTGAGTACAATGAATTAAGGCACTGAGTAAGGTATACGAGTATTTACCTCCTGAGTACAACTATATAATCTCTTGAAGACATTGACTTGAACCCTTGTGTACAATAATGATTTAAGGTCTTGAGTACAATGTATTATCTCTTTGAATATGATGGCCACTTCTCTCTGTACTGTGACCTTGTACTCTATGGGTTGAGTCTTCATAATTAGGAGATTCAGTTAAATCGTATCATCGTACCCAAGAAGTTAAATCATCGTTCTCAAAGGGTTAAAATCATTGTCGTCCAAGGGTTAAAATTATTGTCCTCAAAGGGTTTAAGTTATAAAAATCATCGTCCTTCAAGGGTTAAAATCATCGTCCTCCTAGGGTTAAATTCATCGTCCTCAAAGGGTTAAATTCATCGTCCTCAGAAGGTTAAAATTATCGTCCTCAAAGGGTTAAAATTACCGTCCTCAAAGGGTTAAATTCATCGTCCTCAAAGGGTTAAAATATTCGTTCTCCAAGGGTTTAAAAATCATCGTCCTCAAATGGGTAAAAATTATCGTCCTCAAATGGGTTAAAATTATCGTCCTTAAACATAAAAGCTAATAATAAAGAATTCACGAAAATAACCATCGTATTAAAACAGGACCTGGTAAAGGCAACCGTGATGTGTGAAATATTTACAGGTGACCTTAGCTTGTTGCGTTTTGTTGCACACACACACACACACACACACACACTACATCCTTGACCACAGAAGGGTCAAGACGTACCTGGCGCTCCTCTCGGAGCAGCCAGGTCAACTGTTAAGTTGGCCCATACCAACCCCCTCCCCTGAACCCTCCTCCCCACCGGAATATCAACAAGTTCTCGCCAGAAGTTACAATTTCATTTAGGAAAGGAAAGGAACCAGTGTTAAACAGAAGTGAACAGTGGTGAACAGTGCTTAAGTCAGTGAGAACAACTCAACAGTAACAGTCGCACCCAAGTTAACCTTCACACAGTGAGGTCCCAGGTACCCAGTGATAACGGCCCGTGATAACCAGCGCTGTGTTAATCCGTCTACGATAGGAAGGCCTGGGACCAAACCTCACTCATATAACACCATCTGTGAGGGAGTTACTACACCACGTCAGGCCCCTCATAACACCATCTGTGAGGGAGTTACTACACCACGTCAGGTCCCTCATAACACCATCTGTGAGGGAATTACTACACCACGTCAGGCCCCTCATAACACCATCTGTGAGGGAATTACTACACCACGTGATGCCCCTCATAACACCATCTGTGAGGGAGTTACTACACCACGTGAGGCCCCTCATAACACCATCTGTGAGGTAATTACTACACCACGTGAGGTCCCTCATAACACCATCTGTGAGGTAATTACTACACCACGTGAGGCCCCTCATAACACCATCTGTGAGGGAGTTACTACACCACGTGAGGCCCCTCATAACACCATCTGTGAGGGAATTACTACACCACGTGAGGTCCCTCATAACACCATCAGCGAGGGAATTACTACACCACGCCAGGTCCCTCATAACAACATCTGAGGGAACTACTACACCACGCGAGTTCCTCCTAACACCATCTGGGAGGGAGTTACTACACTACGAGTTTGCTGTTCAACACCTACATTAATCTGAATGTTCACTGTATGTTCCTTCACCTTTCTCTAATGAAGGCTTTTGTTAAACCACCAATGTATGTAATAAGTCATTTATGTCCAATGTATATTTTCAGCCTTCGGGCTGCAGAACTTTTTCAATAAACCGTTAATTATTATTATTATTATTATTATTACACACACATCGACCGCCTTTCATGACCTTCTACGACATTCGTTAAAAAGTGGTTGATTTACGTATCAGTTGATAGTTCATATACCAGGACAGACTCTGCTATCTTTAGTTATTTCTAGAGCAAAACTTTAACACATTATTTCTATATGTGCTAATGTGTATGTTGTTTATTCTTAGTTAATCTGGGCTGTCTATGTATATTGTTTATGTGCATTGTTTATATACTTGATGATTCAGTGTACAGTAAATTTTATGATAATTTTACTGAATATCTGTCTCTCTGTCTGTCTGTCTGTCTGCCTGTCTGTCTGTCTGTCTGTCTGTCTGTCTGTATGTCTGTCTGTCTGTTCTCTTAATATATTTTACTTGGATCGTAGAAATAAGACTTCGGCTGAAAAACAAAAAACTTGGTAAATTTCTCTACATGTTGAAGTATAATTTATGTATTTAATTAAAGAAAAAAGTGATGAATGATTATATATGTCTGTAATCATACATAATCATTCATACAGACTCTGTATGTACTTACGAGTTTACATACATATATAGAAAATACCCCGGTTATTATTAATGTACAATATTAAAACAAAAGGTGATATCTGAGGGTTGGCGACCATGACCCTCCCAAATCTAAACAAGTTCAAGGTGTGTGTTTGTTTTCCATTCCTCTTATAATCTTGAATCACCTCACCACGACACCATTTACTTCTACTAATCAATCCCAATTTTTATCCTACCCCTTGATCCTTTGACTTTCAATATTTACCCATTAATATTCTGTACAGTAGTATTTCACAAGTATGCATTAATGTTTGTAAAGTATGAAGTGATATATTTTGAGTTTTTTTTTTTCATTACAAGGGATGTGGACCCCTTCAGACTCAGTTCAGTGTTGACATTCTTGCGTTTAAGTTTTAATGAAAGAACTTGTTTCATTTTGAGCTTAAATTGTCATCCTTGATCTTATTTAGTGGAAGTGGGAATTAAATAACTGGAACGGAGAGAGAGAGAGAGAGAGAGAGAGAGAGAGAGAGAGAGAGAGAGAGAGAGAGAGAGAGAGAGAGAGAGAGAGATTACCTTACTTTATTTTCATTAGCACTCCACCTCAATCTCTCTTTCTCTCTCTTTCTATTTCTCTCTCTTTCTTTTTCTATTTCTCTTTCTTTCTCTTCCTCTTCCTCTTTCTCTATTTTTCCGTTATCTCCTACCCTCTTTGTCTTCTCCTCTCTCCCACTTATCTCTCATACTTTCTCTCTCTCCACCACCAAAATATCTCTCGTGAACCAACACAATAGCACAAACCATTCTTCCCGATTTCCTACCAACATAAATAAACAGGACAAGAACTCCCAACTTGGCAACCGACAGCTGTTCCGTCTACACCCAGGCTGTATTATTATGAGGGAGTTTACCGTCTTGCTAAAACTATCACTATTTTGGTTTAATTCTTGTTTAAAATTCTCACCAAAATTAATGACAGGAAGAATTGAGTTCTATTTCAATATAAGAACATAAGAACATAAGAACATAAGAAAATAAGGAGTCTGCAATAGACCGGTTGGCCTGTGCATGGCAGCTCCTGTCGAGAGTTTCTACCACTCTCTATCATCCATGAATCTATCTAGTCTCCTTTTAAAACTTTCCAGCGTTCCAGCACTTACTACAAAGTTGCTAAGCTTGTTCCACTCGTCCACCACCCTATTTGTGAACCAGTTTCTTCCTATCTCCTTCCTAAACCTAAACTTATCAAACTTATATCCGTTGCTCCGAGTCCTATCCTGCTCGGGTATTATAAGAACTTTATCTATATCCTCTTTATTGATTTCTTTCACCCACTTAAATACTTCTATCATATCTCCCTGCACTCTTCGTCTTTCTAGGGAATGCAAGTTTAGTTTCTTTAACCTATCCTGATATGGAAGGTTTCTAAGTCCCGGAATCATTTTCGTCATTCTTCGCTGCACCGACTCTAGTGAATTGACATCCACTCTATAATAAGGGCACCAGAACTGAACCTCATAATCGAGGTGCGGCCTGACTAGCGCAAGATATAGTTCCAATAAGACCTCTGCACTCTTATTACTTACACTTCTAGATATAAAACCCAATACTCTGTTTGCCTTATTTCGAACATTAACATTAACAATCTAGGCGGTAGGTCCGGGCTTACAAGTACCCCTTGGTCTCTTTCACAAGTCAACTTCTCTAGGTTGATGTTGTTAAGGCTGTGGTTGATGTTGTTAAATGTTTACTTATAGCCAGAGAGAATTAGATTTAATATTTGAGTATATGATGGCCTGAAGATTCATAACTCCCAGTTTATATCACTTGAAGATTAACCCGACCCGAGCCAACCTAATCTAACTTAAGACAACATTAACACTAACCTAACCTAAGAAAACACTAACACTAACCTAACCCAAGACAACGCTAACACTAACCTAACCTAAGAAAACACTAACACTAACCTAACCTAAGACAACACTAACCTATTCTAAGACAACACAAACACTAACCTAACCCAAGGCAACGCTAGCACTAACCTAACCTAAGACAACACTAACACTAACCTACCCTAACTCCAACAGGTAACGTTAAGGTGTTCAATCAATATGTGAACTAATCAAGATAAGGTATTCATCTTCAGCCCCGACACCCACAAACCTTTCTCCTCCCCTCCGGTGTGATGTAGTAGATGGCGATGATGATGATGTTCCCCCCAGACGACTGACAGGTGACCCAGCAGGTGACGGCGGCAGCTCCTTTGATGTCAAGCCGCTCGAAACACCTGTGACACACCCACCTGACACGAATATAAACACACTGCTTCTGTTTATATGTTTAAGCTATGTTTTTCATATTTGAGTGTGTGTTTTGAGTGAGTTTATTGTATGTTTGAGTGCGTTTAGGGTGTTTATTGTATGATTGAGTATAATTAGCGTATGTTTGAATGTTAAAGTGTGTTTTTATTGTATGTTTGAGTGTATTGAGTGTGCTTTTATTGTATGTTTTGTGTTTATTGTATGTTTCAATGTGTTTATTGCGTGTTTACGTGTTTATTGTATGTTTGAGTGTGTTTATTGTATGTTTGAGTGTGTTTATTGTGTGTTTGAGTGTGTTTATTGTATGTTTTGAGTGTGTTTAGTGTATGTTTGAGTGTGTTTATTGTATGTTTGAGTGTGTTTATTGTATGTTTGAGTGTGTTTAGTGTATGTTTGAGTGTGTTTATTGTACGTTTGGGTGTGCTAAGTGTATGTTTGAGTGTGTTTATTGGTTGTTTGAGAGTATCTCTGGGTAAAGCATGGTAGTAGTGGTAGTGGTGATAGTTGTGGTAATGATAGTTGTGGTAGTAGTGATAGTTGTGGATAAGATCCGGAGGGCCATTACAACAGATCGGCAGCACTGCCAAAATGACATGTTGCAGCAACTATTGCTGCAGGTTCCAGAAAATTTGACAAAAAAAGTAGCTATAGCGCAGGAGGTGGGCGCCTCGAACTGGTTAACTACGTTACCGATAAGGGCAAATGGTTTCAGCCTTAACAAACAAGAATTTACAGATGCCATTGCTCTAAGGTACGGTTGGCCAGTAGATGGTTTGCCCTCCCAATGCGTGTGTGGCTCTTCCTATGACGGCGATCACGCCATGGTCTGCAAGAAGGGGGGGCTTCATATGCATGAGGCATGACGAGGTAAGGGATCTCACAGCAAATATGTTGAAGGAAATCTGCCGGGACGTCATGGTAGAACCGACCCTCCTTCCACTGGATGGTGAGATCTTCCAACACAGTACTTCAAACACATCTAACGAAGCCCGTGTGGACGTCAGTGCTCGAGGATTCTGGACGCGGGGACAGCGAGCTTTCTTCGACATCAGGATTTTCGATCCCATGGCCACTTGTCACCGTAACCTAGCTCTCGATGCTGCACATAAGAGGAACGAGAACGACAAGAGAAGGGCATATGGGGAGAGAATTCAAAACGTTGATCAAGGCAGCTTCACTCCTCTAGTGTTCACAACCTCTGGTGGGATGGGCCCAAGTGCAAGATGTTTCTACGCCAGACTCGCGGAGGTGATCTCCGAACAGAAGCAGCAGCCCAGAAGTTATGTTACAGCCTGGATGAGATGTCGACTGTCCTTCTCTCTCCTTCGGTCGGCTTTGCTCTGCCTCAGGGGAACGAGAGCTTCTGCCCCTACTTCGACAACTGCTGCAGATATTGACTATGAGGCTACAGTCACTGAATGCCGCATAGATCTGCGGCTCAACTAATTTAACACAGATAGGATAGCTTATTATGTATTAGGATATTTAATATTAAGGTAAATAAATGGTGGCGAAGGTGTGGCTATTGGGGGAGGCTGGAGGCCACGTCAGTGATAGTTGTGGTAGTAGTGATAGTTGTGGTAGTAGTGATAGTTGTGGTAGTTGTGGTAGTAGTAATAGTGGTGGTAGTGTTGATAGTTGTGGTAGTAGTGATAGTTATGGTAGTAGTGATAGTTGTGCTAGAAGTGATAGTTATGGTTGTGGTGATAGTTGTGGTAGTGATAGTTCTGGTAATAGTGATATTTGTGGTAGAAGTGATAGTTATGGTATTAGTGATAGTGGTGGTAGTGTTTGTAGTTGTGGTAGTGATAGTTATGGTAGTAGTGATAGTTGTGATAGTTGTAACAGTTGTGGTAGTTGTGGTAGTTGTGGTAGTAGTGATAGTTGTGGTAGTTGTGGTAGTAGTGATAGTTGTGGTAGTTGTGGTAGTAGTGATAGTTGTGGTAGTTGTGGTAGTAGTGATAGTTGTGGTAGTAGTGATAGTTGTGGTAGTTGTGGTAGTTGTGGTAGTAGTGATAGTTGTGGTAGTTGTGGTAGTAGTGATAGTTGTGGTAGTAGTGATAGTTGTGGTAGTAGTGATAGTTGTGGTAGTTGTGGTAGTAGTGATAGTTGTGGTAGTAGTGATAGTTGTGGTAGTTGTGGTAGTAGTGATAGTGGTGGTAGTGTTGGTAGTTGTGGTAGTGATAGTTGTGGTAATATTAGTAATAGTTATGGTAGTAGTGATAGTTATGTTAGTTGTGGTAGTTGTGGTAGTTGTGGTAGTTATGGCAGTAGTGATAGTTGTGGTAGTTGTGGTAGTTGTGGTAGTAGTGATAGTTGTGGTAGTTGTGGTAGTAGTGAGAGTTGTGGTAGTAGTGATAGTTGTGGTAGTTGTGGTAGTAGTGATAGTTGTGGTAGTTGTGGTAGTTGTGGCAGTAGTGATAGTTGTGGTAGTTGTGGTAGTAGTGAGAGTTGTGGTAGTAGTGATAGTTGTGGTAGTTGTGGTAGTAGTGATAGTTGTGGTAGTTGTGGTAGTTGTGGTAGTAGTGATAGTTGTGGTAGTTGTGGTAGTAGTGAGAGTTGTGGTAGTAGTGATAGTTGTGGTAGTTGTGGTAGTAGTGATAGTTGTGGTAGTTGTGGTAGTGTTGGTGGTCGACAACCGCATTAAAGCTGTGTGTACAAGGTATCATCTTGCCGTCACCGTCAGCAAGCGTCACTGCTGGCATATCTTCGTCTGGCGAACAGTAGCTGATAGTCCATTTCCACCCTTTTACGGGAATGAGAATGCCTGGCGAATCTTCGTCTATCAGAACTCCCACAATGTTTCATTACATAGAGAGCTTTGAATAAATTGACTTGTTCACCTGACCTCGTTCAGTCTGGTACGTTCATCTAACTACGTTCACTCTTGTGCGTTCATTTGATCACGTTCACTCTGGTACATTCATTTTACTACGTTCACTCTGGTGCGTTCATCTGACCATGTTCACTCTGGCACGTTCATTTGACTACGTTCACTCCGGTATATTCAGTTAGCCACGTTCACTTTGGTTCGTTCATCTGGCTACGTTCACTCTGGTGTAATAAAAGGAACGCCCACGCACACCTACGCCCACGAGAGCCGGCCAGTCAACCGCTGTAAAAAGTAACATGAGAACTAACCAGGATGTTTTACAGTGCCGTCAAACCAAATAACCCAAATTCGTCCACCTCTCAAGAGAAACCAGATGCCGGCCTATACCAAGTACCATAAAGATAACTCCTCCCAATCAGTGAAAAAAATAGAGACCAAAATAAACCTTTGAAAAAAAAAAACGGGCTCTGATTAGACACTCAGAATGTGTTCCCGGCAGCTAGTGAACAATGTTAGATGTATGGACTCAGTTAAGCATTGGGTGTGATATAGTGTGGGCGGTTTCTGGATGTGCCGGCGACGATACAGGTAGTACTGTGGCGCGGTAAAGTGGATTTAATGGGTTTTCTGCAGTTGTACGGGTGTATCGTGAATTGTCTTCTTCCACGGTATCTCTAGTTAGAAAGAGGACGAACACCTAGGACAAAAGTCCCCTAGAACAAAAGCCCCCTAGGACAAAAACCCCCAAGGACAAAAGTCCCCCAGGAGAAATAATGAGAATTTTTTAATTTTTTTTTTATTTTTTTACAGTTTATGAACACTTCTCTAACCTAACCTAACCTTCCGGAATTCTGTTATAATTATAAAGAAGTATACGAGGTATGTTTATTAAATCTGCAATGGCGTATGTTTTGTCAACTGTGGTAATTACTCCCCTGACATTCAGTGACCTAACTGGGCCCTAGGGTCACCTCAGTATATACAGAATGAACATGAAGGTAAAATATGTCGTCTTTTTCTTTTCTATTGATTTAATAATGTTCTATATAAAAATTGAAAGAGTTATAATATTCTAATTATTTAAATTGTAATAATTTCATATTTAAATCTATATATTTTTAATATTTCTAAATGACCCTCTCTTTAACATAAAAATAGGGGGCTTCTGTCCTATTTTGCACTATTGCTGAGGGCTTTTGTCCTAGGGGCTTTTGTCCGGGCCCCGTTCACTCTGGTACGTTCAACTAACTACGTTCACTCTGGTACGTTCAACTAACTACGTTCACTCTGGTACGTTCACCTGATCACGTTCTTTCTGGTGTGTTCATCTGACCACGTTCATTCTGGTACGTTCATCTGACCACGTTCACTCTGGTACTTTTATGTGACTACGTTCACTGTGATGCGTTCAGCTAACCACGTTCACTCTGGTACGTTCATTTAACCACGTTCACTCTGGTACGTTCATCCGACCACATTCACTCTGGTACGTTCATCTGACCACATTCACTCTGGTACGTTCATCTGACCACGATCACTGTTACGTTCATCTGACTACATTCACTCTGTTACGTTCATCTGACCACATTCACTCTAGTACGTTCATCTGACGACGATCACTCTGGTACGTTCATCTGACCACGTTCACTTCGGCACGTTCAGTCGATCATATCCAGGTAAGTTTTTCTGGTGTCCATTCAACATGTCGGCCGCCACAGCTGGTCGAGGCGTGAGCAATATCGAATACTCTTACGCTCGTGGAAATATGTGAATTTTACATGTGTGGAATAGTCAAGTGGCAGCAGTCAGAAAATAACAATATTGCTGGCTGTTCTTGATGTTGGCAGTTGAGGTGTTGGTGATGGTGGTAAAGGTGGTGGTAGTAGTGGTAGCGGTAGTAGTGGTGGTGATAGTATATGGTGGTGGGTAGTTGTAGTAATGGTGGTAGTAGTATTACTGGTGGCGGTCGTAGTAGTAATGGTAGTAATGGTTGTGGTGGTAGTAACAGCTGTAATATTAATGGTGGTGGTAGTAATGGTTGTGGTAGTAATGGTGGTGGTAGTAGTAATAGTGGTAGTAATAATAGTAGTAGTAATGGTAGTGGTGGTAATGGTTGTGGTAGTAATGGTGGTGGTGGTAGTAGTAATAGTGGTAGTAATAGTAGTAGTAGTAGTAATGGTAGTGGTGGTAGTGGTGGTTGTGGAGGTTATGGTGCTGGTAGTAGTAGTAATAGTGGTAGTAATAGTAGTAGTAGTAATGGTGGTAGTGGTGGTTGTGGAGGTTATGGTGCTGGTACTAACAGCTGTTAAGATGGACTAGGTACAAGACTGAGACTTGACTGAGAGAAACGTCTATTTACCGAATATTTCAACTGTGTCCAAATGTTTCGAATGTGTCCTAAAAGTTTCGTGTGATCCAGATATCTCAAGTGTCCAATTTTCTTAATAGTGTTCAACTCTCTTCACAGTGTCCAGATGTCCTAAAACTGTCTCTAGGCACCAGAAATGTATCTAAACTCTCTCCAACTGGTGTCCGAATGTCTATGTCAGTGATGTCCGTATTTTCTTTTATCTGTCTCTCCATCTGTAATCTTTTTTCCTCCTCTTCCACTTTTTCTGTGTTGGTCAGAACGAGGGGGAACAGGATCACAAGATAGAGGCGAAATGAATAGGGAGACGAGTATAGAAGAGCAACAGGGTAAACGACTCAAAACATAATGTAAACAAACAAACAAGTAATTAAGTAAACAAACAAAGATAAGATCAAAGCTGTTCCTCATATCTTTGACTGGTAAGCAGTATAAACAAAACACTAAAACAATCGATTCACAATTACTCACATCTTCGACTGGCAAACAAAAACAATGTAAATTTTCCTGTCCAATCCTCAATCTTTCCTCCTTATGCACCTAATCAGTGTTACGAATTTTCCTTACCAATCTCAAACTTAATATTTCTTCATACACCTTTATGCTCTACTTTATCAATTCTCTTGGGATTTCGTTTACTATTCTTTCCCTCATTATGCTTTTATTATCGTTTGCTTTTCCGTCTTCATCTTCGTTAACTGCTCCCTAATCTCTGAGGATAAGATTTACGATATGAAACTATTTTTAAAGATAACCATAAGGACGATGAGAGAGAGAGAGAGAGAGAGAGAGAGAGAGAGAGAGAGAGAGAGAGAGAGAGAGAGAGAGAGAGAGTCCATGTTTACACTTCTGTTAGAGAGAAAATTAACCTCGAAAATTTTATTGACTTTCTTTGTTTTCTCAAGTGCGGTCCAAGTGGGTAAAAGGACCATGTGGGTATATGGACCATGTGGGTATATGGACCATGTGGGTATATGGACCATGTGGGTATATGGACCATGTGGGTATATGGACCATGTGGGTATATGGTCCATGTGGGTATATGGTCCATGTGGGGTATATGGACCATGTGGGTATATGGACCATGTGGGTATATTGACCATGTGGGTATATGGACCATGTGGGTATATGGTCCATGTGGGTATATGGTCCATGTGGGGTATATGGACCATGTGGGTATATGGACCATGTGGGTATATGGTCCATGTGGGTATATGGTCCATGTGGGGTATATGGACCATGTGGGTATATGGACCATGTGGATATACGATCCATACGGGTATATACGGTCTTTAATCCTCACACCTCATCCATCCCTCACCCCCTTCTCTCACCCCTCACCCTCTTCTCTCACCCCTCACCCCCTTCTTTCACCCCTCATCCCCCTTCTCTCACCCCTCACCTCCCTTCTCTCACCCCTCACCCCCTTCTCTCACCCCTCACCCCCCTTCTTTCACCCCTCACCCCCATCTCTCACCCCTCACCCCTTTCTTTCACCCCTCACCCCCTTCTCTCACCCCTCACCCCCCTTCTCTCACCCCTCACCCCCCTTCTCTCACCCCTCACCCCCCTTCTCTCACCCCTCACCCCCTTCTCTCACCCCTCACCCCCCTTCTCTCACCCCTCACCCCCTTCTTTCACCCCTCACCCCCATCTCTCACCCCTCACCCCCTTCTCTCACCCCTCACCCCTCATCTCTCACCCCTCACCCCCCCTTCTTTCACCCCTCACCCCTCACCCCCCTTCTCTCACCCCTCACCCCCTTCTTTCACCCCTCACCCCCATCTCTCACCCCTCACCCCCCATCTCTCACCCCTCACCCCCAATCTCTCACCCCTCACCCCCTTCTCTCACCCCTCACCCCCCTTCTTTCACCCCTCACCCCCATCTCTCACCCCTCACCCCCCTTCTTTCACCCCTCATCCCCCTTCTTTCACCCCTCACCCCCATCTCTCACCCCTCACCCCCCATCTCTCACCCCTCACCCCCAATCTCTCACCCCTCACCCCCTTCTCTCACCCCTCACCCCCCTTCTTTCACCCCTCACCCCCATCTCTCACCCCTCACCCCCCTTCTTTCACCCCTCATCCCCCTTCTTTCACCCCTCATCCCCCTTCTCTCACCCCTCACCCCCCTTTTCTCACCCCTCACCCCCCTTCTCTCACCCCTCACCCCCCTTCTCTCACCCCTCACCCCCATCTCTCACCCCTCACCCCCTTCTTTCACCCCTCACCCCCATCTCTCACCCCTCACCCCCCTTCTCTCACCCCTCACCCCCCATCTCTCACCCCTCACCCCCATCTCTCACCCCTCACCCCCTTCTCTCACCCCTCACCCCCCTTCTTTCACCCCTCACCCCCATCTCTCACCCCTCACCCCCATCTCTCACCCCTCACTCCCCTTCTCTCACCCCTCACCCCCCTTCTCTCACCCCTCACTCCCCTTCTCTCACCCCTCACCCCCCTTCTCTCACCAACATCATATTGAGTACTGACGGTATCCAGCAGATGTTGTCTTCCGTGTGTCACCCAATAACCTCCTTCCTTCCTCTCCTCTTCCCTGTTTCGCCTCTCCCTTCTCGCTTCTTCCGCACACCTTCCCTTCCACCATCCATGTCCTCATCTCGCTCCTCATTCCTCCTGCCACCTCTCCTTCATCCCCTTCTTCCTCTATCCTGCCCCATCACTTCTCCTTCTGCCCTTCCTCTGTTCCTCCTTACTTCTTCTGCGCGCCTTTGTTTCCTCCTTCTCATTTCGCACCTCCTTCCCCCATCCTCTCTTCCTCCTTCATCCATCCACTCTTTCTTCCTCTTCTCTCTCCTGTCACACCAACTTCCGGGTTATTACAGGCGGTGCATTGGTACAGCCGCTATGGTCTAGATAACAGCGTGATACAGTGTCAACATGCAGCAGCTGTGTGTGTGTGTGTGTGTGTGTGTGTGTGTGTGTGTGTGTGTGTGTGTGTGTGTGTGTGTGTGTGTGTAAGAGTTTAAGACATCCAGACAGACAGACAGACAGACAGACAGAAACGGACACATGGACACATATACTGTACATAAAGAAACACACACGCGTATACAAAAATATAAATGTGCAGACAGACAGACATACACACACACACACACCAAGATGGGACCACTCTGCTTCCTTATGCTCATCAATGATGCCCAAAGAGAAACCCCTGCTCGCTGGAAATATGTCGACGACTCCACCATTGGGATCAGCGTCAACAATTCTGCTCCCAACTATACCGCCCTTCAGGATTTATTGAACAGTCTCCAAAACTGGGCTACCAACAACCATGTCACCATCAACCATACCAAGACCATGGTTGTGCACATCAACCTCTCCTCCGACATTGTCCCACCTCCTTCCATTACTCTAGGTCCGAACACACTCCAGGTTGTAGATTCCACGAAGCTCCTCGGCGTCACCATAGACAACAAACTAAATTGGAAACCACACGTCAATGAAGTTGTCAAATCCTCCAGTTTCCGTCTCCACCTCCTCCGCCGACTCAAGTCCCTCGGAGTTCCTGCACACGAGCTCCTCAGTGTTTACACAACATTCATACTTCCCAAGCTCACCTATGCCTCCCCCACCTGGTCTTCCTCCCTAAATGCCACACAACGTAAACACCTAGAAAAAGTGCAAAAGAGGGCATGCAAGATTATTCTCTCCCCCTCCTACTCCACATATCAAGAAGCGCTCAACACATTGACCCTTTCGACTCTCACTGACCATCACCACGACCTCATCTGCAAATTTGGTAAGAAGCTTCTACACCATCCCCGACACCGGCTCCTACTACCACCTGAGATCCCTTGTCCGAGAATTGCTGTTCGACACCACAACCGCATCCAGCCCATACGTACACGAACTGATCGCTATAAGAACAGCCCAGTCCCAACCATTGTAAAAATTATCAATAACTTGTAATACTGTAACACTGTCACTATGTTGAAATGAACTGTAGTTTGAGCTTTTCCCCATCTAAGTTATTATATGTCTTATTTGTGTCACTTATGTTACTTGCATATTATTTGTAATTCGTAACCCATTCCCCAAATATGTAACTGTATATTTTCAGCCTTCTAGCTGCCAAGCTCTTTCAATAAACCGTTAATTATTATTATTATTTTTATTATTATTATTATTATATACAGTACACAAAAACACAAATACGAAAAACCCAAAGCATATACAAACAGACAAAAATACAAACAGAAACACAAATACAAAGAAGGATATAATAATATACATACACAAATCATCAAATACAAACAACCACACAAACAGACAGGCCAACGATAATGAGAGAGAGAGAGAGAGAGAGAGAGAGAGAGAGAGAGAGAGAGAGAGAGAGAGAGAGAGATACAATAGTCCCGGCTGGTGTAAGAGAGTGGTTGTATCAGTCTCAGCTGGCGCAGAAGTGTGATTAGTCAATCTCAGATGGTGTAGGAGTGAGGTAATTCAGCCCCAGCTGGCTTTGAGATGAGACACATCAGGCCCAACTGGCTTAGAGGTGAGACAATCAGTCCCAGCTGGCTTTGAGATGAGACATATCATCCTCAGCTGGCTTAGTGGTGGCACACATTAGACCCAGCTAGCTTTGAGGTAAAAAACAGTAGGTCCATCTGGCTTAGAGGTAAGACACATCATTCTCAGCTGGCTTAGAGGTGAGACACATCATTTTCAGTTGGCTTTGAGGTGAGACACATCATTTTCAGTTGGTTTAAAGGTAAGAAACATCATTCTCAGATGACTTAGAGGTAGGACACATCATTCTCAGCTGGCTTAGAGATAAGACACATCATTCTCAGCTGGCTTAGAGATAAGACACATCATTCTCAGCTGGCTTAGAGGTGAGACACATTAGACCCAGCTGGGATCATCGGACTTGGACCTAAATGACACCTACGAAGCTCGGAATGATTCCAGTCCTTACGTAGAATCTAAGGAGCAGCATCTGGAGGTCTCAGCCTGCATCAGCGGCTCTCGTATATATTGCTCTTCCAAATCTTTCTGGCTTAATGGAGCTCTAGAGACCACCATAAACATCCATGGTCCTCTCACCTTTAATCCAAACATTCTTTGTGTTGTTCTTCACTAAAACATTCATGGTGTTGATATTTACTATAAACATTCATGGTGTTGATCTTCACTATAAACATTCATGGTGTTGATATTTACTATAAACATTCATGGTGAAGATCTTCACTATAAACATTCATGGTGTTGATCTTCACTATAAACATTCATGGTGTTGATCTTCACTATAAACATTCATGGTGTTGATCTTCACTATAAACATTCATGGTGTTTACGGGGAATAGCCCACCCGGGCACAGGTCATCGACCTACAACGGGCCCTAGGGGGCGACAAAAAGAATAAAAAAAAATTTAAAATTGTAGAGAAAAAAGACAATATTAATCTACACCACGGAGATGCTGGAAAGCCAACTTTTTTTAGTGAGACAGATACTATGAGTATGGAAATAGGCGAAGGCAGAGCATTCCACAGTTTGGCTAGATCTACGTGTGGTGGACATTGCTGTTCTAATGAGTAACTTTTACTTGTAGAATCACTACCTAATATAGTCACCACATTGTCTACTTTGTCTAATGACTTGGTCTATCTCACAAAAAAAGGTTAATGAGCCTACTGTGGATGACACCCCTATTCAATCTCAATGGACTTGGCAACTGGAGTGTACCAAATCATCTTTGGACGCCATTAATCACCAGTTTCCACAATTCTACATGGATACAACCACCACACCTTCTCCTATTGCTCCCCCTGCACATAGTGACGGGAGTAGAAGGAAGAGAGGTCTTCTAAACTTCTTGGGTTACATTCATAAATCATTGTACGGGGTAGCCACAGAAGATGACTTAGCCCAGTTGCAGAAACAGATTAATGTACTTAAGTAAAAGGCCGACCAGAATTCCGCTAGATGAAATTAAGAAGAATGTAAGCCTGTTGATAATAAGGTTAACCTGAGCTCACTTACTCACAATACCTTGCAAGAGCAATTCATCATAACCAATATGTAAGACTCTCTGTCAAGTCAAGTAGAATATTATTGTAATTATTTTATCTCATTAGTTACCAACCTTAACTTGTTGAACAGGGGGATTGTTACTCCCGCTTTGTTGCCTTTCAGTGAATTAGCTCGGGTTGCAGGTATTGCTACTGATCTTTTCAAACTTTAGTCTGCTGTTCCTGTGGCTAGGTTGAAAAATTATTCCAGTTTTCTCTGTTTCTGTCACACCCGATCAAATTATGTTGTATCTGCCATTCGTGGATAAACATGAGTTCCGGATATTTGATATTACACCCTTCCCTAGTATAGAGAATTGTCAAGCTGAATCATAACTAACGTTTCCACATCTATCCTGCTGTCTAGAGATAGATCCCTCATGGCGACTCCACCTCTGTCAGCATATGCTACATGTCAGAAGGAGTCAAGTAATCTTATTTGTTATCCAACACGAATTAATATAGCCGGGACGTATTCAAACTGTGAGATGGACTTAGTCAATAGCACGACAAACTGAGTCATGAAGTTTTGTTAACAGACACTTTGACAGTGTACTTTTTTAAGAGATCCAGGGTACTGTGTATTTGTATTTCCCACAGGAGCTGCCCGTTGTACTAGTCTGCCCTGATGAATCGCCTAGAAGCTTCACTGTGGGATGAGGACGTTATAAGTTACCACGGCAATGCTCATTTCGAGTCTGCGCACCTTATGGGACCTACACGCCATGACGCATCGTCCATCCTCAGGAAACCTATCGCCTCTCACCCATTGGACCTTCACAAAATACACCGAAGTGAAGTGATCACAAACATTACAGTGTTGAAGGAAAACTCAAAGGATACCGATAGTGATGATGATGCAGCCTTATCGCACCCACTGACATTTGTGACAGATGATACTCATCCCACAATGACTTCAGCCTTGGTGGTGTTCGCTGAAATTACCACTATAATAATTATATTTGGTGTAGTCTTCTATGTAAGGAACCAACTTTGTAAACCAGCTTTAGGTAAATCTGTTATACAGGCAACTGTCCCTAATATTATTCGTTACGCAGCCTAACGCAGTACATAGTGGTAATCATGTGATATCGTCACCAAGGTAGGCGTTTAGCAATACCCATGTGTTGGGACTCCTTCTTTTACTTTAGTCACCCGAGGACGGTTGACACGACGTGGCCGAGCAGTCTGTAACCAGTATAATTTACATACTGTATAATTTAGAGTAATTAATTAATAACTTACAACCATGGATGTATAATTAATGAAAGTTCATTATTCAATGACAAGTAGAGGGTAAAGGTTGTTCATAGGTTATGGTGCTTGGCGTATGACTAAACAACCCTGGATGTTTAGTCGTATCCAAGTGTCGAAGTAGGATGCAACTCTCTCTCAGTAGTAGGTCTTTCTTTAAACACTAAATATATTGCTCATATGTGGTAAATGGATATTTTGCTTCACACTTGCAATGCGTCAAGTATGTTAGATAGTTAGATAAGTAATATATAGATAATGTCCGGTGTGTCAGGAATCCAATTAGACATAGCGGGAGTGATTTTACCGCCACATTAAAATAAACTGGAAGAGAGAGAGAGAAAGAGAGGGATAGAGAGAGAGAAAGGGAGAGAGGAGAGTGAGACAGTCAGTGTTGACAACGAACTTTGCTGAGGTGTTAAATGTGCGCTCCGGTCACATGTTAAGTGAAGAAATTGTTTACAGTTTAGAATAGCTTACTAAGCGAGATGGAGCTGGTAGCAGCTGTGTGACTGTCTGAGGGACAGTCTATCGCCTTCTACTGTAAAGGCAACATCTAGATTCTCGTCAGCCAATATCACCAGCAGGAATTAGATTTGTTCTCGTTGGTCTAACCCTAGACCCTAAGACGTGAGTGTGACTGTGAACTGTTGAATCCTCTGAGAACGCTAAATATCTTGAATAAATGTAATTGTGTACTGTATATATTGATCGTATTATTCAAACCGTATCCTGATATACCAGCACTTGTTATATGCGAGTTGTATTCAACAGGTTTTGACCGAATTATAGTCATCGCGTCAACGACAAGGGTCTTATTGTCATGCACAAACCAAAATCGCTCCTATGAGCGATTACAGTCAAAACGTGGGATAGGACCATCGGGGTGCTACCGAGGATCGTGTCCTGGCAGGGAGCAGAAGGAAGAGGAACTTTGTCAGAAAAGACTGGACGTCATGTCAATATTGTTTGGACGATCGCGAGCGAGTGTTAGTGTTCATTGTGGATAGCCACACCGGCAACCGCGAACTGAATTTAATTTAATTGAAACAGTATATTTAGCCAGAAAAACACAGATACAGAGTGGATAATAATAACAATATTAACATGGCTGAGCCAGTTGAGAACCTGAGCTCTCTTTGAGGCACCTGATATATACTATAAATTTATCTCAAGGAAGTATAATATAACATTTAGTATCATCTGGAAAAGTACAATAGCATGGTGGTAATAAGTACATCTCATAGTGTTACCACGGTTATCACTTCAATATTTATTTATTTTATTATATATTATTTTTTATTTTATTTTTTCATTTATTTTTGTATTATTATTTTGTTTATTTATCTATTTATACATACATATACACACACACACACACACACACACACACACACATATATATAAATATATATATATATATATATATATATATATATATATATATATATATATATATATATATATACATACATACACATACACATATACATATAAATTAGAGTGGAATTTAAAAACATAAGTATAATGGGGGAGCAGTACAACCTGGGTTGTGCAGTAATAAGGTTGAACAAGAGGACAGAGCTGTCAGGATTATGTCTAGTTGGCAATTATGTTATTGGAATGGTATTTACTTATTTATTTACATGATAATTTCCGATAAAACGAATTTGATGGTACAATAAAAGCAGGTACTGTAAATATAGTAAGTGTACTGTTACAAGAAATATTAATACTTCGACAACAGATATTTCTTGAGAGATGATTTAAAGGAAGGGAGCGTAGTCTTTGCTCGGATGTGTGGGGGCAAGTTGTTCCACACCTTTACACCATGATATTTCATGGAGGTCTGGGACTGAGAGGAGCGCATTGGGGGGGGGGGGGGTCTTAGTAGCTCTGGGTGCCTTAAGTTGTATCTCTGATTATTCCGGAACTGGAAGTAATTATTGTCAAGCAAGTGATTGATAGACTTGTAAACAAAGAGGGCACAGCAGTAAGTGTTAATATCATCTGTCCCTTTTAAACACCTAGAGTGATTCTCTCAGATAAAGGGGTAGAATTTTAGAATCAACTGTTAACAACAATATGTCAACAATGCGAAATCACGCAAACCTTCACAACCGCCTACCATCCATGCTCAAATGGGTTGGCCGAGCGTACAAATCGTAAATTTCTTGAGATTCTCTAACACGTGGTGAATCCGATGCGCAGTTCCTAAGAACATAAGAACATAAGAATGGAGGAAACTGCAGCGGGCCTATTGGCCCATACTGGGCAGTCCCGTTTACACCCAACCCCTATTGCTCATATGAGCATCCAACCTATGTTTGAAGCAATTCAGCGTATTCGAGTTAATGATGATATTTGGTAACTTGTTCCATTCATCCACTACTCTGTTTCCAAACCAGTGTTTACCTATTTCACGCCTAAATCTAAATTTGTCGAATTTAAAACCATTGTTACGAGTTCGCTCCTGGTTGGATAATTTGAGTACCTTTGTAATGTCCCCTTTGTTTAGCCCTGCCTTCCACTTATACACCTCTATCAGGTCGCCCCTCGCTCTACGTCTCTCAAGGGAGTGCAAATAAGATGCTTTAACCTGTCTCTATACTCAAGGTTCCTAATGCCCGGGATTAATCTTGTCATTCTCCTCTGAATTCTTTCCAAGGATTCTATATCCATTCTGTAATACGGTGACCAGAACTGAACTGCGTAATCCAGGTGTGGTCTCACAAGAGCAAGATACAGTTTTAGGATGAACTGGGAGGACTGTCTTCCACAAGTAGCAGCATCCATCAACTGATTTAACAATAGGTTTACAGGCAAATCGCCATACTTTGGTCAACTAGCAGGAACCCCACAACCTGTGTATAACGTGGATGACTATGCCAAGAAGGAAATCAATGTTTTTACAAGCACCCATGGGAAAGTACGAAAACATTTAGCAGCCTCACGAGCTGAAATGATCTGCGAGCAACTTAAAAACGCTAAGCCTGTAACTCTAGAAATAGGAGACGCAGTAATGATAAAAGCACCGGAAAGCATATCATAACTTTCGCCTAAATTCACAGGTCCATACCTGATTAAAGCGAAAGAACATGGAAACAAATTCCATGTAGTTGAGCCACCGACAAACGTCACAGACATGGTACAATTGGTACATGTAGATAGAATGAAAAAAGTCAGCAGAGACATAGGACCCCTAATGTCTGTCAATTACACCCTACTTCTACTACGACTGTTGCTCAACACGACACAACAATAGACAGTATCTATCGTCAGAAACTACGATCAGCATACAAAAAACATTAATTATCCTCGCCCCATTCAGGTATGGCTTGTATATCACTACTCCTATTGGCATGGAGCGCTGTAGCAACAGCCGCATCCCCAGCAGACATCATCAAACCTGGAGCTTTAGTTGCCCGACTGGGGAAAGTACTTGTAGTGGAAGACGTCGTAGCTGTCAAGTATCAACTCCATGGTTTAGTGCGCATGCAGGTGCACCTGAGGTCAATAGCCGTCTACATTGAAACAGATGTACACACACTGCAAGATCTTGAACAACAGTCTACCATCTCTACAACCCTACGACAAACCATCCCACTGCAGAACGCCCGTATGGAGAGTCTACTCAAGAGCATAAGGCACTAGAAGGGAAAGCTACCTACATCTCCTGAAGACACTGGGGAAGACTGTACATTCTCATCGGCATCAAAAACGTGGTCTATTTATTTTTTGGGGTTTTATAAGTAGCACCCTGTTTAGTACGGCACCCGCAGAAGATGTAGCTAAACTAGGGAAACTGATGAACACAGTCTCAGAAGCGGTAATGAAACAGAATAGGGTCATTGCACAGTCCTACAAGGCAGTACAGGCTCTCAACGCTCAGATGACTGCGATTGTTGACGAAACTAATCAACTAACACGTGTTGTCCATAGATTCACACGGTCAGTGTCTACACTAGAATGGGTATTCTGCTTTAATAATAATAATAATAATAATAATAATAATAATAATAATAATAATAATAATAAACGGTTTATTAATAGAGTTGCAGCCGGTGGCTGAAAATATTCAAACTTACATGTGAGTTTGACATAATGATATACGTTCAATACATTTACAGTGCTGTACAGTAGATAAATCAGGAGCTGTTTATTATTTCAACAATAGATGGGCTGAATTTTGTTGTAGTGGCGGACTGCGTGAGGTGGGCGGGGGACTGCCGGTGGCAGGAGGTGGCAATGACGAGGATGGTGCAATAGTCCACTACCAAACCCTGCTAGTGCGTGGTGGTAGAGGTCACTGAGGGATGGCATTTCCAGGGAGGAGAGAGTGTTGTTGTAGCCGGAGAAGTCTGCACCAAGCATGATTCTGCAGGACCTATTCTGTACCTTCTCTAGCTGACATTGTTGGGTGGAGTTGAGAGAAGACGACCAGGCTGGTGACGCATACATTAATTTGGGAAGTATAAATGCGTTGTGGATAGTCCTCAGCTCTGGCATGGGTGCCCCAAGTGCCCTGAGTCGTCGTATCATGTAGAGTCGGTACGAGGCTGCCCTGATTGTGTTGTTTACATGGGCCTTCACTAGTAACATTCCTGGTTTTGATCTTCACTACAAACATTCCTGGTGTTGATCTTCACTATAAACATTCATGGTGTTGATTTTCACTATTAACATTCATGGTGTTGATCTTCACTATAAACATTCATGGTGTTGATCATCACTACACACATTCATGGTGTTGATCTTCACTACAAACATTCATGGTGTTGATCTTCACTATTAACATTCATGGTGTTGATCTTCACTATAAACATTCATGGTGTTGATCTTCACTACAAACATTCATGGTGTTGATCTTCACTACAAACATTCATGGTGTTGATCTTCACTACACACATCATGGTGTTGATCTTCACTACAAACATTCATGGTGTTGATCTTCACTATCAACATTCATGGTGTTGATCTTCACTATCAACATTCATGGTGTTGATCTTCACTATCAACATTCATGGTGTTGATCTTCACTACAAACATTCATGGTGTTGATCTTCACTACAAACATTCATGGTGTTGATCTTCACTATCAACATTCATGGTGTTGATCTTCACTACACACATCATGGTGTTGATCTTCACTATAAACATTCATGGTGTTGATCTTCACTCTCAACATTCATGGTGTTGATCTTCACTACACACATCATGGTGTTGATCTTCACTACAAACATTCATGGTGTTGATCTTCACTATCAACATTCATGGTGTTGATCTTCACTATCAACATTCATGGTGTTGATCTTCACTATCAACATTCATGGTGTTGATCTTCACTACAAACATTCATGGTGTTGATCTTCACTATCAACATTCATGGTGTTGATCTTCACTATTAACATTCATGGTGTTGATCTTCACTATTAACATTCATGGTGTTGATCTTCACTATAAACATTCATGGTGTTGATCTTCACTACAAACATTCATGGTGCTGATCTTTACTATTAACATTCATGGTGTTGATCTTCACTATTAACATTCATGGTGTTGATCTTCACTATTAACATTCATGGTGTTGATCTTCACTATAAACATTCATGGTGTTGATCTTCACTATTAACATTCATGGTGTTGATCTTCACTATAAACATTCATGGTGTTGATCTTCACTATAAACATTCACGGTGATGATCTTCACTATCAACATTCATGGTGTTGATCTTCACTATCAACATTCATGTTGTTGATCTTCACTATCAACATTCATGGTGTTGATCTTCACTATCAACATTCATGGTGTTGATCTTCACTATCAACATTCATGGTGTTGATCTTCACTATAAACATTCATGGTGTTGATCTTCATTACAAACATTCATGGTGTTGATCTTCACTACAAACATTCATGGTGTTGATCTTCACTATCAACATTCATGGTGTTGATCTTCACTACAAACATTCATGGTGTTGATCTTCACTATCAACATTCATGGTGTTGATCTTCACTATTAACATTCATGGTGTTGATCTTCACTATCAACATTCATGGTGTTGATCTTCACTTTAAACTTTCATGTTGTTGATCTTCACTATCAACATTCATGGTGTTGATCTTCACTATCAACATTCATGGTGTTGATCTTCATTTTAAACATTCATGTTGTTGATCTTCACTATCAACATTCATGGTGTTGATATTCACTATCAACATTCATGGTGTTGATCTTCACTATCAACATTCATGGTGTTGATGTTCACTTTAAACATTCATGGTGTTGATCTTCACTATGAACATTCATGGTGTTGATCTTCACTTTAAACATTCATGTTGTTGATCTTCACTATCAACATTCATGGTGTTGATCTTCACTATCTACATTCATGGTGTTGATCTTAACTACACACATCATGGTGTTGATCTTCACTATCAACATTCATGGTGTTGATCTTCACTACAAACATTCATGGTGTTGATCTTCACTACAAACATTCATGGTGTTGATCTTCACTACAAACATTCATGGTGTTGATCTTCACTACAAACATTCATGGTGTTGATCTTCACTATCAACATTCATGGTGTTGATCTTCACTATCAACATTCATGGTGTTGATCTTCATTTTAAACATTCATGTTGTTGATCTTCACTATCAACATTCATGGTGTTGATATTCACTATCAACATTCATGGTGTTGATCTTCACTATCAACATTCATGGTGTTGATGTTCACTTTAAACATTCATGGTGTTGATCTTCACTATGAACATTCATGGTGTTGATCTTCACTTTAAACATTCATGTTGTTGATCTTCACTATCAACATTCATGGTGTTGATCTTCACTATCTACATTCATGGTGTTGATCTTAACTACACACATCATGGTGTTGATCTTCACTATCAACATTCATGGTGTTGATCTTCACTACAAACATTCATGGTGTTGATCTTCACTACAAACATTCATGGTGTTGATCTTCACTACAAACATTCATGGTGTTGATCTTCACTATAAACATTCATGGTGTTGATCATCACTACACACATTCATGGTGTTGATCTTCACTACAAACATTCATGGTGTTGATCTTCACTATTAACATTCATGGTGTTGATCTTCACTATAAACATTCATGGTGTTGATCTTCACTACAAACATTCATGGTGTTGATCTTCACTACAAACATTCATGGTGTTGATCTTCACTACACACATCATGGTGTTGATCTTCACTACAAACATTCATGGTGTTGATCTTCACTATCAACATTCATGGTGTTGATCTTCACTATCAACATTCATGGTGTTGATCTTCACTATCAACATTCATGGTGTTGATCTTCACTACAAACATTCATGGTGTTGATCTTCACTACAAACATTCATGGTGTTGATCTTCACTATCAACATTCATGGTGTTGATCTTCACTACACACATCATGGTGTTGATCTTCACTATAAACATTCATGGTGTTGATCTTCACTCTCAACATTCATGGTGTTGATCTTCACTACACACATCATGGTGTTGATCTTCACTACAAACATTCATGGTGTTGATCTTCACTATCAACATTCATGGTGTTGATCTTCACTATCAACATTCATGGTGTTGATCTTCACTATCAACATTCATGGTGTTGATCTTCACTACAAACATTCATGGTGTTGATCTTCACTATCAACATTCATGGTGTTGATCTTCACTACAAACATTCATGGTTTTGATCTTCACTATAAACATTCATGGTGTTGATCTTCATTACAAACATTCATGGTGTTGATCTTCACTACACACATCATGGTGTTGATCTTCACTATCAACATTCATGGTGTTGATCTTCACTACACACATCATGGTGTTGATCTTTACTATCAACATTCATGGTGTTGATCTTCACTACACACATCATGGTGTTGACCTTCGCAATAAACATATGTGGCTTATATTTGCACATGTGTGGGTCAGGTTATGATAGACCTCTTACTACATAAAACTGAAGGAGAATAGTCATCATTGAGGTCCATTATGATGCTATGAAATACAGTTGTGTTTTTATCTGTTTCTAAAAATGGAAGTGGATTCTAATAATCTCCCCAGCCTTATCAAGTTCTGCGAAAGGAAAGGTATTCGCCTTTTCCAGAGCTCAAAAGAAATGAGGACCATCTACAAACAAGGGGACAAAGGCCAAGAGATTGGCTCAGGGACATTCGGGGAGTGTTATCGCGTGTCTGGTGATACAACAGATTATGTTGTTAAAATATTCAAAGGAAAACATCCCTACTATAATATATATGAAGAGATTAAGCACTTAGGGAAGGTGCAAGATATCCCAGGTACTCAAAAGCTCGTGGGAGCTTATTTGAAAAAAACACTTATTATGACTGAGTATGCAGGCCAATCGTTAAAACAATACATCAAAAAACATAACCTAGGTTTGGATAAACTAGAATCTATTATGTTACAACTGGCGAAAATCACAGAACAGATGATATCACGAGGGTTGGCTCACAACGATATCAAAAGAAACAATATCTGTATTCAAACCAAAAAAGACGACGTTAAAGTTACGTTAATTGATTTTGGACTGGGAACTAAACTCGGTGAATAGGTATATAAAATTCCCAAAACCCGTGAGTAAAAACGTCGCCTGTATTGGATGGCGCCAGAAGTCGTTAGTGGAAGGAAAGTTGGCGAAACATCCGATATATACAGTTTGGCAAAATTATTCAACTTAATCAAAGGTAAAATTAAACTTCCAAAACAGATAAGAAAATGGATTGCAGAGGCAGAAAATGAGGACCCTGATATGAGGCCCAGCTTGGATTGTTTAATTTCTCGTATAACAAAAAATCATAACACCCATGAAAAGGTTCCATCCTTAAAAAGAAAACATAAGCAAGAAAAGGACACACCCTCCAAAAAAATCTGTAAGTGAAGATATAAATAAATTAGATAATTTAAATTAAAATTTGTTCTTTTTATCGTACCATTGAAAAGCAGGGTGGGAGGACTGGCTAGTGAATGAATAGATTGTTTGAATCATTGTTTTATTTTTTTAACTGTAAATTTATCTCCAAAGATATTGAGTGTACTGTTTATAATATTAAATAAGCAACATTTATGGTTACCTGTACGAGTATAACTAATAATAAAATATGGTCAGGCTACTTTTGTCTTATTTTCCATCAAACACTAACCAATAATTGTTGTGATCTACTTCTTGTTATAACACACTTTAATATTGTGTCGCTTATAAGTCAGTCATACTCCCATCATGTCCTCCTTTGTACAGATCAAGTCAAGGTTACATTCATCAGACCCTAAGATAAAGCAATTATCATGGAGGCTGATAAAACATTCTCATGGACCATATTATTCCTCACATTCATGCTTAGTTTTCCGGCAACCATTCTGAGGGACAATGCAGCCTGGAGGATTCTGATATCATTGTGAACCCCAGCCACCAAAACACACTCTGTACTATGTCATGATTATTTTATAAAGATGTAACGTATTATGTCAAATAATGTACAACTTGATTGATTAATTGTTTTGTGAATTCATTAACAAAACAATAACATCATTCCCTCGTCCTTATTGAGAAATGGAAGAATCAGAGCTCGATTGTTGAACTGCGAGGGTGATGTTTGTATGTGTGTGTGTGTGTGTGTAGGGAGGGAGGAAGGCAATGGCTGGACAGCGGACCCGTCGTCCAGTAAGGGTGGGTGGACTTTACAACATCCACCTAGACTGTAGTGAGAATTTTCGTCCAGGACTGTACGTATTTAGAATTTCCTTAGATTTTTCATTTTATTTAAAACTTCCTTGAAAGAACCAAATTGCCTTAGATTAGGGAAATTCCCTTGAAGGTGTAAACTTTTTCTCTGGGTAGCACTCAGCTGCAAGGTTGCCCACTTAGATATTGCACTCATTACGAATTTCTCTGAGTCATTAGAAACCTCACATTTTCTTTACCCAATGCTCGACGTACTTGAAAAATACTTGAAAGGTACTTGAATTTTTTCAAGTATATTTCAATTAGTACAATTGCTGTGCAAGTACATACTACAGTATTGTGCAATTTAATGAGTATGTGTGAGGTAAAAGAAACAGTGATGATTATATCAAGAGATCTTTAGACGTTGCAAATAATTTAGTGGAACTTGGATTACCGCTGGAAAGATATTCTCAAGACAAAACTGGCGATAATAGTGGATATGGTAAGAAATTATTAGGTATTTGTAAAAAATTACTCAATATGTATTTTTAATGGAAGAATTGGAGTGAACTTCTTGATAGGAAAAGAAACCACTGGTTGTTGATTATTTTGTTGACTCACCATCATTACATAATAAGATAATACACTTTAGAATTTTATACTTTGATCCCTTATTTTCAGATGTTCATTGTGGTATTCATGCAGAATTAACCTTTGAGATCACATTACAAGAGGATAAGGTAAATGTAAGTAATAAAAAAAGTGGATATATTGATCAACTGGGTAGGTAGACCCTGCTGCTATATGGCATTACGAAAATTGTGACCAAGTCCCAGGTCGCTGAGCTGACATTCTGCCTCATTTATACACAATTGCTGGGTCTCAATTGTTTCTCTTACTTTGACAACACAACATACATATATCGTTTCTCACTATTGATCTTTTTTCTTTCTTTTTTATTTCTTTATGGTTTATTATTATTATTATTATTATTATTATTATTATTATTATTACATTTTTCCCCCCAGGCCCCGATGTGGGTCAGTGGCCTGTGCCCGGGTGGGCTAATCCCCATTAAAACAGAAAAAGAAAAAGTGGAACAAGAACAAAATAGAGAAATATACTAGTAATATGGGTAGAAAATATATACACATAATTCTATAAAATATTGATTATATGTCTGTGGACGAGATAGATGACGAACTAAAAAAATACTTATGGAGTCAGAAGTGAGGACGTTCCCCAGAAGAGAAGGTAAGAAATTTGTCAAAAAGAGTAACAGTGAAGCGTAACTGGTTATGACAAGCAACGTTGGGTTAGCAGAAAGGACTATCACAAAGTAAAACATAGACAACCAGATTAATAATTAATAAAATTATAAAGACCTGATAGAAAACCAGTAGGTCATATAAGGGTGAACTTCAATAAGTTAAAGCGAAATAAAAATGCAAGGTTGAATGAACTCAAACTAAAGACCCAAAAGTGTATTGGCAAACTCTACAGGGTGTTAAAAAAAAGATATTCCAATAATGACAAACGAATTCTTGGCTCTTTTCAAAAGGCTGGCTGAGGAAGGAGACTATGTAGATGAATCCAGGTTGGATATTGTCACAGATGTGACTGTGGATAATACATTAAATGTCAACATTATAGTAGATGAAACAATTAAATACACAGACAATCTTAAAAACAGTAAATCTCCGACTATTGAGTAAACAATGAATATATAAGAGTACTAAACAGCTGTTAAGTCCACTAAGCATAAAGCTATTGAACAAAGTGTTTGATACTGGAGAGTTACTGGAGGAGTGGCTTATAGATCTCATGGTACTGTATTAGCCCCTGTCTAATTGACAGTAGTACTTATATAAATATGGGTTGTATACATTAGGTTTATATAATTACATCAACCACAGTAGTTTTCCTTGAGCTGTGAGCTATCATGCACAGACCATGTGATGGGTATTTTCAACTCTCAAGTCGTGTCTCTAAAGATGCTAGGTCAGCTATTAGAAGCCGGCTCTCCCTCAGTTATCACTCACCCCTCACGATAGATGGACGTGTGACATAAAGCTTATTATTGATAAGTTCCGTCCCTCACTAACACTCACAGCTCATAGTGTTAATTACGGGGATATCCCCGTTGACTGTGCATAGTTTATTCTTCTAAATAAATGGCGAAAAGACCATTTGGGTTTACAAACTTAACCCATAAACTTTTATATGTGACTACGAAGTTACCGCTCATCAGCAAACCTCAGGTAACTGGAAGTAGTAACAGTTCCATATATAAAAATAAGGTGATGTGAGGGACGTAAATAATTATAGAGGTATAACTTTTAAGTTGTGTAGTATAATTAGTTACACCCTTGTTAAGCGATAGATTAACGCAATTCTGTGAAGCTAATAATGATATTAAAAAATTACAGGCGGGTTTTCGACTAGGATATGCTACAATTGATCATGTATTTGTATTAGAAAATGTAATCGACTTAATTTGATACAAAATAAAAGGTTATTTTGTTTGTATATTGACCAAAGGAAGGTCTTTGACCTTGTTTGGAGGGATGGCTTATGGCATAAACTGATAGAACCGGGGATTAATGATAAATTTATAAATGTCTTAATTAGTATGAATAGAAATATAAAATCTTGTATTTTTCATAATCAAGAGACTTTTGAGTCTTTTATGAGTTGTAGGGGAGTTAGGCAAGGAGAAAACCTTTCACCCATTCTATTTTCACTATGTTAATGATCTTGAAGAGTTCTTGCTTGAAAGAAATTGTAAATATTTAAGTTTTAATGAAGAATGATTAGATATGATGTTGAAATATCTGGTATTAATGTATACAGATGACATTTATTCTGGCCAGTAGTGAGAAAGGTATTGTGAATGATTTTAAGGATATGGAGGAAAATTGTAAAGAATAGAAGTTAGATAGAAACAGTATTAAAGGTTGTGGTGCTTGGAAAAAAAAATTGCAACTGAAAGATATGGTTTTAGGTTGTTGAATTATAATGGAATATCAATGTCATGGTTTTGGGTAAATCGGTGGTAGTATGAGTGGATTATATTATATAAAGATAATAATATGTCGTATTCTTATTTCTTACCGTAGAGTTCGATACCTTCACACTGATTACTTACAGGAGATTATGACGTATCTACGTAGAAGTTCACTCCACCACTCGACATTCCATGATTTATACTTGATAAATGATGATTTAATGAATTCCATTAATTTCCAACATCCATCTAAGTTATTGGTTCTACTTTATCATAACCAATCAGTCATTACCTTTAGTAATAGTAAGATAAGATGACAGATACGGGCAGATAATTGCACTTACATTTATTTGTCAAGCTTCCATACAATGATTTACAATTTGCATGGATATAGGAGTCACTCACGTTCACGCTGTAATAAAATTAATCTTTTTAAAGAGAATTTTCAACTTGGGGACACATGTGATTACTCTACTATGGGTATGACTTCACAGAGCCGTAATTCTTCAAGTGATACATTTACTGCCAGCCTGGATTGCAGTTGTTACAACCAGGCTTCATCATAAGAACTTCTTTCCACGGGCATAACAACAAAAAGTACTCTTGGGTTACCACACATAGTCTCGCGTCACTGACAGTCACTGTAGACGGTTGTCGCGGCAAGGAGAACTGGTAAGCGTGACTTGAATTAACCATTTAGATGCAATAGACCAGCCTGGATTGCTTTTGTCGCAACCAGGCTTCCACACGTGATATTTCCACGGGGATAACAAACCTAGGTTAACACACTTAGTCTCGTGTCGATCACGGTCACTGTAGACGGGTATCGTGCAGGAGAACTCTGTAAGCGTGAATTAATTAACCATTTACTGTAGGTTTGATAGGCCAGCCTGGATTGCTCTTGTTGCAACCAGGCATCCACACGTGATATTTCCACGGGGATAACAACCTAGGTTGATACACTTAATCTCGTGTCGATGACGGTCCACAGGGCGGAGTGGCGGTGGAGGACTCTGTGTGGTGTGGTGTCCCGCTCCCTTCAGGAAGGAGAGAATGGAGACGTCTTAACTAACCCATGGCGCAGGGGATACTACTTAAAATGAGGTTTTTGGGTGTGAAGCGATGAACAGTACAACACTGTTTCACTGCCCACCCCCCTAAAGGCTGGCTAACATACACTAATGGAAAATACATGTCTCAGTTATGCCTCCCTGGGTGTCTTATCTCTAGGAAAACAAACTTTTGAATTGGTTGCGTGGGTAAGCCTAACTCAACCCATGCCAATTAAAAAACTCAAAATGATTTATGTACACAACCAGAGCCAATTATAATTTAATAGGGAAATATGGGAAATTTGATCTGCCCATTGACTGGCAGATTCAATTTTTTGTTGCAATGGTATTACTAATTATAACATATGGGTGATGGGTGTGAGGTGTGGGGACATAACATTTATAGGGAAATAGAAACTCAATTAAAATTCTTAACTTAAGTCCTCAATGTTAATAAAAATACATGTACTGTTGTAGTATTTAGATAATTAGGTAGATCACCTGTTTATATACATATAAATTGCAGGATGGTGGGATCCTGGACAAGGTTAATAAATAGGAAAGATATCAGACTGAGCTATATTATGTATCGGTACCTTTAGAAGTTAAAGGGGAGGGTAGATTCATTTTCCACGAATGAAAAAAAAAAAATCTATACGAATTAATATCAGGATGTCAGGTATATGGATGATGCAAAACCAATATAATTTAATATTGTTGAAAAAATGTTGTTGAAAGAAAATTAAAGGACCAGTGGACTACCCAGTGGTATGCTAAACTGAATAGTACTCCACTGTGTAGTAGCTATGTCACTTATAAAACTAATTTCAAGTTAGAAGAATATATAATAAGGCTACACAAAAATCTCAGATCTATCTTGGGAAAATTTAGAGCTAACAATACAAGGTCACCCATTGTAACCGGAAGATATTAAAATATTCCAAGAGAAGAGAAAATTTGTATTAAATGTGGTTATAATGTTATTGGAGATGGATATTATGTTAATCTAGAGTTTAATAATCAAGATAACAAGGAAGAAAGATGCAAGTATAAACCTAGATTTAATAGAAGTCATCAAAGTCGCTTGAAATTTGCAAAATTAATGCAACAGACTAATGTATGAACCATCCATAACCTGGCTGTGTTTGTCAAGTTTGTAATAGATGTTTAGGTAGATAGCGAGATACAGTACTGTAATTCATACCAAAAAATACTGTATTATTAAAAGCTGCTATAACTGATAAATATCTGATCATGTTTCTTTAAATTTCTTTTAGAAATGTATATGTGAAAAATACATATACGTACCTGTATACACTTTTCTTAGTATAAGTTCTTGAGAGAAGATAATTAATGTGAATTAGTATTATTTTTGTGAACAGATTGTTTTGTTAGCTGTAGGAAAAACATACATCCTATTTTCATGAGAATAATGACAAAGCCGTGTTTAAATAGTCTACTGATGCAAGAAGGTGAAAATTACAAATTCATGTAGAATTTTTTGAAGGATCAGGAAAAAAAAAATTTCGATAAAAATACGATTTAAATAAAAAATACAATTTAAATCACATGAATCGGGTTTTTTTTTAATTAAAAATTCGTTATTCAACCTTGAGTACCTGTATAGGTATACAATGGTAAACAGTGCAGGTAATGGTAAACAATAAAGGTATACAATGGTAAACAACACAGGTATACAATGGTTAACAACACAGGTATACAATGGTTAACAACACAGGTATACAATGGTTAACAACACAGGTGTACAATGGTAAACAACACTGGTATACAATGGTAAACAACACTGGTATACAATGGTAAACAACACAGGTATACAATGGTAAACAACACAGGTATACAATGGTAAACAATACAGGTATACAATGGTTAACAACACAGGTGTACAATGGTAAACAACACTGGTATACAATGGTAAACAACACAGGTATACAATGGTTAACAATAAAGGTATACAATGGTAAACAACACAGGTATACAATGGTAAACAACACAAGCATAAAATGGTAAATCAATAAATTAATCAACCAAGGACAGCTCCAAAAACGCCTTTAAAACCTGGAGGTTGAATAAATATAGTTTCATATATATTTCCTCACTAACATTCCCAATTCTGATGATGGAAAAATTATTGAAGTCAAGAACATTTCTTATGTGTAAATTTTTCAATGACTAAATATTTTCAATTTCATCCACGATCTTATATTACTTGACATATATCATGCACATAAATCACTTAAGATTTATTATTATTTTTTGGTTTAAATATATATTATAACTTCTTCAATATATCATCTTAAACTTATTATGGCAGAAAATGTAGAAAGGTTTTTCGAGTAAATGTGAAAAATGCTATTATGTGGATATTGTATCCCAATATTTTAAGAGTTTTATAAACAACATATAGTATTCTAATTCTTTGGTTTATATCTCAAAGTTTATAAATGTTTTATTAATTTGACCATTCTTGAATATATAAGCAAAGACTTTAAGAAGATTCTTTAAAATCAAGCGTAATGATATATTATTGCCAAAATCCATATAAAATTTAACTTTCACATTTATTTATCAGAACTTCATATAAATACATCAAAACCTGTATTTCTAGATTTATTTGTAAGTCTTATTAAATATTTATTAAATTTAAACATATATTCTTAGGTAAAATCTTTGAAAATTATATTATTATTAAACCCAATTTTTCACACTGGGTAAACGATATATTTTGGATGGTTTCACCCAAAGATCATAAAGACAGAAGTTATGTTTTGTGTCAACATCATTCATTTCATCAGGAGATCCTCTGAAAGACGTAGCATCACTTGGGTTCACTGGTGTTTACAAACATTGTCTGAACTCGTTTGTGAGTCATGAAGATCACCAAACAACCATGTTTACACGAATGTTTTTGTTTATCTTCCTACGCAGATGCTCTATCATCATCATCATCATTATCATCATAATCAGTGTTATTAATAGCAGTAGCATTAGTCGTATAAAATAATAATAATAATGATAATAATAATAATAATAATAATAATAATAATAACCATTACCTTCACTGCTGTGTTTGACTCCGCCAGACACAAATCTCTGTTGCAGTGAAACAATTTAATGCGCCATTGTTTGCAACTGACAGTTTTGTAATGCAATCAGTGTTAAACAGTGATTAATGCAATTGCCTTCATTGCTATCAACATTTCTTTTTTATTTGCAATGACGAATCAATGTGTTTTGTTGTGTGTTGCAAATAATTCCCCCACCCATCGGTGTGTGCTGCTCTTGTTACTCAACCATTTATCTTTTTGTTATAGTTGTTTAATTTCTTCCATTATGTAAAATTAGAGCTTGTTTGTGTATAACTATGTATAGAGAGAGAGAGAGAGAGAGAGAGAGAGAGAGAGAGAGAGAGAGAGAGAGAGAGAGAGAGAGAGCTAAAACTAACAGATCAATAAAAAGAGAACAGAAAATATAATTGTATACATAGCCTCATCACCAGCACATGTATACCAGCACATGTATACATCACCAGCACATGTATACATCACCAGCACATGTATACCAGCACATGTATACATCACCAGAACATGTATACCAGCACATGTATACATCACCAGAACATGTATACCAGCACATGTATACATCACCAGAACATGTATACCAGCACATGTATACATCACCAGAACATGTATACATCACCAGAACATGTATACCAGCACATGTATACATCACCAGAACATGTATACCAGCACATGCATACATCACCAGCACATGTATACCAGCACATGTATACATCACCAGAACATGTATACCAGCACATGTATACATCACCAGAACATGTATACCAGCACATGTATACATCACCAGAACATGTATACCAGCACATGTATACATCACCAGAACATGTATACCAGCACATGTATACATCACCAGAACATGTATACCAGCACATGTATACATCACCAGAACATGTATACATCACCAGAACATGTATACCAGCACATGTATACATCACCAGCACATGTATACCAGCACATGTATACATCACCAGAACATGTATACCAGCACATGTATACATCACCAGAACATGCATATCGGCACATGTATACATCACCAGAACATGTATACCAGCGCATGTACTGTATACATCACCAGTATACATAAACATATAATCACTTACACTCACCATACACAAACTTCTCCCATTAAGATAAACAAATTAATTCAATTCTTCAAAGTTGGGTAAAGTGTAAATGGTCATTAATGTGTTTACTGGCGGCCAAGTTTACACCCGAGGCATCTCTTGGCCGCCGCAGGAGGTACAGTAAGGCTGCAACACTCGCTCTCTGACGCAAGAAATACCGCCATATGGAGGGACTCTCTTATATGACGCCTCCTGGACCTTGTTGACATGTGACGACCTCATGTCACTGTCAGCTGATTACCACGTGTGTTGTTTGTTGATGTTTTGGTTTGTTTGTGTTTGTTTGTGTCTGTTGATGTTTTGGCGTGTTTGTGTATCTTGATGTTTTGGTTTGTTTGTGTTTGTTTGTGTCTGTTGATGTTTTGGCTTGTTTATGGTTGTTGGTGTTTTAGCTTGTTTGTGTTTGTTGATGTTTTGGCTTGTTTATGGTTGTTGGTGTTTTGGTTTGTTTGTGTTTGTTTGTGTATGTTTGTGTTTGTTAATGTTTTGGCTTGTTTACGTTTGTTAATGTTTTGGCTTGTTTGTGTTTGTTGATGTTTTATTTTGTTTGTGTTTGTTTTGTGTATGTGATTTTACATGTGAATAAATTAATTGGCATTTTGATCATTGGCTGATATTGTTATAATGACCCATTATGAACGATACAAGCAAGATATTATTTTTTCTTTAATTAATTTACAGCTCAGGAAAAAATCTTCAGAAATTAGACAAATGAAAAATAAATGAATTAAAAAATAAAAAAAACGTAATAAACAAATAAACAAATAAAATAAACATAAACAAACAAACAAACAAATAAATAAATACACAAATAAACCTTGAAATGCCACAGTAGTTAAAGACAATGTAGAGAAACACAAGAACATTGTATAATACATCCCGACTGTTACCTGGGAGAGAGAAAGCCCCTACCAGTCGTCCCCCGGGTGACTGATAGGGAGACCCGATGAAGTGTAACGCCCACAGCTACTACGAATATATTGAATACGGAGTCATGGACCAGGCGAGTCGTAGAAGAGTGGCAGGACGGCTATTATATCATGCTAAGAAACCTATTGATACAGTAGACTATATAAGATGATAATATGTCGTCTCTCTCGCTAGGGATCGGCGTTGTTAAAATGTCTGATGTGGTCAGCAAAGACCGTAACCAGAGTTTGGATCAATATATAAAGAATCATTTGTTTTCCTTTTTTCTTTTCTTTTACGTGGATTAACTCACCCGGGAACAGGTCACTGACCCGCATCAGGGCCTGAGGGGGGGGGGGGGGGTATAATAATAATAATAATAATAATAATAATAATAATAATAATAATAATAATAATAATAATAATAATAATAATAATAATAATAATAATAATAACTTATTTTTATTATTATTAACAATTAATAACAAAATAATAAAATAAAAATAAAATAATAATAATAACTATAAATAAATACAAAAACGAAAACAAAAATCAAGAGTGAGAAACAATATGTACTGTATGTTGTGTTGTCAAAGTAAGAGAACCAATTAAAACCCTGCAATTGTGTGTAAATTAGGCAGAAAGTCAGATCAGTAACCTGGGACTTGGTCACGATTTTCGTGATGCCATATGGCAGCAGGGTCTACCATTAGACAATACATTATGCTCCCAATATCTTCCCAAGTGGTGGTAATACCTCACTGTTTGGCCCAATATGTGTGATATGGTCAGCAAAGAGGATAACCAGAGTTTGACCCAATATGTGTGATATGGTCAGCAAACAGGATAACCAGAGTTTGACCCAATATGTGTGATATGGTCGGCAAAGAGGATAATCAGAGTTTGGAGTTGTACACGTGACAACTATATCAGGCGGGGAAATTGAAGAGCACAGTAGATGAAACTGGCCGATAACAGATGGGTTGTTCTTCGGATAATTGAAACACACTGGACGGAAGCTGGAGGATTAATTGAAGGAAATGTGAGACAGAAAACAGAGTATACAAAGAGAAGGAGGAACAATAGTTTCTCTGCCCGTCTATATGTGAGTGTGTGTGTGTGTCTGTCTATTCCAGCCATAGGTGTAAAACAGAAGCAGTTAGAGACCTGAAACTTTACATACACCACAGCTATACAATACATACACCACAGCTATACACCACAGCTATACAGTGACATCACCCAACACCTCCACCTTGCACAAATAGTTGACTTTCCCACACATGGGAATGCCACCCTGGACCTCATCATGACTGATCTCGGCAACCACTACCTTCCCCCCCAGCCGCTGCCTCCCATGGGGCGCAGCCCCCACCTGTCTCTACTGTGGTCACCTACACCTACCATCTCACGACCGCCAGTTGCCACCAGGACTTACCGACCTACCCCTGACTCTGCCATGCGGCGTTTCGGACAATGGATAACCCGGTATCCCTGGACTGAAGTGATCACGTTCGACGATGTGCAGAACAAGTGGGATAATTACCTGGACACTATCACCAAAGCCTACCACCACTTCTTTCCAGCCAAGACACTGAGGATCCACCCCGATGATGTCCCGTGGATTACACCCCGTATCAAAAGACTAATTGAGCAGCGCAACAAGTTATACTATACCAACAACCGCCTGTACAAAAGTCTACGTAACCAGGTCATCAGGGAAATCAAGTCAGCCAAGAAGTCTTATTATCCCAGGACAGTGCACGGCCTCAAGGAAGTCGGCATCGGTCAGTGGTACTCCAAGGTAAAAGATCTCTGTGGTCTTAACCGTCAGTCTCCCACACTTCCCTTCATCTCAAATTTACCTAGTGAGGAGGCAGCTGAGATAATAAATAACCACTTTGCTACCGTATCTCATGCCCCTCCCAGTCTTGACCTCACTCTCCTCCCGGCTTACTTACCTTCCCCCTCCCCCCCTCCCAGTGTTCAACCATTTGAAATCGCCAACAAACTCCTGAAATTTAAATCCAAACGCTCCACGACCCCAATTGACCTCCCAATTAAAATATACAAGGAGTTTGCAGTCGAACTTGCCACCCCCCTCAGACAAAGCAAATGCCCGAATGAATGGAAAACATCATTTGTCACCCCTATCCCCAAAGTCACCACCCCACAGTCCCCTAACGACCTCAGGCCAGTTGCCATTACCCCCATACCCAGTCTACTCTGTGAAGATTTTGATTTTCAGTGGGCATTTGCTAGAATCTATCAGTCAATTGATCCACAGCAATTTGGCAATATGAGGACCTCCTCTACATCACACTGCTTAGTTAGTTTTCTGGATTTCCTGCACCAAAACCTGCAGAAACGTAAGACATCACTGGCCGTTGCCCTTGTTGACTTCAGGAAGGCTTTTGACCTTGTTGATCACTGCACTGTTATCAACAAGGCCATTGCATTGGGGCTGTCCACCAACCTGGTCTCATGGCTCACTGATTTCTTGAGTGGACGTCGTCAGACAGTGAGGTATCAGGGTTCTGTTTCTACATTCCAACACCTCACCTGCGGTGTTCCCCAGGGGACCAAGATGTCCCGGGACCACTGTGCTTCCTCATCCTGATGAACGACGCTCTATCGGACACTCCTCACAGGTGGAAGTACGTGGATGACTGCACTGTGGGGGTTACAGTGGACAACACCGCACCAGACTACTCATCGCTACAAGGCACCCTGGACAGGCTACAGGCATGGACTATGGATAACAAGGTCACCATCAACCACACCAAAACCATAGTCATGCACATCAATACCGCCACCACTCCAGTGCAAGCTCCAGCAGTCACAGTGGATGCCCATCCTCTCCAGTTAGTGCAGTCTGCCAAACTCCTGGGTGTTACCATGGACCACAAACTGGACTGGAAGGCCCATGTAAACAACACAATGAAGGCAGCCTCGTACCGACTCTATATGCTACGACGACTTAGATCACTTGGGACACGCACGTCAGAGCTGAGGACTATCTACAACGCCTTTATTCTCCCCAAACTAACGTATGCTTCACCAGCCTGATCGTCTTCTCTCAACTCCACCCAACAACGTCGGCTAGAGAAGGTAGAGAAAAGGGCCTGCAGAATCATGCTCGGTGCAGATTACTCCGGCTACATCAATGCTTTCTCCACCCTGGTAATGCCATCCCTCAGTGACCTCCACCACCAAGCACTAGCAAGGTTTGGCAGTGAACTATTGCACCATCCTCGTCATCGCCACCTCCTGCCACCGGCAGTCCCCCACCCACCTCGCGCAGTCCGCCACTACAACAAAATTCAGCCCATAAGAGCCCTCACTGATTGACATAAGAATAGCACCATCCCATCTATTGTTAAAATAATAAACAACTCCTGATTTATGTACTGTACAGCCCTGTAAATGTATTCAATGCATATTATATCATATGTCTAAATCAAATGTAAGTTTGTATATTTTCAGCCACCGGCTGCAACTCTATTAATAAACCGTTTATTATTTTTTTATTATTATTATTTTACAATACATACACCACAGCTATACACCACATACACCACAGCTATAGACTAAAGCCATACACCACATACACCACAGCTATATACCACAGCTATACACCACATACACCATAGCTATACACTAAAGCTATACACCACATACACCACAGCTATACACCACATACACCACAGGTATACACTAAAGCTATACACCACATACACCACAGCTATACACTAAAGCTATACACCACATACACCACAGCTATACACTAAAGCTATACACCACATACACCACAGCTATACACTAAAGCTATACACCACATACACCACAGCTATACACTAAAGCTATACACTACATACACCACAGCTATACACTAAAGCTATACACCACATACACCACAGCTATACACCGAATACACCACAGCTATACACCGCATACTCCACAGCTATACACCACATACACCACAGCTATACACCACATACTCCACAGCTATATACCACATACACGACAGCTATACACTAAGGCTGTACACCACGTACACCATAGCTATACAAAAAAATACACCACATGCTCCACAGCTCTACACCACATACACCACAGCTATACACCACATACACCACAGCGCTACACCACATACTCCACAGCTATACACCACATACGCCACAGCTCTACACTACATACACTATACAATATATAAACCTGATGGCTGACACACAACATAGTTTTATTCTGGAAACCAAACCACCAACTGTGTCATAAATGTTTGGATGATATTTGAAGATTGTGAGGAATGAGATGTTGTTGTGGCTTCCGTGTACCCTGTGTGAAGAGAGAGAGAGAGAGAGAGAGAGAGAGAGAGAGAGAGAGAGAGAGAGAGAGAGAGAGAGAGGCCCCTGAACCGTATCGACTGTCGAGGGGGGAATAAAATAGGAAAGGCTAAGAAGACATTAATCTTAAAAAAACATTAAGAAAACATTAACCTTAAGAGTGTGAGGCAGAAACTTGCTAAAGAAAGTCTTGAAAACCCCTCTCTCTCTCTCTCTCTCTCTCTCTCTCTCTCTCTCTCTCTCTGCCTGTCGCTTCACCGCCAAATTGTTAAAAAAAATTACCCTATAAATTTTTTACCCAAATATTTATGACATGTTAGGTCACCTGGTACCCCCCTTCGCCTCTCTCTCCCACCTCACCCCTTCCTCTCTTCCTTTCTCTTCCTCCTCCTCCTCCTCTCCTTCCCCTTTTTCTCTCCTTTTCTCCTTCTCCTCTTCTTCTTTCCTTTCTCTCTTCCACCTGTACGTTTTCTTTTTTCTTTTTGTCATCTCTTTCTCTCTTCTCTCCTTTACTAAACTATTTTCCATTTCCTCTTCCTCGCCCCATTCTCCTCTTCTCCCTTTCTCTCTCTTCCTTCTCTCCCCTCTTTATTATTCTATTGATCTCACATTCTTCCTCCCTTCTTTTTCCTCCTCTCTCATCTTCTTCCTCTTTCTTTCATAATCTTCTTCTCTTCACCCTTTCTCCTCTTTATTCCCTTCAACTCCCTTTCCTCTTCTCTTCCTTCCTTTTTCCATCCATCTGTCACTCCCAGTTCCTCTTCATTCACGTATTCCTTTTGCAATATCTCTCTAACCTCATTCTTGTGTCTTTCCCTCCATTCTTTCTTTAAGTTTCTTTCTCTTCCTTTCCTCACCATTCTCTCTCTCTCTCTCTCTCTCTCCACCTCTATACTTTCTCTCCCTCCCTCCCCTTTCCCCGTCCTCCCCTTACTCACCGCCATTTAAACCTCTCCCCCCCCCCTATCGCTCCCTCACCCGCTCTCTCTTCCCTCCCGTCTCCTCTTCTTTCTCTCTCTTTCTCTGTCTCTCCCCCTTCCTCCCCCTTCGCAGATTGGAGTGGGAAACGAGGGCCTGGGATGAGTGTGTGAGAGTTACGGAGAGTGTGTTGTTATTATTATTATTATTATTATTATTATTACTATTATTATTATTACTATTATTACTATTATTATTATTATTATTATTATTATTACTATTATTATTATTATTATTATTATTATTATTATTATTATTATAACTCACAAGAGGTGTGGCATCAGAGATAAACAGTAATTCCTGGTTATACCACATAGGTAACCAATTATCTCAACCGATTATAGCGATAATTGGCGACGTCAGTGTTCACGATGCGTATAATTACAGTAATTAGCATCTGTATCCAACTAATTAAGCAACAGAAATTTATAATGGAATGAGTAATTAGGTTTAACACTTCGCAGATACGTAACCCTGAAAAAAAAAAAGGTTTCCCCCAGCAGGTGTCGGCCGGAGTTAATGGTGTTGTGTTATGGTCGTCTCCTGGTCACATTCTGGTGTCTGTCAACGTCGCTAAATTATGGTGAAGTTGTGCTGAATTTAGCGACAGGAATTAGCGGGTTTACCTGTTCAGTTATAGTGTGGAATATTAATTACCTGACGAATTATGGGGAAACATTAATGAGGGAATATATTTCCCTGTTAATGGAGAAATATACTGTATATTCACCTGTTAATGGAGAAATATACTGTACATTTACCAGTTAATGGAGAATTATACTGTATATTCACCTGTTAATGGAGAAATATACTGTACATTTACCAGTTAATGGAAAAATATACTGTATAGTCACCTGATAATGGAAAAATATACTGAATAATCACCTGTTAATGGAGAAATATACTGAATATTCACCAGTTAATGGAGAAATATACTGAATATTTACTGTTAATGGAGAAATATGTAAATTAACTCTTGTACTAGTACGTATTTACTTTGTTCTTCTCTCTTTCTAACTTTGGAAAATGTTTACAAAATATTTAATTGCCACATAGAGGTCATGAAGTCAGAGGTCATGGAGGATTGATGGTTAAGGTCAGAGGTCATGGGGGATGGAGAGTTAATGTCAGAGGTCATGGAGGATGTAGGGTTAAGGTCAGAGGTCATGGAAGATGTAGGGTTAAGGTCATATGTCATGGCGGATGGAATGTTAAGGTCAGAAGCCATGGAGGATGGAGTGTTAAGGTCAGAGGTCATGGAGGATGATGGGAGGTTAAGGTCAGAGGTCATGGAGGATGATGGGAGGTTAAGGTCAGAGGTCATGGAGGATGATGGAGGGTTAAGGTCAGAGGTCATGGAGGATGGAGTGTTAAGGTCAGAGGTCATGGAGTATGATGGAAAACTAAATAATGATGATGCAATGAAAGAAGAGGGAGGGAGGAAGGAAGGAAGGAAGGAAGCAAGGAAGGAAGGAAGGAAGAAAGGAAGGAAGGAAGGAAGGAAGGAAGGAAGGAAGGAATATTATACTTGATAAACCAAAGAACATTTCTCACGTTATTCTTGAGTGAGATACGCGATAATTGGAGGAGGGGGAGGAGGAGGAGGAAGGGAAGGAGTAGGACGAGTGGAGGTTAAGGAGGGGAAGGATGAGGTGGTGGAGAAGAAGCGGAGGTGAAGGAAAGTGGGAGGGGGAGGAGGAGACTAGGGTGGTGGAGAGAAGAAGAAGGAGGAGGAGGAGAAGAAAGGAGGAAGGAGAGGAGGAAGACGAAAAAAAGGAAGAATAAAAGGAAAAGGAGAAGGAGAAAGAGAAAGGGAAGGAAGATGAGAAAGGACAAAATGGAAGAGGAACATAGGAGTAGAACGGAGAAGGCAATGAGGAGGAAATGGAGAAAGAAAGAAAACAAAGAAAATACATAAAGGAAGAGAAAGAGAGAAACGAGAAGGAAGAAGACAATCCTTTATAATTAATGGCGAGGGGAGAGATAAGAGCTTTGTTTACTTGATGGATAGAAGACCAACACCCGCTTATATTACGAGAGAGAGAGAGAGAGAGAGAGAGAGGTGAAGACCAACACCCGCTTATATTACGAGAGAGAGAGAGAGAGAGAGAGAGAGAGAGAGAGAGAGAGGTGAAGACCAACACCCGCTTATATTACGAGAGAGAGAGAGAGAGAGAGAGAGAGAGAGGTGAAGACCAACACCCGCTTATATTACGAGAGAGAGAGAGAGAGAGAGAGAGAGAGAGGTGAAGACCAACACCCGCTTATATTACGAGAGAGAGAGAGAGAGAGAGAGAGAGAGAGAGAGGTGAAGACCAACACCCGCTTATATTACGAGAGAGAGAGAGAGAGAGAGAGAGAGAGAGAGAGAGAGGTGAAGACCAACACCCGCTTATATTACGAGAGAGAGAGAGAGAGGTGAAGACCAACACCCGCTTATATTACGAGAGAGAGAGAGAGAGAGAGAGAGAGAGAGAGAGAGAGAGAGAGAGAGAGGTGAAGACCAACACCCGCTTATATTACGAGAGAGAGAGAGAGAGAGAGAGAGAGAGAGAGAGAGAGAGAGAGAGAGAGAGAGAGAGAGAGAGAGAGGTGAAGACCAACACCCGCTTATATTACGAGAGAGAGAGAGAGAGAGAGAGAGAGAGAGAGAGAGAGAGAGAGGTGAAGACCAACACCCGCTTATATTACGAGAGAGAGAGAGAGAGAGAGAGAGAGAGGTGAAGACGAACACCCGCTTATATCACGAGAGAGAGAGAGAGAGAGAGAGAGAGAGAGAGAGAGAGAGGTGAAGACGAACACCCGCTTATATCACGAGAGAGAGAGAGAGAGAGAGAGAGAGAGAGAGAGAGAGAGAGAGAGAGAGAGAGAGGTGAAGACCAACACCCGCTTATATTACGAGAGAGAGAGAGAGAGAGAGAGAGAGAGAGAGAGAGAGAGGTGAAGACCAACACCCGCTTATATTACGAGAGAGAGAGAGAGAGAGAGAGAGAGAGAGAGAGAGAGAGAGAGAGAGAGGTGAAGACCAACACCCGCTTATACCACGAGAGAGAGAGAGAGAGAGAGAGAGAGAGAGGTGAAGACCAACACCCGCTTATATTACGAGAGAGAGAGAGAGAGAGAGAGAGAGAGAGAGAGAGAGAGAGAGAGAGAGAGAGAGAGAGAGAGAGAGAGAGGTGAAGACCAACACCCGCTTATATTACGAGAGAGAGAGAGAGAGAGAGGTGAAGACCAACACCCGCTTATATTACGAGAGAGAGAGAGAGAGAGAGAGAGAGAGAGAGAGAGAGAGAGAGAGAGAGAGGTGAAGACCAACACCCGCTTATATCACGAGAGAGAGAGAGAGAGAGAGAGAGAGAGAGAGAGAGAGAGAGAGAGGTGAAGACCAACACCCGCTTATATTACGAGAGAGAGAGAGAGAGAGAGAGAGAGAGAGAGAGAGAGAGAGGTGAAGACCAACACCCGCTTATATCACGAGAGAGAGAGAGAGAGAGAGAGAGAGAGAGAGAGAGAGAGAGAGAGAGGTGAAGACCAACACCCGCTTATATCACGAGAGAGAGAGAGAGAGAGAGAGAGAGAGAGAGAGAGAGAGAGAGAGAGAGGTGAAGACCAACACCCGCTTATATTACGAGAGAGAGAGAGAGAGAGAGAGAGAGAGAGATGAGAGAGAGAGAGAGGTGAAGACCAACACCCGCTTATATCACGAGAGAGAGAGAGAGAGAGAGAGAGAGGTGAAGACCAACACCCGCTTATATTACGAGAGAGAGAGAGAGAGAGAGAGAGAGAGAGAGAGAGAGAGAGAGAGAGAGAGGTGAAGACCAACACCCGCTTATATTACGAGAGAGAGAGAGAGAGAGGTGAATGGAGATACAAAGATAAAGAGGGAAGGGTGAAGGGAGAGAGAAAGAAGGAAGGGTGAAGGAAGAGAGAGAGAGAGAGAGAGAGAGAGATTAATGATCATCTTTCTCTTCCTTACCACTGTTACCAAACCCGATAATATTCCTACAATCTCAGTATAGCCAGACAGGGGTTGATAACTTTCAACACTTTTACACCATATAAAAAATTTTCCTGTCTGAAAATACAAATATATTTTTTCCCCAACCTAAAATTGACCACCTTTAAGTCATTACCTGAACTTAACCTAACCAAACCAAACCTAACATAACTGAGCTTAATCTAACCAAAACTAATCTAACCTAACCATTTCTGACTAAACCAAACCAAACCTAACTTCAAATGACCAAACCTAAAATAGAAAAAAAAAAAGTCTACGATAATCAAAATATTCACCTAATCTCTCCCTTTAAGTATTATGTAAATTGTAAAAGCCACTGGCAACTTTCTCTATGGTTGATTTACATAAAGATGGTCTCCTGGCTGTTTGAGGAAGCCGCCTTATTCTGGCCTAAAAATCTGCTGATGGGGGCGATGTACGTCTGATCACACACGGTAAAAAAGGTCAATGATGATAGTATATTACGTTCAGCTTTACCTTGAATTTTATATTTCATTAACCTCCCTTCAACTGTAGGGGGGCAGGGTATTATTGCCTGGTCTGGTCTGTCTTGTCCTGTCCTCTCCTGTCTATCTGTTTCAGTCTGTCTATATGTCTTTCTGTCTGTCTGTCTGGGTGTATCTAGCCCCCAAATAACTCGAGAACGAATGTTAGGATTTGGTCCAAACTTGGTAGATACGATTAACATGTGACAGTGACCATACAGCGAACTTCTGGTGCAAATTACGCCAAAGCCAATCAAGTCCTACCATGACAATACGTAGAGTTTTCAGTGGGTTAAAGAAAATAATGATATGAGACAGTCTTCAGCGATAACTACAATAACTTACAGTAATTTACGGTAATTGTCATCATAGTTATAACTGTTGCTATCATCATCGGGGTTATGTATAATTTAATGTATAATTCAATGTATAGTTTTCTGAAGGAAATTGAAATTGAAGACAAAATATTATTTCGCCTATTTTCATATTTACGTACGAATATAAGTTAAGATAAATATGAAGAAGGAAGAATTGTGATGTAGGAAGGAAGAGAAACAGAGAGAAGTTTACAAAGGATACACTTATACACGCACAAACTTAAAGACGGACAGACAGACAGACACCTCACCCCCACACAAGCACCCTCCAACCCACACTCTCACACACACATACATACACCTCCCACCCAACCATACCCCCCCAACCCACACATACACCCACCCACCCATCCATACATATTGTACGTACTTCAACTACTAACTACTGTACCTCCCTGGCCTTTTGGCGCTAACAACTTCATTAAACTCAACTGATGTACTTATGAACGAGCCTTAACAACCTTTGTAGGTAAAGTAACGTCCTCATTATCCCAAGGTAATGTAATAATGAACCCACCTACCTGAAGTGTGTGTGCAGTGACCTGGAGGTAATATTTTTTGCGTGCGCTCTCTCTCTCTCTCTCTCTCTCTCTCTCTCTCTCTCAACATAATATATTTGAAGCACCAACAAAGTACAAGAAAAAAGAAGAGATATTAACACGTTTTTCTAGTCTTATTTATTTTATATAGTTTTCGACAATAAAACAAGACCCTTGACTCACCTTCACCTGGCTGAGGTAAACCTGTGGGATTTTAATAAAGGCAAAGGTTAACCGTAAAGGCAAATTTTGTTTCTGCTGTTTCTCGATATGGCCAATAACTGAATGATTCTCGAGAAAACCTAACTTAACCTAAATGAATCTAACCTAACCTTACTTTATCGATCCTACCCTAACCTAACCTGATCTAACCTAACCTAGCCTAAATTAATCTAACCTAGCCTAAATTAATCTAACCTAACTTAACCCAGCCCAGCCCAGTCTGGCTAGATTTGTCCGTACGAAAATTTTGGATATTTCTAAAAAAAAAAAAAAAAAAAAAAAAAAAAAAAAAAAAAAAAAAAAAATATATATATTCCAGCCACCTGAATAAAAATATAATAAAAAAAAATAAAATATGCCAATAATATAATCTACTGTATAAGTGAACCATCTTCGTTTTTATTTTATATTTTTTATTTTTTCTCTTTCAATTATACAAGAAGAATACAGTATAAAACACCATTAAATTTCGTTTTTAATAGCCAACAAAACACTAAATGTTAAACAATAAAATAAAATGAGCTTAAATAAAGTTAGTCATTTCAACATCTCGTTTTCTGTCACAGTTCACCACCGCCATATTGCTAGCTGTTCCAGATTCCCTTCAACATTCCTACTTTCTTCTGGTTCTTTCCATTCCCATTCCAGCCGATGTCGGAGATATGGAATATTCCTGGACCAGCTGTTGTCGTTCTGGAATATTCCCATCTGGCTGGACTGTTCGCGTTCCCATTGGTGGCAGGTAACCGGAATATTCTCAATCCAGCTCAAGGAATTGTCTTGGAATCTGTGACTTTTGTTTCCAGGTGGGAAGAGATATATTGTTTACGGATGACCAATTACTGACCAGTCCTAATGGGCCCAGGACTAATGGGTCACAGAACTAATGGCCCTCAGAACTAATGGGCCCCAGAACTAATGGGTCACAGAACTAATGGGCCCCAGGAATAATAGGCCACAGGACTAATGGGCCCCAGAACTAATGGGCCCCAGAACTAATGGGTCACAGAACTAATGGACCTCAGAACTAATGGGTCCCAGAACTAATGGGTCACAGTACTAATGGGCTGCAGGACTAATGGGCCCCAGGGCTAATGGGCCCCAGGACTAATGGGCCCCAGAACAAATGGGCCCGAGGACTAATGGGTTACAGTATTAATAGGTCTGAGTAATAATGGTCCCCCGAATTAATGTGTGTGCTTGTTAATTAGCCATCTGTATGTGTGTGTGTGTGTGTGTGTGTGTGTGTGTGTGTGTGTGTGCGTGTCTGGATAACCCCCTCACCTGGGAGTCGATCACTCCACATCGGAACGCTTGGAGGAGCACCGCACGGGAAGGTGTCAATACTTTCGAGTTAGCCCGACTGCAAACCGAGGCAGATAAGCGCCAACGTCGGAAAGACGCTGCCACCGCCCCTCCCGCAGTAGATGGAGCCCTCCACATGTGCAACGAATGTGGAAGACGCTGCCGGTCCCATATCGGGCTCTTTGGTCACCTCAAAATTCACTAACCTAGGTGACATCCCTAATAACCCATATCATTTTACCATAGCTGGATGATCGTCATACTCGATTCTGAGTGACAGCAAAGTAGTAGTAGTAGTAGTAGTGTAGATATATACCGGAGGTTATGAAGGATATTGACCGAGCACACGACAAAAACAAAAAAACAGTTCGCTTGGGTAGACGTCATAAATAATTAACATACCTGTTGGCCATACTACCTAAGTCAAAGTTCTCACGGACTGTTCTTCTTTTGAGCACGTCTGGTCAAGTCATGCCAGGTCAGAGGTCACACATTCGTGGTATACAAAAATAAAACAGAAAGGTAAGGTCACAAGTTCATCCAGGTAACCTAAGACGGAGTACAAGTCAGGCAGGTCAGGTCCAAAAATCACCGAGGAGGAAGAACAGAGTCAAGAAGATTAATTCAGGTCAGGTCAAAGATCCCACAGGAAGAAGAGCAAGATCAGGAAGGTCAGGTTAGGTCATTTCAGGTCGAAGGTTCTACGTGATGAAGAGCAGAGATCAGAAAGTTCATGCCAAGTCAGGCTATTTAAAAGGTTACATAGGATTGAAAACAGGCCAGAGAGGTCAGCTCAGTTCAAGTCAAAGGTGACACAGCATGGAGGATCAAGTTTAACCAGATCAGTTCAAAGGTGGAAAAAAATAAGATGGAGACCAAAACATCAACCAATCCAATTTTTTTTTTAAGGTCACTGACCCACATCGGGCCCTGGGGAGCGAAAATGTAATAATAATAATAATAATAATAATAATAATAATAATAATAATAATAATAATAATAAAAATAATAATAATAATAATGATAATAATAATAATAATAATAATAATAACTGTAATAATAATAATAATAATAACAATAATAATAATAATAATAATAATAATAATAATAATAATAAATACAAAAATGAAAAAAGATCAAAAGTGAGAAACAATATATGTTGGTGTTTACATGATCCCAGAACCGTAAGATTGTTTGCATGTGTGTGTGTGTGTGTGTGTGTGTGTGTGTGTGTGTGTGTTTACATGGGTCGTGTTTGCGTGGAGGCAGAAGTTCAAGTGTTGGCCTTTTGACACACGCGCCAACAAGTGATGAAATATGGAACAGCAACTGAAGGAGAGAAGCTGGTATGTCCCGTGTTGTATTGAGAGAGAGAGAGAGAGAGAGAGAGAGAGAGAGAGAGAGAGAGAGAGAGAGAGAGAGAGAGAGAGAGCGGAATGTCAGGTACGTACTAATTTTAAGCCTTGCTAGAGAACATGACAGGTCTACTGTGTGTGAGTCGACCACCTCCTTCAAGCACTTTCTATTTCAAACACCACCTCCCCAAAGCACTACCTCCCTCAAGAACCACCTCCTTCAAGCACCACCCCCTTCAGGCACCACCTCCCACAAGCACCACCTTCCACAAGCACCACCTCCCACAAGCACCACCTCCCACAAGCACCACCTCCCACAAGCACCACCTCCCTCAAGCACCACCCCCCACAAGCACCACCCCCCACAAGCACCACCCCCACAAGCACCACGTCCCACATGCACCACCTCCCACAAGCACCACCCCCCACAAGCACCACCTCCCTCAAGCACCACCTCCCTCAAGCACCACCTCCCTCAAGCACCACCTCCCACAAGCACCAACTCCCTCAAGCACCACCTCCCTCAAGCACCACCTCCCTCAAGCACCACCTCCCTCAAGCACCACCCCCCCAAGCACCACCTCCCTCAAGCACCACCTCCCTCAAGCACCACCTCCCACAAGCACCACCTCCCACAAGCACCACCTCCCACAAGCACCACCTTCCACAAGCACCACCTCCCTCAAGCACCACCTCCCACAAGCACCACCCCCCACAAGCACCACCCCCCCAAGCACCACCTCCCTCAAGCACCACCTCCCACAAGCACCACCTCCCACAAGCACCACCTCCCACAAGCACCACCTTCCACAAGCACCACCTCCCTCAAGCACCACCTCCCTCAAGCACCACCTCCCTCAAGCACCACCTCCCTCAAGCACCACCCCCCCAAGCACCACCTCCCACAAGCACCACCCCCACAAGCACCACCTCCCACAAGCACCACCCCCCAAGCACCACCCCCTTCAGGCACCACCTCCCACAAGCACCACCTTCCACAAGCACCACCTCCCTCAAGCACCACCTCCCACAAGCACCACCTCCCACAAGCACCACCCCCCACAAGCACCAACCCCCACAAGCACCACCTCCCACAAGCACCACCTCTCACAAGCACCACCCGCCACAAGCACCACCCGCCACAAGCACCACCTCCCACAAGCACCACCCCCACAAGCACCACCTCCCACAAGCACCACCTCCCACAAGCACCACCCCCCACAAGCACCACCCCCCACAAGCACCACCTCCCACAAGCACCACCCCCCACAAGCACCACCTCCCACAAGCACCACCTCCCACAAGCACCGCCTTCCTCAAGCACCACCTCCCACAAGCACCACCTCCCACAAGCACCACCCCCTACAAGCACCACCCCCCACAAGCACCACCCCCCACAAGCACCACCCCCCACAAGCACCACCCCCCACAAGCACCACCCCCCACAAGCACCACCTCCCACAAGCACCACCCCCCACAAACACCACCTCCCACAAGCACCACCTCCCACAAGCACCACCTCCCACAAGCACCACCTCCCACAAGCACCACCCCCCACAAGCACCACCCCCCACAAGCACCACCCCCCACAAGCACCACCCCCACAAGCACCACCCCCCACAAGCACCACCCCCCACAAGCACCACCCCCCCACAAGCACCACCTCCCACAAGCACCACCTCCCACAAGCACCACCCCCCACAAGCACCACCTCCCACAAGCACCATCTAAGAATCAGGTAAAATATATTTATACGCGAAAGATTTTCTGAAATATAATTATACCAAAAACCTCCACCAACAACTGTGTGGAAACTGTATTAAACTTTTGGTGAGAGAGGTAGAGAAAGTGAGAGAGTTGGAGAGAAAGAAAGAGAGCTTGAGAGAATATATGAGAGTTGGGGAGAAGGTAAAAGAGTTTCAGAGAAAGTAAGAGATATGAAAGAGAAAGTAAGAGAGTTTAAGTGAAAATAAAAGTTTGAGAGAAAATAAACTCTGAGAGGAAGTAAGAGTGTCTTAGAGAAAGTAACAGTGTTTGAGAGAAAGTAAGAGAATTTGAGAGCAACATCTACACGACCACTTCCTTCCTCACTTCCTTCCCACAAGAGAAAGATATACAGTCCATCATGGCGCCTCCCAGAACCTGAGACTCGACCACCTCTCTCGTTCTGACCAAGAGGTTCAGAAAATACTGTATAAAGGCAGGAGCGAGAAGTTGTTTATTGTGGGTGATGGCGTGCATGTTTAGTGCTGTAAGGGTGGTGGTGGTGGTGGTGGTATTATGGTGGTGGTGGTGGTTATTATGGTGGTGGTGGTTATTATGGTGGTGGTGGTTATTGTGGTGGTGGTGGTTATTATGGTGGTGGTGGTGGTTATTATGGTGGTGGTGGTGGTTATTATGGTGGTGGTAGTGGTGATGGTAGTAGTGGTGGGGGTGGTGGTGAAGATTGTGGTGGTGGTAATGGTGGTAGTAGTAGTGATGGTGGTGGTGTGGTAGTGGTGGTGAGGTCGTGGTGGAGGAAGAAAGCGGTAGCCTAGTGCAAACTTCGTAATCTAAAGAACGACTGGTTTAAACATAAAGCACATGAAATGTAAAAAATTGCATATCAGCGCAAGATGCGCGAATTTTTCAATTCAACTAAATGGGGGAGCTAGTGGTAAGGCGGTACCGTTCTTGCCTCATAAGCAAGATGTCATGGGTTCGATTCCCGGGCCGGCGGAAGTTGTTTGGACATTCTTCCTAGTCCCCTTGGTCCCTGTTCACCTAGCAGCAAAGTAGGTACCTGCTGTAAGTCGAAAGTTGCGAATTCGTATTCAGGGACAAGTTGTTGGAACTTCCAATAACTTGCTCAGACATAAAATCCATTGACTCTTCAGGCTTCTACGCCCTCGACTCTCCAGGCTTCTACGCCCTTAACTCATAAGACATAAGGCAAGTATGAACTTAGCATGCTTCCCTGTTGGGCGCTGTAAACGCTTCTGCACTTCACCTTACACAAGGATGTAGGGGGGTGCCCAATAAAAAAAAAAAAAAAAATCAATTTAAACATTTTATGGGCCAATCACTCATGGAACAGCCCCCCTCCGCTCATCCGACGGTGACTCCCTAGTTAAAGACGAAGAAGGCATCCGTCAGCGCTGGAAAGAGCACTACCATTCGATGCTCAAGCGAAACACCGATATGGATGTCCTGACTACCCAGCAGGTCCCTCAGCATCCAGAGCTAACTCAGTGACCCATCTCAGCTATCCTCCATCCTTGGATGAGGTAGTTACTGCCTTCAGACAGATGAAAAATAACGAACCCACAGGGCCTGATGGAATCCCAGCCGAGGTGTATAAAGCAGGAGGACCTCTGCTTACCAGCCGTCTCCACTCTCTCTTGGAGAATATATGGGAAAAGGAGGAAATCCCCCAAGCTCTTAAAGATGCCTCCACCGTCAATATTTATAAGAACAAGGGAGACCGGTCAGACTGTGGCAACTACTTTAGGATCTCGCTACTGTCCGTAGCTGCCAAGATTATCGCCCGAGTCCTCCTAAACAGACTTCTTCCTGAGGCGGAAAACTTCCTCCCCGAATCTCAATGTGGCTTTAGACCATCGCGTGGCACGACTGACATGATCTTTGCTGCCCGCCAGATCGAAGGAAAGGTGCAGAGAACAGTGTCGTGACCTGTACATGGCCTTCATCGACCTAGCAAAGGCCTTCGACTAGGTCAACAGGGAAGCCCTCTGGCGGACCCTCAGCTGGTTTGGCTGCGCACCAAAATTCATCGCCATTGTGAGGCAATTCCACGATGGCATGAACGGTAGTGTCCTGCACAGTGGCACCCAGTCTCAGTTCTTCCCCATCCAAACGGGGGTTAAACAAGGGTGTGTACTGGCACCAATTCTCTTTTCCATTTTCTTGGCTGCCTTCCTTACTCGTACCAGTCCCAATTTTGCCGGCGGGGTGGACATCGAGTACTGGATGAAGGGTCTTTTCAACATATGACGACTCCAGGCAGGAACAAATGTGTCGGCAGCTTCCATTAGAAACTTAAGTATGCAGACGAACTCACCCTTGTTGCTCACACTGAACGCGACCTACAGGAGATCATGAACACCAATGCAGATACGTATGCACACTTCGACCTTGCGGTGAATACATGTAAGACTCAGATTCTCTTTCAGTCTGCTCCTGGTTCGGCCACACCTCCCCCATCCACCTCGTGTCTTCAGCTGTAGGAGCTGAATTTATCTATAAAGTTGCACGTATATCGAACTGTGGTCCACCCCACCCTGCTATATAGCAGCGAGACATGGGTCACATACAGGCGGCATCTCAAGGCACTTGAAGACTTTCACCAACGTAGTCTACGCTCCATCCTCCGAGATCGCTACGAAGACAGGAGAACAAATGCCACTATTCTCGCTGACGCCAACTGTAGGAGCATCGAGGCTACCATTATCCATGAACAACTACGTTGGACTGGCCATGTTACCCGCATGGACGACAGTAGACTGCCAAAACAGTTACTTTACAGTCACCTGAGGAATAGTAAACATAAAGCTGGCGGGCAACTGAAAAGGTATAAGGATAGTCTTAAGACAAACCTGAAAAAGTGCCAAATCGACCCCCTCACCTGGGAAACGACTACTCCACACCGTAACGCTTGGAGGAGCACCACACAAGAAGGTGCCAACACTTTCGAGTTTGTCCGACTGCAAACCGAGGCAGACAAGCGCCAACGCCGGAAAGACGCTGCCGCCGCTCCTCCCGCAGTAGATGCAGCCCTTCACATGTGCAACATCTGTGAACTACCCTGCTGGTCCTGTATCGGCCTCTTTATTCACCTTAAAACTCACTAACGAATAACTCATATCATTGTCCCATAGCTGGATGATCGTCATACTCGATTCCGAGTGACAGCAAAGTAGTATTAGTAATGGTGGTTGTAGTAGTGGTGATGGTGGTAATAGTATTGGTGATGGTAGTGGTGGTAATAGTGGTGCTGGCGGTGGTGGAACTGGTGGTGGTAGTGTTTGTGGAGGTAGTAGTAGTAGAGGAGATTGCTACCACTGAGCATCAAAACTCAGTTAAGATAGCGGCAGCCCTCACGGACCACATAATAGCTCAGGACGCAACAGAGGAGGTGGATACCAGTGAAGTAAACAAGATCCGAAGTTCCATTACGACAGAACGACAGCACGGCCAAAGTGACAAGTTGTAGCAACTATTGCTGCAAATTCCAGAGAATTTGAAAAAAAAAGTAGCTATAGCGCAGGAGGTGGGCGCCTCGAACTGGCTAACTACGTTACCGATAAGGGTAAATGGTTTCAGTCTCAATAAAAAAGAATTTACAGATGCCATTGCTCTAAGGTACGGTTGGCCAGTAGAAGGATGCCCTCCCAATGCGTGTGTGGCTCTTTCTATGACGTCGATCACGCCATGGTGTGCAAGAAAGGGGGCTTCATATGCATGAGACATAACGAAGTAAGGGACCTCACAGCAAATAGTTTCAAGGAAATCTGCTGGGATATCATGGTAGAACCGACCCTCCTTCATTTGGACGGTGAGATCTTCCAACATAGGACTTCAAACACATCTAACGAAGCCCGTGTTGACGTCAGTGCTCGAGGATTCTGGACGCGGAGACAGCGAGCTTTCTTCGACATCAGGATTTTTGATCCCATGGCCGCATGTCACCGTAGCTTAGCTCTCGATGCTGCACACAGGAGGAATGAGAAAGACAAGATAAGGGCATATGGGGAGAGAATTCAAAACGTTGATCAAGGCAGCCTCACTCCTCTAGTGTTCACAACCTCTGGTGGGATGGGACCAAGTGCAAGATGTTTCTACGCCAGACTCGCGGAGGTGATCTCCGAACAGAAGCAGCAGCCCAGAAGTTATGTTACAGCCTGGATGAGATGTCGACTGTCCTTCTCTCTCCTTCGGTCGGCTTTGCTCTGCCTCAGGGAACGAGAGCTTCGGCCCCAATGCCAACAACAGCTGCAGATATTGACTATGAGGCATGAGTCACTGAATGCCGCATAGATCTGCGGCTCAACTAATTCAACACAGATAGGTGTGGCTATTGGGGAAGGCTGGAGGCCACGTTCAAAAAAAAAAGTAGTAGTAGTAGTAATAGTGGTTATGGTGGTGGTAGTGGTGGTTATGGTGGTGGTAGTGGTGGTTATGGTGGTGGTGATGGTGGTGGTTGTAGTGGTAATGGTAGTGGTGGTGATGGTGGTGATTGTAGTGGTGATGGTAGTGGTGGTGATGGTAGTGGTGGTCTTGGTGGTGATGGTGGTGGTAGTGGTGGTGATGGTGGTGGTAGTGGTGTTGATGGTAGTGGCGGTAATGGTAGTGGTAGTTGCGGTGATGGTGATGTTGGTGGTAGTGGTGGTGGCTGCTCCATTCCTAAGCTAGACAACGGATAACAGGAGGGAATAACTTACATTCTAGAACCCCAAATTGTAACACCTGGGTATAAAAAAGTTTACTAACATTCTGGCTATACATTTAATTATAAAGACATATACAAAAACAAAACAAATCACCAATTCATCAATTCAGTATCATGTCATCTTAACTTAATCCCATATACATTATCTATACATCCTCTTAACACCAAACTTCAACACAATACAATATCCTTTAAAAAGTCGCCAGGCACAGTTGTAAGGGCTGAACCTCCATAAACTTTCCTGGCAGCAATTAGTCCACGAGCCAGAAAAGATTTGACTCTTAAATCGAGTGGCAAAATGCCATTGTGTTTTTTCAATTAGCCCAGGTGCTGAAATGCCTGAAAAAATGTGATGGACATCTAGAATCCACAGCGAAACACCTTTTTGGCGCCTATTTTCCAAGATGGTCACCTTTTGTTACTGTGTCACAGAAATTTAACTATAATTATTTTTGGTTAATCTTAGGCTTATGCAGCTTAATGAAAGTTGATCTGACTAAAATTTGTCATTAGATAATGTATAATACATAAAAATACATTCACTGGAATCAGAGATGTTCGGATATGTGTAAAATACTTGTGAAAAATCCTCTTAAGTCAACTTTATTAACTCAATATTTTTAAATGGTTGATCTGAGGTTTCTACACCCTCAATTAAAAGTTGGTCAGTACGGAATTTAGGAAAAAAATTCTGCATAGTTCGTAAAAATTAGTCAACTAGAATACGTGATATACAGGAAAACACGTACAGTACAATACAGCTTTACCGGGCCTAAATGCCTGGACTGGGTATGATCCGGTCAGCGCATTTGCTGGGTAGGGGAAGTTGAAAGTCTTGAATCTTCTCTCACAAGATCAGAAGTTCAAAGAAGCATTTGCAGCCCTTGTTACCAACTGGAACATCTATAAAGAACTTTTAACCATCATTAAAAAATCCAGCTGTAAGCTTTACTGCCACAAAACAAAAGTAAAAGAAGTTAATGAATTGCGATATCGAATATTCCGCAAAATAGGGGAAATAGAATCTGGACAGCTAATGCCATGTGAAAACTCACTCCTTCAACACACTCGGCGAGCAAATTATCAGGTTGCCATCTGGCGAAGGGGTTTGATAAACACCCCAGGCATTCCCAAACCGACAGAAGAACATGGATGGATAGCAACAGTTATGTCATTATAGACATCAAGTGGATGATGGGCTCCTCAACACCACAAGTCGTTCTGTGTCTGGTGGCATGCAAATGTACTGTACCTATATCATCAGTGGACTAAAATACATTGTGGCCCACCAACTTCCTATTTAACATGGCAGTTGACGATGAAGATCTTCAGCAGGATGAACATGATTCGTCTAAGAGTGATATTGGATATACGATCATAAGTTCACTAAGTAATTATTGGCAGTGTTGACATTGTTGACATTGTATTTATATGTGGCATTGATTATATATTTATTTGAAAGTGGAGAATAATTCTTTTAAGTTTGCCAGCAATGTAGCCACTAATATATATATATTTTTTTCAGGGAAAATATTGACTGGTGGTCATGAAGAAGAGCGTTGGTATTTTCTTTTATAATGCTTAAAATATTTTCAACGCACTTGAGTTCTAGTTCAATAATTTTTATGCAGAATATTTTATATTTTGCTAAATTCCATACTGAACAGGTTTTAATTGATATTGCATGTTTGGACATGCAGGCCTGATATATGCATATTGATGAAAAATGGCCAAGTGTATAGATACAATCCACACCACAGTCTGGCGGCCTGGAAATTCCTAACTGGCAACTTCGCTGGGTACATCCGTCCCTCACCTCACCCCAGAAACACAAACCAGGCAATTAATCGGTGGTCAACCAAGGTGTAAAATCAGCACTGGCATGGATATATGATACGAGTATATGTACAGTATTCTGCATATGTTAAAGTATACAACTCAAATTGCTTTAGTATGGACATTATTTCAAGAGAAAATGTTTGAATGCAACTGCTAAAGATTGGGAAGAAAGTTTAACACACTTCTACAGTCACTATTTAGTCGATGGATACCGAAAAAATCATCAAAGACTTAATCTCGATATTATAGCTCATACTGTATCCTTAGAAACTCTGTAGTATCTTATGTATACCATATTTAGTCTCATTTAATAAAGATGATACAACCGCTAGTAAGATGCGAGGCACGCGCCCTTCTTCCCAACCCAACCAACAACTTCTCATGACCTTCCTTCCCTTACCCTCAGGCCATCTCGCCCCCACACACCCACAAAAAAGTCACGTCTATAGCTCAGGTAGGTCCTAAACCAACACAACACAACAAAACACATGTAACCAGGTAAGAATCTTAATATAGAAATAATGAAACATTTTAACTAGTTTACCCCAAAAATCAATGTCACCCCCCAAAAAAAATAAATAAATAAATAAATAAATAAGACAAGCTTGATTATCTGAAATACTAGATTGATTTCTGAAGTCCCGGAACTATCAACACATCCAACAATGTCCAATAAGACCCTGCCATAATTTATGCTCTCATACTAATACTGAAATTAATCGATCCCACACATCTAAAACGTGAGGAGAGACCAAACATGGTTAATACTGAAAATTTCAAGACCAAATGGTTCTCTTCCCCAAAAGATTTTCATCCTAATTGCCCCTGAGACATTACGGTCCTCAACATTACGGTTGGAGAACATTAAAATTGGGATCCATTGGAATTAGTACTTTCTGGGATTGGGGCCAGTTATTACAAAGCTCCAATGGTTAGGTAAGGGTGCTACCAATTAGGGCTGGGACCTGTTTGATGAGTCAACAGTTGATAGAGAGGACGTGACGCCTCCAAAACACGAAGCAGATTAGCTAATAGCATGTAAAGAAGGATAATGAAACCATGTCAGTATGGTGAGGGTCATTTTATTTCAGTGTAGCGAGAACTTTCCAGTAGAGATACAGATGCCTCTAAAACAGGTGAGTGTGATCACTATAGCCACTTGAATGGAAGAGGTAAGGCCTGGCGGGGAAAAGGTGGGAGGGGGAGACTTTCACATACACGCGACATGATAGACAGCCTATCAACAAATGCATCAAAACCATTTTCTAAATATTCAACTCAGCGCTGTCAGTAGGATATTTCATAGATGTATCCAGAAACGCTAAAATGATCTTCATTTCAAAACAAGACAAATACTCCACACAATTCATCAACTATAGACCCATTTCACTCTTAGAGATACTTGGCAAACTCCTCGAAAAGGCTATCAACAACGGAGTTAAAACACACAGACAATTAAATCTACTAGTGGAGTGGAGTGGTGTAAATTTCTGAGGGAATCTTACAAATGGCGGTACAAGTATGAAAACTGGCATGCAGATTTAATATGGGTTAATTATAAAATATTTATATTTGGACATTCCAAATTCCAAGATGGCCGCCAAATGTGGATGTCAGATTTTCCTTTTTAGTATAAACATTATTGTGTTCATCAATTCAGGTGATTTCAGTGTTGATTTCCATGTTTTTGAGTATGTAGTATCTGAATTTTGTGTTGAAAACTCTGAAATAGATAGTATTCAAAGGAAACATGCTTATAAAGAGTGAATGTCAATGTCCTACCAGGGAACACTGGTGACAACACTGCTGTGAAACTCAGCATGGGGTTCAGTGTCAGCTATATACGAAACTTATAGTAAAGATTCATCTATATACGACTACTTCGTGCCCCAAATGTTACCTAATCAGCCTCAAATAAGGTTAAGTTGCCGCACCTGAATTAACAGTGGTAGAGCCAAGCCAAGGAAAATGGGGTTAAGGTTATCCGGATGGTGTACAGATCGCACGGGACTTAAATGATACCGGATGAACGCTCGGGCTAGGTGTTGGCCAAACAATTGCTTGAATCTAGTTGTATCCCAGACAGGAAGGTACATATGATGCTGAGTGGAAAAAGGGATAAACCCTCGACTCTGTACCACAATGGCGATGAATATTGGCCCTAAAAGTAATCCTGAAGGGTAAACAAACTGGGCCAAATGCTGTCTATGTCAAGATGATAAGAAGGAAGAACTTATATCTCCAAAGACTAATTCTACTAGAAGAGAGGAAGATGGCTACAGTAAATTAGCCAAGAATATTCCTCTTTTCAACTCAATCAATGCCCTTCTAATAAGGCTTGATATGGAAAGACTAGATGATGGAAATGGTATTGTAGAGTCATTGAAGAAATATAATGCAAAATATCATGTGAGCTGTAGACTTAGGTTTAACAACACAATGTTACAAAGATCCCTAAAAAACGAGCAACTACCTCTGTAGTTGGCAGTGATGAAAGATGCAGAAGGTACCACTAAAGCCGAGAGACACAAAAACCACAATAAAATGATCTTTGTGTGACAAGTCAGCACCAAAGAGTGCTCCCAGATAAGCAATAACAATGAAACTCAATGACAGAATCAATGAATGTGCAAAGACACTCAGTGAAAAAAGACTCCTTGCTAAACTTAGTGCAGGAGGTGTAGTGGCACAAGAGATGAAAAATATCACCCTGTTTGCTTAGCTGCGCTATATAATAGAGGAAGAGCTTATCTTAGTGCAAAGAACCTTGACAAAAAGATACATATCCACTGGCTTTCTTTGAATTGGTGACATACATCAACGAGACAAAAACTGCATCTGAAGGTTCTAATCGAACACTTTTTAGACTAGCAGACTTTGTCTTACTGTACAAGAAAATAATCGAACAACTTAGTGTCGAATCACCTGAAGTTCATTCCACTAGACTTAAGGACCAAGTGGTTTCACATATTCCTCAACTTGACGCTCACCAAGAGAGGAGATGCCATTAGCAACCATGATACGCCTCTAGAAGAGTTGACTCCATGCTCCCATGAAGAGGCAGATACTCGCCTCTTTGTAGGCACGTTCAAGATTCTTCGAACACTGCTGGAGATAGCTGGCAACTCAAGGCCGTTTGTTTACTATAGTACGTAGTATAATATATAATACGAAACAACAAATTTACCCAATCATTAATTAAGCGACAGGGAACTAAGTAACCAATCACCGATAACCTTTAACATTCATTCATAATTTTTACTACGTACTATAGTAAACAAACGGCCTCGAGTTGCCAGCTGTCTCCAGCAGTGTTCGAAGAATATTGAACGAAACTGTACATGCAAGACAAGCTGTATTGGAAGGTACGAAAAGAGTTCTCATGAAACCCAATGACACAGATATCATTGTCATAGCTATATCTGTGTTCACATCAATAGGACAAATTGGCTTGAAGAATTGTGGATTTCTTATGGTCAAGGGGCTTATACAAGATGGATTCCTGATCATGAGTTAGTTGTAGCCATAGGGCCTGAAAAAGCCACTGGAAACACTTTTTCCATACATTCAGTGGTTGAGATGTTGTGTCAGCCTTCCGTGGTAAAGGTAACCAGACTGCAAGGCAAACATGGAATGTGCCCAACGAGGTCTCCAGTACCTTCATCAAACTCAGTCAATGTCTTACATCAGTTAGTGAAGAAGACCTCCATGTCTAGGAAAGGTTTGTGGTGATGTATGACAGGTCTAGTCCAGCTTTGTGTTAATGGTACGAGACTTGATTTATTTGCTCGCAAACAGAGATCATGAAATGCAATTCCACCAACACGGTCTGCCCTAAAGGAACATGCAAGGCGTGCACTCTATCAAGGTGGAATGATTTGGGATCAGGCAACAGGAGCCCAACCAGACATTTCAAGTCCCGCTAACTGGGGCTGGAAAAAGAATGGAGATATGTGGCAAATACACTAGACAGACCCTCTACTAATAGCAGCGAGCTGCCAAGAACTGACCAAGTGTTTTTACAAGAAAGACCTATTCAGAACACATGGACCTGAACTAGAGTCTCCACCATTGAGCAGGATACAATAACACAAGAATAAATCTACATGATATGACACTTGAGTAACAAAACCAAACACACGAGAACAGCTGTATGACTTTGATACTTCCAAGACAAACTTAGCTAAACCTCAAACATAAGCTGTCGTGACCACTTGGGTTGAACCCTAAGATCTGTCAGACCTCCCCTATTTTCCTTTCTCTCTCTTTACTTGCACTATCAACCAACCCCCAAGAGCCTCCAAACTCCACCACAAATCTTCTAGTCTCGTTCCTGTAGCACCCATCTACGCTACACACCAGAGGATCAAGATATCTTCAAACTTTACCCATCGATTCGATTTGATTCGACGGAACCACAGGCGACCACAAAGGCGGTGTAAGGATAAGGAGTGATCCCAACGTCCACGTGAGCGAGTGGGACATCACGTTGACTCTGATAAGGGAGGAACACCGACGTCCCTAAAGATGTGTGAGTGTGAGGGGGGGGGGGGGGGGGGTAACGTTCCTTTAAAACTGTTGTGGGATGCTGCGGAGGACTCCCGACTTATTTGATGAATAAAACGTTAAACAATGAATACGATAATTTGGACATACCTGAGATGTGGTGTGTTAATGTCCCTGAAGAGCTGTTTTAACTCACCTGGAAAAAAGAAAAGGAAAAAGGTTAATATTTATAAGTTGCCAACACCTTATATATTAAGTCTTATATATGGAGAAAGAGAAAAATGCTAAAAAATATTTTATTCTATAGCGTTTCAGTCGGAAATCTATATTTTTCGAATAACTTAACCGATAAAATTACCCATAATATTAGTTGTTCAAAATGGGAAGGGCTTTGAAGTAGAGGGAAATATGGGGTATAAAAAAAAAAAAAAAAAAAAAAAAGGTTAAAAACCTTACCTAACGTTTTCTAACTTGCAAAGATGTTAAGAATCACTTTGAGTTTAGGGATCCCTCCTCATCTGAACATCGAAAACAATACAGCATACTAAAATCCGAAAACAACACCACCACTCATTAAACACCTAAACACCAAAAACATGAATATGGTAAACTTTTAAAGTTAGGAAACATTAAATCAGGTTAACAAAATATTTTATTGTTATTTTTTATCATTTTACTCCATTTTTTCCCTCGACTTCAAAATTCCCGTTCACTTTGAACAAGTAATATTGTTGGTAACTTAATCGGTTAAATTACTCGAAAAAATACATTTCCGACGGAAACACTACAGCATATATTATTTTTTCTCTTTCTCCCTATATAAGAATTAATATATAAGTAGGTGTTGAGAACTTCTAAATATTTATCAAGAAAAATCCAAGTGCGATTACCTGCCGTCCACCCCCCCCCCCCTACACACCTGCTGTATACATTTATTCACACTTAAACAACATGAATACTTTCAGAGAAAAGCGCAACAAAATAATGGAGTTTTGGGTGAGGAAAAAAAATAGTAATTTGCGATAGAAATGAAGGTCAGAATAATCCCAAACCCAACCCAACCTAACTTAACCCTAAACCTACCTTAATTAGATTCAGAAGGCTCCGAGTTGGGGGGAGGGGGGAGGGGTCATGAGATCCTCCTAGTCATCCAAAGGTCGCACTGACTGGCCGCTCTTCCGACTGAGGAAGGGAGGGGGGGGGGGGGGGCCTATACCGAGCTGTGATTGGTTGATCCAAAATCATACCCACCAATAAACGTCCAAAGAATAACTGCGCATTTGTCAGACTCTAGCGCATGAGTAATGAGCACAGTAAACAATAAACAAACCCACAGGTGGTGACAATAACAAAGACAGAAAAAATACGAAGGTTTTTCAATAATTTATTGCGATTTTCTCTGAAAGTAATAATGAGCGGTAAAAATGCCATAGAAGAAAAGTGTCTTAGAATTGTCTAAACTACTTAAAATCCTGAAAATCGCTGGATGACCTACACGATAATACATTAATATCAAGAAAATTTGTTCAATGTGTCAAGAATACAACAGTATTATTAGTAGTAGCTACCTTGTGCTGGTGCAAGAGGAAACCCTGGCGCCATACAGCGTGGTGACCTGACACCGTCTTGACACTTTTATGACACTTCATGGCACTTGACACCTTGCTGTACTCCATGACACAATTTACATCTTGCGAAAGTTCAAGACACTTTGCAACACTTGGCGACATTAATGACATTAGACGACACTTGCGAGACTTTAAAGCATTAATGGCGATATATTGACACTTTACGAAATCAATGGCACTTTACGACACTGAGAGACTTCACAGAGCCATACGACACCGTTTGACACTATTGTATGTTGCTTGGACAATTGATAACTATTTGATACTTTATGACACCTTATGCCACTTTATAATACTATGAAACAAATTGGCTTTTTACGGCACTTTAGAACGCTGACACTTTAAGACACTTTAGTACACATTAGGCCACTAACACCTTAGTACACTTTAGGCAACTGACACTTTAGGACACTTCATAGCACCTTTCCATTATGCGAAATTTAATAGACTTACTGACACTTTATCAGACCTACTAGCACTTAAAAGCACTTTATGAAACTTGTGGGTATTAAAGGAACCTTTGTGACATAACGTGACACTGTATGACATTCTAACACCTTATACCACTTTACGACACGTTATACCACTCTTATGACACGTATGGGTGTTTTTGGGATCCACGTTTACTTGGTGACACTTATAAGTCTTCAGTACACACACTTCACGTCACTTATAAATACTTAAGTTATGAACACGTTGTGAAACATATGATCACTTAACAATACTTATGAAAATTTTACGGCATATTAAATTCACTTTTAGAAACTTAAGACTACGTTATGACACTAATAATTACTTTAAAGACACTTATAAACACTTCATGACACTTACAAACACTTTACTACACTGACGAACACTTGACGATACTTTGCAGACCTTGTCAATTTCAGTCTCACCTCACCGGCTATTCTTTTGTCTAAAAACCTTTACGTATAAATACTTTATGCCACTTAAAACACTTTGTAACACTTCAGTACACCGGCGAACACTTGACGATACAATGCAGAACTCGTCAATATCAGTTTCTTCGCCGGCTATTTGTTTGCCTATGGGCTTTCGTGTACTTTCCTGCCGCACTAAGGTTGAGACAGCACTGAGTCTGCAGCCTGCCTAACTGCCTTGTCATGTCAGAGGCCGCTGTTGACATTCTCATAGATCCGAAACAACGAAACGAAGTAGATTCAAGACTTGAGCGAACCGGCGAAACGTTATCCCAGTCTGTTTAATTTGGCCATGGTTTACTCATCCGTTTCTCCACACATGTAGCAATGTATTACACAAGATTATATGCCAATAATTTAGTTCGTATAATGGCTCGTTTTCTGGATGATTGAATCTGATGTATCGAAAACAGATCGGAACTGTTCCTGAACCCTCGAAACACGTCATCGATGTCTCAAAGTGATGTCAGTCAGCTGATGACAAAAAATATCCAGAATTGTTTGTATTGTTTATCCCGCTTAATTTGTTTAATTAAATCAACCAAACGAACGGAAATAAGATAAATCTGTATTAAACAAAACAAATACGACAGAACACATTTAAAATTATTTTCTTATTCCGAAAGTCAACGCTTTCAAAGACGTGTGTCATGATGAGCAACCCAGACCAGACTAAACCAACGCTGCCAACAGTCTCCACACATCTGTCTGGTATATTGTGTCGTTTAATATTTTAAACAGACTACAGACAAACCAAAGAAAATCAATAATCGTAAACTGAATTCATGAAAGTTGATCAAAGACACTATGTCAGGCGTTTCTTAGTTTACCTGTGTAATTAATCAAACTAATATCTACTGTTATGGCAGTTTGTAGCAGTAGTTTACCTTGTGATTGTTAGTAGTAGCAAATATTATGGGGCCGGGAGGGAAGGGAAAATTCCTCTCGCGGAGAGAGAAAAGGAAAAAATCATTAAGGATATTAACACATCTTACGGTACTAAACTGTCCCTGAATCTCTACGACATCCCCGACGCCGTTAAGAGTCATCCGTCCCTACACATTCACCCTCACTCGGCCGCTCCTCTGTTGTTCTTCATAGATATTGCACCGATCATTTGTCCGTAAAATAATGTAGACTTTATCACTTTGTTATATTCTTCACTTTCAAGTCAAATTATGATTCGTTAATTAGTGCAACATATGCGGAATTACACAAAGTAATTTGATATACAGTATACTAAAATTAACCACGTTACAGGTGGCAGACATAACTTTACGGATATGTGTTGTTTCAGCGCCACACATCTATACCTGTCACGACTGTTGGGTGAACACTACTCTTGCCCAAATTTCCTCCTTGTCAATATACTGTCGACGAAGGCGAGCCTCGAGGCCTGGTGGGCGTCTGTCAACCCCTCTGGTTATCGCTCATGGTGGAATATCCGATGCAATTGAACAGCGGCCTGTCTCGCACCTCCAGTATCATGTTATTTATTCGATCATGTCTGTAACTAAAACAAAGACATGGATAGGTTTTAGAAACAATGAGAATACAAATTTAAATTTATTTATCCATGATAACAAGTTCCGGGGATAGTGATGACTTTACAACTTGGCTGACCACCCATTAATTGCCTGATTTGTGTGTTTCTGGGTGAGGGAGGGATGCTTACCCTGCGAAGTTGCCTGTAAGGGATTTCGAAGCCGCCAGTCTGTGTGGCTTATAAGTGACGTGGACTTGACGTGTTTTGCTTATATATCACGTCTTCTACTTGACCAATTTTAATGAACTATGAATCATATTTTGCTAAATTCCATACTGAGCAAACCATTTAATAGTTTAAAGTTCATAAAATTTGCTTGAAAGAATTTTATTTTACAATTAGTTTACACATATTTTTATTTATTATATGTCATCGACATATTTTAGCCAGATGAAGTTTCATCTTCGAAAATAGCTGACAAAAAAGTATTTTAGCTGAGGATTTCAAATGTCCATCACATTTTTTAGACATTTGAAGACACACTGGTACTTTGCCACTCTATTGGTAGTCAAACATCAAAAATTGACATCTAGCTCACTGACTAAGTATCTACCGCAACACTAACCTTAACATGACCCCGATCACCACACAACACACTAAGTTTACGTGAATGTCCACAGGGGAGCACCCGAGCGACACCATTCTCCCAGTTTTATATCCCACCTAAATGATTCACTCCTGTTTCCTTCAGCTCTTTCAAGCTTCATACACGGTATATATGAATCACTTTTGGTTCATATTATATCTTCAGAGCCTCGAGGAAAAGGTATTAAGCTAATTGTCTCGTACTTTGTAGTGGTGGTGGTGGGGGTAGTGGTGGGGGTGTTGGTGGCAGTGGTGGAGGTGTTGGTAATGGTGGTGGTAATGATGGTAGTAGGGATACCGGTAGTGGGTGTTGGTGTTAGTATTAGTGATGGCAGCAGTGGTAGTGATGTTGGTAATAACAGGGCTGGCTGTAGCAGCGGTGGAATTAGTAGTAGTAGTAGAAGTAACCCACAGGAACAATCAGACCTTTATAAAACAAGGTCCTTCCTCATTGTGAAGCCAGAACACTATGGATGGGTAATTGAGGTGTTCGGTGGAAGTGAGGTCAAAATTACAAAGAACGGCCGAAGACATCTGGGTGCGGCAATTGGCACGAAGGACTTCAAGACCGAGTACGTAAGGGGAAAGATTAATGAGTGGGTGAAGGAAATTAAAGTTGTCTGATATTGCTAAAACAGAGCCACAGCCTTTGCGGTATTCACCCATGGTGTCAAGCATCGCTGGAATTACCTGATGTGCACTATCCCTGATATCGGACCCCTCCTCCGCCCTCTGGAAGAAACCCTCAAAGTCGCTTTTATTCCAATACTAGTGAAAACTTTTACTTAACCCTAGCAGAAAGGTCACTCCTGGCACTACCATCGAGACTAGGAGAAATGGGAATGACCAATCCAGAGGAGCTTGCTGCCACCGAACATAAAAAATCAGTTAAGCTCACGGCAGCCCTCACGGACCACATAATAGCTCAGAGGAACGAGGCAAAGAGGCAACTTCACTCCTCTGGTGTTCACAACCGCTGGCAGGATGAGACCACGAGCAAGATACTTCTATGCAAGACTGGCCGAGGTGTTATCTAGACAAATGCAGCAGCTCAGAAGCCACATTGCAACCTGGTTGAGATGTCGACTGTCCTCTCTGCTTAGGTCTGCATTGCTTTGTCTTAGGGGAACGAGATCTTCGGCCCCAAAGCCAACAACAGTCGCAGATATTGACTATGAGGTAACAGTAACTTAATGACAAGCAGATCTGTGGCTTAACTAACACAACACAGGTAGGATAACTACTTATGTATTAGGGTATTTAATATTAAGCTAATAAAATGGTGGCGAAGGTGTGGCGATTGGAGGAGGCTGGAGGCCATTTAAAAAAAAGTAGTAGTAGTAGTAGTAGTAGCTCCTCACTTGGTTCAGAGTTAATAGTTTCAGCAGCTCTTGTCAACTGATGTTATTGTATGTTGTTAGTATTGAGGCGTTTACTGTTAGGTAAATAACACCTGATATAAAGACCTCGTTTTACCTGAAGATTACACGCCCCAGCTTATTGCACCTGATGATTAAACACCCTAATGCTACCTAAGGTGGTTAGGCTAGGTTAATTGAGATCAGGTTATATTAGGTTACGTTAGATTAGGTTAGGCTAGTTTACATTAGGTTAGCGTTAGGGTGTGTAATTTTAAGTCAAATATGCTGGAGTGTCTAATCTTCAGGTGATCCAAGTCCTTCTATGGAGTAGTGGTCTTGTACCTGATACCTTAAGAGCGAGTTACATGTTTATTAAAATCTTGTAACATTAATCTTAACGGCTGTAACTCTTGACTTATATTCAACACCAAATTGGTTGAATATCGTGATTTTAATTTACCGTTTAGAAAACGTTTGTCCGTTTATAACTTGTTAAAGAGAAGCTCCAAGAGGATAAAGTCCTCATGTAAGTGACTCAGTTGTGATGGTAATGACACATTATCAAAACAAAAACATCATCAAACACAAACAATTTTCGAGAACTTAATTGAAAATCAGAAGCTGACGTAAAAAGCGTCTGACATTTTCAAAGGTGACAGATGACGTCCGCGAGAGAGAGAGAGAGAGAGAGAGAGAGAGAGAGAGAGAGAGAGAGAGAGAGAGACACCACCAGTAATGTTAACTTCAGGACCGAGTCACTTAGTTCAAGATCTGACTCACTTAGTTCACAACCTGAGTCATTTAGTTCACAACCTGAGTCACTTAACTCAATACCTGAGTCATAGTTCAGAGAGTAAGTCAGTTAGCTCAAGGTTTGATCAAAACATGTCATGTGTCGAGAGAAAGGAAGAGAGAAAGAGAAGAAAGAGAGAAAGGGAAAGAGAAGAGAAAGGAGGATATCAATATGTAAATGAACAATGTCGTGAGTCAGTGGCAGTTTTTAGTGGCTGGCAAACTGCCCAACAGTTTTGGATGTGTCAGGCTTGAAGGACAAATTGCACAAGAGGCGAGAGTCAAGCTGAACATGTGTGGCGGAACTGAGAACATGATTTTTGTTGTGTAGTCAGCCTGTAGTCAGCCTGTAGTCAGCCATATGTCAGCCCTTACTAACTGACTCACTGACCTTTACCCCTGCCCTTATGTGGTGCTGACAGACGTATAACTTTAGTTTCTTTGTCCACAGAGTAAAATTAGTTATTGTATTTATATGTTAGTATACCTCAAGAATTAAGGTCTTTAGAGCATTAAACCAAATGAAGTTATGTAATAGACAACAGTTATCAAGAAAGAGGCGAGAAACAATACAAGTTAATCAATGTTGTAAATTTATTGTATTAAGTTTGGTTAAAGGAAGACAATTTGTTTTTGTTTTTTTTTAGGTTATTTTAAAGGATTACTTAAAACTTCTATCATATCTCCCCGCACTCTTCGTCTTTCTAGGGAATGCAAGTTAAGTTTCTTTAACCTATCCTGATATGGAAGGTTTCTAAGTCCCGGAATAATTTTTGTCATTCTTCGTTGCACCGACTCTAGTGAATTTATATCCATTCTATAATAAGGGCACCAGAACTGAACCGCATAATCGAGGTGCGGCCTGACTAGCGCAAGATATAGTTGCAATAAGACCTCTGCACTCTTGTTACTTACACTTCTAGATATAAAACCCAATACTCCGTTTGCCTTATTTCGAACATTAACGCACTGTTTTCTAGGCCTTTCTAGGCCGTAGGTCCGGGCTTACAAATACCCCTTGGTCTCTTTCACAAGTCGACTTCTCTAGGTTGATGTTGTTAAGGCTGTATACATTATCAGTATTTGTTCTTCCATTATTAAGTACGCTGCACTTGCTGGTGTTGAATTTCATTTGCCATTTTTCAGACCACCCCTGCAGTATATTTAGATCCTCCTGTAATGCATTTGCATCCTGCCCTGAATTAATCTGCAGCCCTATTTTGGTGTCATCCGCAAACTTCCTTATGTCACTGCTGATCCCAGTATCTAGATAATTTATGTAGATTATGAACAAGAGAGGGCCTAGTACTGACCTCTGGGGAACCCCACTGGTTACACGGCCCCACTCAGATTTAACACCATCTACGCTGACCCTCTGCGTTCTATCGGTGAGCCATAATTTTATCCAATTTAAAACTTTCCCCTCGATACCATGAGCCTTAATTTTTCTCAGAAGCCTCTGATGCGGTACTCTGTCAAATGCCCCACCACCCGTTGTCTCCATGACCACGTGAGGTCCTTCATATCAACACCCGAGGACGAGCTACTACACCACGTGAACACCTGGTGTCCCAATGAGCACATGAGGTCCATCATGTCAATACCTACGGACGAGTCGCTACACCACGTGGCCTACATGACCTCAAACAGTATGGAAAGAGACCAGCCCGGACCATCAGCTGTAAACTATAATAATTTGTTTGTTCGATTCATGTTCCTTCTCCTTTCAGTAATGAAAGCTTTTGTTAAATGACCCACCTACCCCATGTCTTTGTGTGTAATAAGTAATTTTTGCCTAATGTACAGGGTGAACATAAAGTCTTTCCCTGATTACAAACATTTATTACACAAAACATATGCTAGGTACAAACATATAGTTTTTTGCAGCTTAAAATATGCATGAAAAAATCTATGAATTCATCTACACAATGCTACAACATTCATGTTTCTATCTAGAATGGTCTTCGAGATATGATTTTTCGTAATCAGGGAAAGACTTTATGCTCACCCTGTATATTTTCAGCCTTCGGGCTACAGAAATTTTAAAATAAGCCGTTAATGAATTATTATTATTATTATTATCATTACACACACACACACACACACACACACACACACACACAAATACTTCCTTACCTGAACTTTCACTACAATTATACTTTAGTTAAAAGTATCCTCAGATCCACCCAATTAAGTGTCTTCCTCGGAGCTAATCACATCCCAATCAGTAAACTTTTCACCAAGCCAATTACCACCAATTACCATTGTTCTGATAGAAGGCCACGCAAGTAATGGGATTAATTGGCTGCGTGTTTGTGACATAGTGGGAGAAAGTTTTTGTTAAAGGAATTGAATTTTCGGTTAAATCTGCCGTTTGTTTGCTTTCCCCTTTTCTTTTCTTTTCTGTCTATTGATCTTATTCTCTTTTATCTTTTTGTTTCTTTATCTGTTGCTTTCATTCGTTTTTTCCTTTCATCTCTCTCTCTCTCTCTCTCTCTCTCTCTCTCGGAAGTGCAGTGTGATAAGTCATTAGTTTGTTGCATTCTCACTGCTCCAAAACTTCCCATCAGATCTACTGGACCCCAATTTACTTTCCAGTGTTGATTTGGTCATTATCATTGTTTATACTATTGTTTTATATATTACTTTATCATCTTTTCTTATTAAGGCATCTAATTTTTCACTTAGTTCTTTTGTTAAATTATTTTCTGAGTTATTCCTATTGTCATTTTCTCATTTAGTCTCATTACTCGATTCTCAATTATTCTTATCCTATTCTTAGGTTTTCTTATTATACTTTCCTTAGTTATTCCTTATTCTTTCTTTAAATCATCCAGGCTTTATCTTCACATGTGTAAAAAGCGTTTCTTAAATTCTTACCTGAAGATTACAGTTATATTTTACCTGTGACTTACGTTTGTATCATTACCAAGTCTTTGTCCAGGTGTAGTGAGAGAGAGAGAGAGAGAGAGAGAGAGAGAGAGAGAGAGAGAGAGAGAGAGAGAGAGAGAGAATGGTTAAGATAAAACAATTTGAGAGAGAAAAAGAAAGAGAGAATGAAGGATCTATTAAGAGAAAGAAATGTTGAGTGAAAGAAGAAGAGAATGAAAAAATAGTTAGAGAAAGAAGAAAGAGAGAATGAAAGACGTAAATGAAAGAAGGGAAACACCAGGAAACAATAGAGGGAAAACAAGCTTTAACATTGTATTCTGACCAGCTGAATCGATTTCTACCTCATTGTAAACCCGAGATACTATTGTAGCTTAATGTCTCTGTCTCTCGCTATCTCTCTCTCGCTGTCTCTCTCTGGTTATCTCTCGCTGTCTATGTCTCTCTTTCTTTCTCCCTCGCTGTCTCTCTCTGTCTATCTCTCTCTCTCTCTTTCTCTCCACCACCTTCACACTTCCCTTCCTTATCCTTCTTCCCCTTTCTCTCACATTCTTTTATTTCTCTCCATCTTTTCCTCTCCGTCTCTCTCCTTCCATAACTAATCTGGCTTCTATCACTATTTTATTTGGGGGGAAACTAATAAACACGTTCTCCGTTTTCTTTAACGATAAAAGAAAATGTTTAAGGATTACTTCGTTATTTTGGTATATACACTAACATGCTGTGTGAGTTATACTGCCTTCGTTGTTATTCGATTGTAAAAACTGAATTTGTGAGAGAGAGAGAGAGAGAGAGAGAGAGAGAGAGAGAGAGAGAGAGGCTTGTGTGTGTGTGTGTGTGTGTGTGTGTGTGTGTGTGTGTGTTAATGCAATAAAGGACACATACTGATACAATTTATTGGAAAATTTCACGAATGTGTTCCCAGAAACCAATAACCCTTTTGAACAATTGTAATAGTTTCTACACCAACAAACTATCGTAAAAATATTAACGAGCCAGTGAGAACACCTTAATTAAATATACAACTATTTACACCTAGTCTCCGTATTTTCGTAAATGAACATAAAGGAATACAATGAAAATTAATCATAAAAAAATACTGAAATGCAGAGAACAGTTTTTTGTATAAATGCAAAAAAAGAAAAAAAAATAAACAAAATCTTTCCATACGAGATATTTTTTAACGTATTCATAGTAAAACTTTTAATATTTCACGGCTGTCACACCACCCCGAGATATATTGATGGATCTTTTAGTTTTTGATTGTTGATGACTCAGAGACCTTTGTTATTGAAGCTCGGTAATACATCATAACATCAACACCGTCGCTAACACTACGAGCTTAAAGATCTTTAGTTGTTGACCGCAGGAATACATTTTAAGAGCCCCCCCCCCCCCCCCACACACACACTTTATCGTGATATACCATTTCTCTTTGATGTTTTCATAATAAAAAAAAATCCAATAACTCACAGCTGTCACACGAAGGTATAATATATTGACGCCAGGTCTTGTAATATTTAGCTGACACGGCAAACCTTCACCCATCCACACACTGAATGAATCAAACACTGGGGGAAGGAGGGGGTCGGGTGTCACACTTATTGATGAGTTGTGTCATCAAAACTAGTGGCACGATTTTATTGAAACTTTGTATTTTTATGGTGTCATGTGCCAGGATAAGGTGACAAAAGTTTGGTCATAACGGCCCAAGATCAAGGTCAAGCAGGAAGGTCAAATTGAGGTCAATACGAGAACATGGAAGGGTTTTTTGATTTGTGTTCTGTTCATTATGTAGGACTCATAGTAAAACAAGATACTCACAAGACTCACAAAGACTTAAGCAACAATTATGACAAGAGACTTAAAGACCTAAGTGCGAGTCTTACTTGTACACTGAGTTTTTACTTGTTCAGTGAGCCTTTACTTGTACACTTAGATAACAGTCGAGCTGAAACGTTTTGGTGCTTAAGTGTACTACTCTCAAGGTCGAGTTATATGGTAGGTTTACTTCGAGATCTTCACCAATATATTTCTTTTAATTGCGTGAAAAATTAAGCTACATTTCTGATAGTGGAATTGAGAAAGAAAAATACTTTGACTTTACATACAAAAACATAACAGGTAAGACAAGCCTCGGTCACTTACATGCACTAGAAAAAAATATGTACCTGATTTTGGTAGATACGAACCACTGAGTATATTTACACCAGTGGAAATGTCTTCAGCCCTCAGTGTAATGTATCCACACTGCCTCAAACGGGTAGTCAAGCCTAGAGGATCGATTTTCTCTTTCATATAGTCAATCAAATGTCTTAAATCTACATTGGTAAAAATAATGTTTTATTGATCGTTGTGTTTACAGATTCTTATAAATAAATAAATTTGGATCACATTGAAAATTCGACACATCAGGTAATTTCACCTAATGATTTAATATTATATATAACTAAACCTTCTAACTAAACCTAACTTAATTTAACCTAACCTAACCAAATCTAACTTCACCTAACTTAACCTAACACAACCAAACCTTACCTAAATTTACCTAACCTAACCCCCAAGGTAGCATTAGGGTGGATAATCTTCAAGTGAATTAAACTGGGGTGTCTAATATTCAGGTGATTCAAATAATTTAATAAACAAGTATAAAAATTCTCTAACCTAAACATCAGACAAGTTCATAATTTACTGAAAAGTAATTAAATTCCACTTGAAAAGAATTCTTGTCAATATCAAGTATTTTAATCTTCACCAATGTAGAGGGAATTATGTGAGAGATTCTTTGAAGGTAATTAAAGAAAATTAATATAATTTAGTGTCACATCTTACTGGGGGAATCGTATTTTTGATCATCTTAAATTAAATCTTCACATAATCGTGAAAAAAAAAATCTCAACAAATTAACTGCATAAATATTGCACACAAAAGAAATTGATATATTATTAAAGTTCAAACCTGAGAGAGAGAGAGAGAGAGAGAGAGAGAGAGAGAGAGAGAGAGAGAGAGAGAGAGAGAGAGAGAACATAATCTCTGGGCTAAAGATCCTATATATCCAGAGCTCCAGGTCACCCCAACGGTTGACTCATTTCTGTTCGAAAAGAAAAATGGTAAGTGTGTCTTTCAAGCTCTCACACATTTTATATTTTTAGGAAGACATTCAGTAATGGTAATGTATTCTAATATATTCTATGCAGAGAATAAATATCCAGTGGGGTGAGGAAGTAAAAAAAAATTATTTCAAATTATTTAAGAATTAGTAAGTAGGCTGTGGCCAACGTGCCACCCGTAAATTGACAAAAAACATGACTGAGTTGTGTATAATTTTAGCAGCAAGGAACCAGTGAACGATCAAAATAACACGTTGTCGTGAGTTATGGTCACCAACATATTATTAGAACTTAACGAACATGAACGACGCAGCTCACGGTGGCATTTTACACATGGTCTAACTCAACGATTCTTAAATAAATCCAAAGTCGTTTTTTCCTTGTTACCACCAATCCGGATTTATTTTTTTATATATTACAAGAAATGTTTCAGTGAAATTTCATACAAAAAGATCCATTACATTATCTTGTTAGCATAAGAGACAACATTACTGAGGATATGAAAATTATGATTTGTGTATCGGTTAAAGAATGGCTCACCCTTATTTTTTTACCTGATGAATAGGCATCCTAATGTTACCTGGAGGGTTAGGTTAGGCTAAGTGAAGTTTTTTGTTAGGTGAAAATAAGCTGGGGTGCCTAATCTTTAACTTATCCTAATTCTCCAACACACACATGAACTCACTACACAGGAAGTTATTTCAATGTTGGTAAAATATTCTTCAATTATAGAAACCTTAAAAATACTTATATTACAGTAGGTTTTATATACACGACTTACATTAATAATATAATAACACCACAATAAAAGTATAATACTGCTACTATAATATTATCACCATTAAACTCACATAGTGGGTCTAGTAATAAATATTCTCTTTAATAATACTCAATCGAAATTATGAAACGATAAGGTGATTAATATTCTCTTTCTATCAAGTAATGGCAAAAAATATCTTTCTCATCAGTATTTCTCAAAGGCTTCTACACCTTAATGAGGGTGAGAGAGAAATAGGTAAATGGCGGGGTGAGAGAAGGTGATGGGGTGGGGGAAGGTGATGGGGTGGGGGAAGGTGATGGGGTGGGGGAAGATGATGGGGTGAGGGAAGGTGATGGGGTGAGGGAAGGTGGTGGGGTGAGAGAAGGTAATGGGCCTGATTATTTTATTATTATCATTATTTTCTTTTAATAATATTATTACAGTATTACTATTATTGTTGTTGTTGTTATTATCGTTATTGTTGTTGTCGTTATTATTGTTATTGTTATTGTTGTTATTAATGTTGTGAATATTGTTGTTGTTAATGTTATTGTTGCTGGTGTTGTTGTTACTGTTATTGTTGTTTTTGTTGTTGATATTATTGTCATTGTTATCTTTTTTTTTGTCATTAAACGCATATACCTCGTCGTCTTGTATAACTATGGTCGTAGAATTTCACGAGTCGTGCTGCTGGATTCTATGACAGATCGAAACCCGGTGAGTGTCGGAGACCAGACCACGTTTTGGTCATCGGAGTTGTTGGACTGAGTGTTGTGGTCTGAGCTTTCTGAGTCCAGGAGGTTTCGGTACTATGTGTGTTTCGTAACCTAACCAAACCTATCCTAACCTTAAGATAACCTCGTCTAACCTAACCTAAACTGACACAAAATAACCTAACCTAACCAGCCTAACCTAACCTAACCTAAACTGACACAAAATAACCTAACCTAACCAGCCTAACCTAACCAACCAACCTAACCTAACCTAACCTAACCTAAACTGACACAAAATAACCTAACCTAACCAGCCTAGCCTAACCTAACCTAACCTAACCTAAACAGACTTTCTCAGGCTAAAAAGTTGAAATTGTTGAAAAATTGTGAGCTAAGGAACGCAAGTCATTACGTCATCATATAAGTCGAGTTAGATTCCAATATTGCAATAAAACTTTTAACACACTTTTAACGAACAGTCCAGTACCATAAAACAGCGCCAGCACGAGCAGTCAACAGCGCCTGGCGTTGCCCTTCCAACCTACAATGACACAATAAATAAAAATATGCCAGACGAATATTCGCCTGTAGTGACGATGATTAATTTTATGATCCATCTAGTCTCTTGAATCACAAATTTCACTTCACTCAGTATTGTGAAAATGGCCAATAAAATCTTCATTTAAAGGTATGCCACTTCAATAAAAGTTTACAGGCAATTAACCATTAAATACGCTGGTATTAATTTGCATATTGAGTTCGTGGAAGACTCTTGGCCATTCGAGATATAGGGAAGGCAATATTTTATTTCGTAATTACAAAAAAGATGTAACGTGATAGGCTGTGCGAGAAGTAATTTTTTTTTACGTATTTATATCTTTCCTTTATTATGTATAGTAACTGTTCCTGTAACTATAGCTGTACTTGTTGTAACTACATGTGTCCATATCTGAACCTTTACCTGTACTAGTATCTGTACCTGTACCCAGATGCTGTTTCTACCTTAAACTACTAATTTAAGTCTTTGATCATGTATACTTAAGGTATGAAAAAGAATAACATTACATCATTAAGAATCAACTAAGAGGAAGCAAACCCTGCTGGTGTACCGTTACCATGCTAGGGTGAATATCGAACTGGTGACGCTGTTACTGTAGTTACCCCTGGAGACTCTCAGATTATCGCTTTATTTAACTATAGAAAAACTCTATATGTTACCATTTCGCTCATAGTTAACATGGTACACACTGGAGCATGATAACTGTGATCTGCACCAAAGGTTTATGATGTGGCCCTTGTCATATGTTGATCCACTCTGGTACAAATCTGCAAACCCATCCTTGAGTTATTATAGAGACAGACAGACACTCAGACAAACAGACAGATAGATAAAAATACCAGATACTACCTAATGTTTGTACACACACACACACACACACACACCTCCTCACAGCTGTTAACAGACCAAACAGCCGAGAGCAGCAGAACCTGGCGGACGGCAGATACTGTACTGGTGATTGATAGAGGAAGAACCAATCACGAGTTAAGGGTGAGTCGTTAAGGATCGTGTTATTCTCGTTAGCGACAGGAAGAGTCATGACTGTACATTGGCTCAAATACACGTGTAGCAACTGACCTTTTGGCAGCGTTAAGGAGGGAGAGTTTGACCCCTCGTATCAGGTCAGGGAGGGAGAGTTTGACCCCTTGTATCAGGTCAGGGAGGGAGAGTTTGACCCCTAGTATCAGGTCAGGGAGGGAGAGTTTGACCCCTAGTATCAGGTCAGGGAGGGAGAGTTTGACCCCTAGTATCAGGTCAGGGAGGGAGAGTTTGACCCCTAGTATCAGGTCAGGGAGGGAGAGTTTGACCCCTAGTATCAGGTCAGGGAGGGAGAGTTTGACCCTGAAAATAACTTGATAATGTAAAATAAAAGGAAAAAACACAAATATAAACATCGATTATATTAAACAACATTTTTACGTATTGTTAAAAATGAATTAAAATTTATGGACATTCACCAACAAACTCCAAAGAATCAGTAATAAATAACTTAAAATTAATTAAATGTCAGAGAAAAATAAGGAAATAATATAAAAAACAACTGCACTAAAATTATAAAACGGTAACAAAACTAAACAGAAAATAGACACCAATGGAAAAAAATATATGAAAAAAATAGCAAAAGAAATAAAAGCCTATCAGGAAAATTAACAAACTAATGAAAAAGTAAAACAAAAAAAATATTATATCTATCGAGAAAGTAAAAAATAATACAAAAAATATTACCCAAAAGTATAGAGAGAAAATGACTTCTAAAATATTACTAAATAATTATTAAAAAAAAAATATTTCCCCAAAATAACAAAGATACCACTGAAAATATTACCACAAAAATATTAAAAAAAAAATAGAATCCAAAATATTATCAAAAAATATAACACAGAAAATACCAACCAAAAAAAATTATAAATAGAAAATACCATCTGAAATATTACAAAGTATTAAACAGGGCTGAAAAAAGTGGACCACAACCCAGGTACAGTAGTAGTGCGTCAGGGAAGGGCAGCCAGGTACATGTTTTTATTTATCTCCTGTTCACTGGCATAAAGACGAGGCTGATGAAGCACACGTTTACGCCGGTGTACACAGTGACTTGTAAACAGTAAGCGGGGAAAAAGTTTAATCTCTCTCTCTCTCTCTCTCTCTCTCTCTCTCTCTCTCTCTCTCTCTCTCTCTCCTGAGCGTTAGTGTTGTCAGTAGTCAGGGAAGCGGGGAGTGTGTAGTATATACCTCAGTACAAAGAGTCGCATCCCAGTACACAACCTTCACATTGTGGCGTGTGGGGAAGGGAGGGGAGGAGAGGGGGGAGAGGGGAGGGAGAGGGGAGGGGAGGGGGGAGAGGGGAGGGGAGGGAGAGGGGAGGGGAAGGGGAGGGGGAGGGGAGCCGGTGCATGTACAGGTATAGGGGTGCGTTTTTGTCTGTTTGGTTGTGTGTGTTGGGGGTAAAGGGCTGTGTGTATGGGGGAGGGGAAGAGAGGGGTGACTGTGTGTGTTTGGGTGTGTGTTTGTGTTATCTGTGTGTGTGTCTGTGTGTTTGGATGAGTGTGTGTGTATGGGGGTGTTTTTGTCTGTTTGGTTGTGTGTGGTTGGGATGAAGGACTGTGTGTGTGTGTGTGTGTAATAATAATTAATAATAATAATTAACGGTTTATTGAAAGAGCATGGCAGCGGGAAGGCTGATAATATACAGTTACATAATTGGGGAATGGGTCTCTTGATTGGCAAATAATATACAAGTAACATAAGTGATACAAATATGATATAACTAAGTGGGGAGAAGGTCATACTACAGGGCATTTCAACATAGTGACAGTGGAAATAGGTAAGATTGACTGGGAGTGAATAAACTGGTTGATTTAAAGTTATTGATAATTTTTACAATGGTTGGGACTGGGCTGTTATTATTCAGCGATTAGTTCGTGCTCGAATGGGCTGGATGCGGTTGTGGTGTCGAACAGCAATTCTCGGACGAGGGATCTCGGGTGGTAGTAGGAGCCGGTGTGTGTGCGTGCGTGTGTGTGTGTGTGTGTGTGTGTGTGTGTGTGTGTGTGTGTGTGTGTGTGTGTGTGTGTGTGTGTGTGTTAGGGTCTATATGTGTGTGTATACAGGTCGCTTATGTGTGGGGGGAAGGGAAACTATGTGTGTGTGTGTGTATGTGTTGAGGGTTCTCTTCGTCCTATTAGTGTGTGTGTGTGTGTGTGTGTGTGTGTGTGTGTGTGCGTGTGTGTGTGTGTGTGTGTTGGGAGAGGGAGGGGGCTGTTGTGTGTATGTTTAAGGAGGAGAGGGGAGGGGAGGGGGACTGTATAAGTTAGGGTGTGTCTTTGTCTGTTTGTTGTCGTTTGTGTTGGGGGGGGGGGGGGAGAGGAACAAGGGTTATGTTTATGCTTACGTCTAAAACAACAAAAACACAAAATAAAAATACTGAAAACTTGGAAAAAAAAAACGACCAAGAAATTTGAAATGACTCGTAAGTGCATTACCTTTATTGCCCATCTGAGCCAAAATAATTCGTTCAGGGAAATAAAAACTATTGGAGCTAAAAACGTTTCCCTGAAGTAGCTGTTAATTCCATTTTTGACAATAATTCCACAACACTAAAACGTTTTCAACAGCCTATTTGTGGAGAAGCTTTCAAAAAATTCATACAAAAATATAAAAGCGAATAGAATGATGTATAAATGTATATCGGGGTGTATGCGTGAAGTGGAAGGCATTTAAAAAGTATATGTAGAGTGTGTGTATGAAAGTGTGTTATGTAAATATACAGAACTTTGTCTACCGTGAAAATGATGATGGTATATATGTACATGTGTTCACCCAGGCGTTTATTTCTCTTTCACACACACACACACACACACACACACACACAGACACAGACACACACACACACACACACAGACAGATACACACACACATACATACATACACACACACACACACACACACACACAGTCATCACCACAAAACTTGGATAGACATACACAGGGAGAAAAAGAGAGGAAGAGAGAGAGAGAGAGAGAGAGAGAGAGAGAGAGAGAGAGAGAGAGAGAGAGAGAGAGAGAGAGAGAGAGAGAGAGAGAACGAATCATTACTTTCACCTCTACTACTCAATAAGAAAATATAAAGTTTTTGTAGTTTCTCGTAACAATACCGACAGCTTTAACTCTCTCAGTATAAGTTATGTGTCACCAAGTTGATGAAGACCTTCTACGGCAACACCCTCAGGTACTCACAGGTACGGTGCAAAGGTCTTGGAGGTAATTAATTAACACTTCAGGTAGACGAGATCCTGGTGACGTCCTTCATTTTCTTCTCATTTGTTGATTAAACAAGTGTGTGTGTGTGTGTGTGTGTGTGTGTGTGTGTGTGTGTGTGTGTGTGTGTGTGTGTGTGTGTGTGCAGGAGATCCTGAACACCTATGCAGACGCGCATGCACACTTCGGCCTTGAGGTGAATTTACGTAAGACTCAGATTCTCTTTCAACCTGCCCCTGGTTCAGCCACACCTCCACCATTCATCCAGCTTAAGGGTACTACACTCTCTAATGTTGCCCACTTTCGGCATCTCGGCTCCCACCTGTCCACCACCGCAGACATCGATGAAGAAATTCAGCGACGGATCCGATGTGCATCGCAAGCCCTGGGCGGACTCCGAAATCGTGTCTTCAGATGTAGGGAGCTGAAAGTATCCACAAAGTTACACGTATATCGAGCAGTGGTCCTGCCCACCCTGCTATATGGCAGTGAGACATGGGTCACCTACAGGAGGCACCTCAAGGCACTTGAAAACTTTCACCAACGTAGTCTACGTTCCATCCTCCGAGTTCACTGAGAAGACAAGAGAACAAATGCCAGCATTCTTGCTGACACCAACTATAGGAGCATCGAGGCTACCATTATCCATGAACAACTACGATGGACTCGCCATGCTACCCGCATGGACGACAGTTGACTGCCATAGCAGTTACTTTACAGTCACCTAACGAATAGTAAACGTAACGCTGGCGAGCAATTGAAAAGGTATAAGGATAGTCTTAAGACAAACCTGAAAAGGTGCCAAATCGACCCCCTCACCTGGGAGTCGATTACTCCACATCGTAACGCTTGGAGGAGCACCACACGGGAAGGTGTCAATACTTTCGAGTTAGCCCGACTGCAAACCGAGGCAGACAAACGCCAACGTCGGAAAGACGCTGCTACCGCCCTCCCACAGTAGATGGAGCCCCCCACATGTGCAACGAATGTGGACGACGCTACCGGTCCCGTATCGGCCTCTTTAGTCATCTCAAAAGTCATCAACCTAGGTGACATCCTTAATAACTCATATCATTGTATCATAGCTGGATGATCATCATACTCGATTCCGAGTGATAGCAAATTAGTGTGTGTGTGTGTGTTTCTGTATCTATTGCTGTCGAATAATTTAATGAGACTCTCGTGTTTATATATATATATATATATATATATATATATATATATATATATATATAATATATATAAATATGTATATATATATATATATATATATATATATATATATATAAATATATATATATAATATATATATATATATGTAGTGTGTGTGTCTTCCGTCTGTCCTTCGCCAGGCAACGAGTAGTCTTCATAAAAAAGTACAATAATGAGAGACTGTATCTAGATATAACAGTCTCAGTACAATTTCGACGCCATTACAGCCTAAACCTTGTTATTAGAGCTCAAAGGAGTGAGTCAGAGCCAGGGGTCAAAAGGAACAATATTACTTTACAAACTTTTCTGGATCCGTCTTTGTGTCGTAGCTTTTGTACGTCTGTTAGTTACGGCTGCTTATATTACCATCTGGGAGGAAATGATTAACATATGAACCCTTGAAAATGTATCCTGACCTAACCTAACCTAACTTAACCTAACCTGACCTAACCTGACTCAACCTTTGAGAATACGAGGCCTATATCACCATTTGTGTGTAAGAGAGAGAGAGAGAGAGAGAGAGAGAGAGAGAGAGAGAGAGAGAGAGAGAGAGAGAGAGAGAGAGAGAGAGAGAGAGAGAGAGAGAGAGAGAGAGAGAGAGCCCCAGCTGCATGAAACAGATGAGAGAAAAACTTTTATGGGTTGAAGACATTAAGGAGATGGTTTTCATTAGTCGAGCAGCAAAGTGTTGATACCTGTTAGTGTTTATTGAAAGAAGAAGATAAAGAAGAAATTTTCATGTAAAATAAACCAAACTGCTATTATTCTTTTTTTATATTTTTGTTGAAGCAAGATATAAGGTGAACTTTTGATGTTGAAAGTCTCTTGAGGTTGGTTTAAAGAGTGAAAGAAAAAGGGTCCCATAGGCATGACCTCCCCCCCCCCCCCCTCCCCTCCCCCTTTTGGGCCTCTGTATAGTAAGCTTTCAGTACACAAGGAGGCAGCACGGCCAACGTTACACTCGGCTGCCTCCTCTTTTTCCTCTTTTAAAGCCAAATATCCATTTTCAGCTGGGTGGACAGGGAGTGACCCGGGTTCAAACCAACAACTCTTAGGGTGGAAAGCGAGCGCTGTATCCACTCAGCTGCCGCATCCAGAGTAATGGCTTCTTTAGTTGTATCTCAATTGTGTTTTTAGAGTTAATGGTCCTATATTATCACATTTATTTAGGTTAGGTTGGGTCAGTGTTTCAGATATACGAATTTCAATCGGACATTTCGAAATCCTTCTCTTTTTTCTGGTTATTTGTTTATATAATCCAATGTAAACAAACATAAATTGATCAAGACTTGATCAGTGGATACTTGTTTACATTGAACCAGTCAGCTGATGTTTGTTTATAATAATTAGTATGTACAGATACCGTAGCTACTTCACTCCTGAGCAGTTGCTTCAAGTTTATAAGGGATTCATTCGTCCTAACTTGGATATGCTCTTCATATCTGGGGTGGTTCTTCTTCTGTCCAACTGTTAGATAGGGCGGAATCAAAGGCATTTCGTTTTATTAACTCGCCTCTTTTAGTTAATAATCTCTCTTCCCTTTCTCTTCGCCGCAATGTTGCTTCTCTCTCTATCTCTTACAGGTACTTTAACGGGCAATGTTCGGTGGATTTGGCACCCTGTGTACCGCCGGCAAGGCCGTGGGCTCGTAACACACGTCTTGCTCGCGGTGCCCACAGTTTCTGTGTGGCTGTCGGTCACACTAGAATAACCTGTTATAGTACATTCTTCTTTCAACACACAGCCAAACTGTGGAATGCTCTGCCTTCTTCTGTATTTCCATACTCATGCAATCTGTCTCACTTTAAAAAGCATCCGGCATCTTCGTGGTGTAGTAGGTATTAGGCAGCTACCAAACAGGGAGGTACTAACGCCTGGGAAGATATTGGAAGCATAATGTGTTGTCTAATGGTAGACCCTGCTGCTATATGGCATCACGAAAATTGTGACCAAGTCCCAGGTTGCTGATCTGACTTTTTGCCTCATTTACACACAATTGCAGGGTCTCAATTGTTTCTCTTACTATTGACAACACAACATATATACTGTATGTTGTTTCTCACTATTTTTTTTTCAATTTGTATTTCTTTATGGTTCTTTATTATTATTATTATTATTATTATTATTATTATTATTACATTTTCGCCCCCTAGGCCCCGATGTGGGTCAGTGACCTGTGCCTGGGTGGGCTAATCCCCGTAAAAAAAAAAAAAACTTATTTTTTCGCCTCCTGGGCCCAGTTGTGGGTCGATGACCTGTGCCCGGGTGGGCTATTCCCCGTAAAAACAAACTGATCTTTAGGTGAAATAAGCTAGGATGGAGATTCTTCAGGTGAATCCAAGCATCAGCTGATTCTGTATAAACAAGCATCAGCTGATCCAGAGTAAACAGACATCACATCCAGATATTAGCTGATCCAATTTTTGTTTTAAAACATAATAACCTAAAAAATATCAAGCTTTTTCTTCTCTCTCTTCCTCTCTCTATTCTCTATCTCATACATGGCTTCTCTCTCTTCCTCTCTTTTCTCTCTCAAATGTGGCGTCTCTCTCTCCTCCTTTTCATACACATGGTTTCTGTCTCCCTCCACCCTCTGTCGCACGCTCACACACACATGCCTGTTCCTTTCTCGCTCACTCTTCCCTCCTACTCATCAACATCATCCTCCCTTGACCACACCCTCCAATTATCCATTTTTTTACTCTCTCTCCATTTACTCACCCTTCCTCCCACCCCTCCCACCTTTACCCTCGTCAAACACTAGAGGCAGAATCCATTATCGGTGTTTACCTCTTCCACTCTGCTCCACCCTGTTCCACTATGTTCCACTAAATATTTACTGCACCGCCTGGGAGAGCCATTATCTGATTCATAAGTTATCTGTCACCGGAAATACGCCTCGCTTGTTTTCACTGGAGGAAATTTCAGCTTCTGCTAGTGACGTTGCCTGAAACATATATTGTTGCGAAATCTGAAATGTGTTTTTACTTCGCCGCCTGAAATATATTGGAATTTGGAATTTTTCATTTCTGTACTGGAACTACTCGCCACTGCTATTTATATCACATATACAAAAATACACACATACAGACACACACACACACACACACACACACTTGCCCAGAATGGTAATGTTGTCAATCTGTAACACAAATTTCTGTATCCGACAACACTCAAGCTGTACCCGAAGCTTGAGTAGTATTGCCTTAACTTACTGTACCTGTAAATTAACACTGACAAGATACAGCTGCAGCTTATATCCAGTAAGCAACATCAACTCAAAACACTTTCATTCAACTTTGAAGAGACAACACCTCAGATGCTCTATACACTAACATCAGTAAGTTGTGTGAACTGTCTTGCAAAGGTAACTCATCCCTCTGTCTCCTCCCACTGCATGGAACAGCTCGATGCGCTTCCAGGCCAAAATCTTTCTTATTACAGCAAAACTTTAATGTCTGGATGGTGGCACCTATTGCGCTCCAACCTAACCTAAACCTAACCTAACACGATACAATTTAAACTACCTTAACATGACCTAACCTAACCTACTCCAAGCTATACAAACCAAACCTACTCCAAGATAACCTAACCTAACCAAACCTACTCCAAGATAACCTAACCTAACCAAACCTACTCCAAGATAACCTAACCTAACCAAACCTACTCCAAGATAACCTAACCTAACCAAACCTACTCCAAGATAACCTAACCTAACCAAACCTACTCCAAGATAACCTAACCTAACCAAACCTACTCCAAGATAACCTAACCTAACCAAACCTACTCCAAGATAACCTAACATAACCAAACCTACTCCAAGATAACCTAACCTAACCAAACCTACTCCAAGATAACCTAACCTAACCAAACCTACTCCAAGATAACCTAACCTAACCAAACCTACTCCAAGATAACATAACATAACCAAACCTACTCCAAGATAACCTAACCTAACCAAACCTACTCCAAGATAACCTAACCTAACCAAACCTACTCCAAGATAACCTAACCTAACCAAACCTACTCCAAGATAACCTAACCTAACCAAACCTACTCCAAGATAACCTAACCTAACCAAACCTACTCCAAGATAACCTAACATAACCAAACCTACTCCAAGATAACCTAACCTAACCAAACCTACTCCAAGATAACCTAACCTAACCAAACCTACTCCAAGATAACCTAACCTAACCAAACCAAAGCGCAACTTATATTCAATTTTTCTTAACTAGGCGAAACTGGACCAGGACCCGACCCTTGAATGCTGAGTCGTGATTGGGTGAACCTCAAGGGGTCAGAGGCGAAATTAAACCAATTCCGTCGAACAGAAGTTTATAAACCCTCTTTTTCAACAGTTATTTCCACCATCGACATAATGCGTAAGCCATTTTTATTGTCCCCTGGGGCTATAGATGGTCACGAGAGGTTGTCCCCTGGGGCTATAGATGGTCACGAGAGGTTGTCCCTGGGGCTATAGATGGTCACGAGAGGTTGTCCCCTGGGGCTATAGATGGTCACGAGAGGTTGTCCCCTGGGGCTATAGATTTAGTCTAGATGGTCACGAAAGGTTGCCAGTAAACTAAACTTCTAAATATGAAGAAATATTATTCAAATTAAGAAGAACTGTAGTATTCCTTCCTCCCGCCATTATATAACCGAACTAAGCCTAACCTAACCTAACCTAACCTAACCTATCTTAACCTAACCTAACCTAACCTAACCAATGTGTGTTTTGGTATCAGTTGGTATTGGTATGTACTGGTAAGCTGGTAGGGAACGAGTTGGTTGTCCAGTTGATCATTTAGAGATGGAAAGCATTAAATGTCAACAATAAAACGAAATATGAAGAACAAACAAAGAGAACGATGACAAGAGGGGATGGAGAACAATTAACATAACACAAAAAAAAGGAAACAAAGAAAACAAGAAGAGAGAAAATACAAAATTAATTCATAGAACGAAGTAAGGATTTAAAAATGATTGAGGTTAATGAGAACAAGGAGATATAGAATAAATATATAGAACAATAACAAGGGAAGAGAACAGAGAACAAATGACAAGAATAAAAGAGAGTATATTAAGATCAAATTAATGAAGATGTGAAAAGGAGACAAGGGTAATAATCAATAATTAAAAATAAAGAAAAATATAGAATTCACTCATTGAAAATGTTTCGGTCCCCAGTTTAGGTTAGGTTAATGTTAGCGTTAGGTTAGGTTAACGTTAGGTTAGGTTAGCATTAGGTTAGGTTAGGTTAGAGTGGGATGGGTTAGGTTGGGTTAAGGAAATTACATTATTGTAGTTAATCTCAAGGTGAAATAAGCTTAAGAGTGAATCTTCAGGTGATTAGGTGATTCAATATATATTATGCTTTCTTTATATTGAAAAATAATACGACTTAAAATAAAAAATTCAGCGTTTTTATATCATTTTTTTTTTCTCAGCAGCCAAAAAGAATTTAAGTATTTCCCACAACCACTAAAAACACATTCTTGTTCCCAGGAAAAAATAAATAAAAAAAGCTTTATCTATATTCTGGCGGTGAGTCATATTTCAAAAGGACTTTCTAGAGAACGGGAGAAAGTTTACTCACGCATGACAGGGAAAAGAATCTGGTCTTTTTTTGGAGTTTTGTGACTAGACTATAGTATTGTTTTGGTGGTGGTGTATTGTGTTGGTGGTGGTGTATTGTGTTCGTGATGGTGGTGTTAGTATGGTGATGGTGGCAATGTGGTGGTGTTGGCGTTTGAGGCAGTGATGGTTGTATGGTTTTAGTATGGTGGTGGTGGTGGTATTGTGTTGGTGGTAGTAGTGTGGTGGTGGTTGTGGTAGTCTGGTGGTGGTGTGATGGTGTTTGCTCTTGTGGTGGTGATATTAGTGTGGCAATGTGGTGTGTTAGTAAATATGTGAAGATTATGTTGGTGGTGGTAGGAAGAAATATATCTGCTCAAGGGAGGTAAAATGAGTATGAGTGTTATAACAATATATTATACCGGAATGTATATCACAATGTTATATATCAATAGCCACCGTACACTTATTATATTCTTCATTATATTTCATCATAGTAACTCGGTGTTCTTAGCGTAGTCCACAGGTCACATCCTTAACCTCTAAAATGGTGAGTTGGTCAACGTTTTCACGGCCGGTAGATCTGACCTATCACCTCTGAGACAAGGACCAACTATTGTATATTTTTGCTCTCAGAGGCAGACTCAGATACTGTACTGTCTTGCCTCTAGATAATTGTGTATAACAGTGTTGCAACAGTAAAACATTCAGCTATGTTTCAGAAAAAAAATATATTTATATACTCTTTCTCAAACATTGCAACATAACATTGATACGACAATCACCACCAACACTACTTGTGTTGCACTATTCAATGTCACTTTTGCAACACGGTATTAGGCAGTATCCTGTAGCACACAAAAGCTTCAGATAGCGTGTGTTTTAATGCCAGATTAAATACCTTTAATCACATTGAAACCCTGAACTAGTTTTGTTCAGCTGTTGTCATTCTCCCATGTAAACAAAAAGGTAGTGACGACAGCCGTGACGTCATCATTAAAGTGTGATGTCTGGGGTAATGTTTGTGTTTCCTATGACGTCATTACACTCTTAAGAGATGTCACTACGTTTCCATAACAGTGTCAGTTAATATCTACCTATCTTTTTATCTACCAATTCATACATTCCCCCCTCTTCTCTCTCTCTCTACCTATCCATCTATCATCTCCCCCCCCCCCCACATCCGTCCAATCCAAAATTTGTTTCGATATAACTTGTCACTTTTAACTTCTGGTCTCACAAACGCACGGGAAGAATGTGTTAAAACTTGACTGGAATTCTTGCTCGAGTTTGCCGCTTCGAGGGGGACCCGCGTGTGACTTTACTGTATTAAGTTACGTTAAGTTATATATATATTGTATGTGTTACGTTACCTGAATTCTACTCCCGTGTAACAGCCATAATATGTTACTTTACCTGTGTTACGTCACCTTTACTTCTGTCTATTCTTGTATTTATCTCTCTGTTTTCTTGTAACTGTTTCATTAATTATCTTTTTATTTTGTATCTGAGTTTATTTTATCTTTCATTCCTCATTAAGTCTCCAATGATGTATAAAGAATTGAGACAAAATAAAACGGTGTGATATTTTGCTCTTAATATCAAGCTGGTGATAACTAGCTTATATCCTAACCTAAAATACTTACTTAAAGACCTTAAATATAGTTATTAAAGGATATTATAACACAAAAAATATAGAGACATTATGACCTAAATGTTGTTAGTTGTTGTAGAGTGTAACAAGCGAGAGACAGTAAATGGTACTTACGGGTTACGAGGCTGTTGAAGCACCTGAAGTGATTAGAACAACGACTTATACAAACCTCATTTACTTGTTATACTACCAACTAATTACTTAAAGTTTGTATGTTAATGACCCTGGTAAGTTAAACACCTAAGACATTATACACAGTGATCAAAAAATCCCTGTGCACTTACAATGAATATCAATATAATGTCTCCGGGATGTACATTGTTATACACTTTGTTCTAATTCGATTAAATAAAGAGTAAATATTAAAACCGGTCAGAGTAATGTTACAAGTGGATACCATTTCCAATATTTACTCTACGTAGAACAGGACAAAGAACAATGTAGTTATAACAAAGAACAACTCTATTGTTAATTATCGTATGTGCACAGAGAGTTTTCGATTACCCTATATAAACATATTACCCAAATTAAAAATAGCTGTACTGTACGTAATTAACAGACAAAAACTACCTAAAATTTGTGCATCGACAAAATTAAATAAATTCATTTGTTATTATCATTTTTTATTATAACGATAAATGGACACATAAATACATAAACATATAAATGGACACTATGGAATATAAATAATGTAGCCACACACATGTATATGCAAATGATCCATTATACACATTTGAATATGTATTTTCACTTATTGTCTAGGTATTGTTTTTCGATGGTACTGTATTGTAATGAAGTTTATTGTGTACTGCAGGACAAGAGAAATAGAGTAAAATGTAACAAGGAAGGAAGGAAGGAAGGAAGGAAGGATATCTTAAAGGAGGAAAGGCAATGTAGGTAGGTAGGCAGGAAGGAAGAAAGGAAGGAAGGAAGGCGTCTTAATTCCTTCTTGGCTGTGTGTGCTAATTGTTCACTACACAACTTAAAGGATTACAGCCAAGTTAGTTTGAATATGCAGATGGAAATTCTCAGTCGAGCAGTCTGGCTGACTTTACCGGTGGTGAACCTTGGTACGGTAGGTGGTTATGTTCAAAGTTAAGAAATATGTGTTGAAATTGTCCTTAAAGTTTATTAAATTTGTCTTTTAGATGCCATTTACACATTATTTCTATCATTTGTGCATACGAAGTTATTAAAGTTTGATACTGCATGCAGGGTTTATAAACACTACGTATTATAATTGTAGCTACGGGTGTCTTACGAAGGGAAATTTAATGATTTTTTTTTTTCAAGTAGGAGTAACCATAACAAATCAATCGTATAGCCAATCAAGGTCTCCGCTCATAACACCTTGCCATATTTTCCTCTGTGGGTCACCGAAATGGTTCTTGAATGACCTTGGTAAACGACGGGTATAAAGTGACCCCAGAGGACAAAATCAAGAGGTATGGATGTACTTGCCTTTTTTTTTCTTCATATAATCATAAAAAAATACGATTAATTTAGACTCCTGATTGAGAGAGAGAGAGAGAGAGAGAGAGAGAGAGAGAGAGAGAGAGAGAGAGAGAGAGAGGTACCAAACATAAATATCATGAATACAGACAAACAGACAGACAGAGATATAAACAAAACACATCCACACAGACAGTCATGCAAAGAGACAACGAATAGGAAAATACATTGACAGTCGTTATAACTATTTGCATGGTACACCCCTCCCCCCCCCCCCCCCCCCACACACACACAGACGCTAAACTTTATTCTGTGAACCAAGACTCTTCATCCTCTGACCTCCTGGCCGGGAGTAGCGTGTGTGGTAGTTTTTGCTGTTTTTGTAAGTTGTAGGTAGTTGTAGATTGTTTTGTTATTATTGTAGTTGTCGGTAATTATTGTTGTAGGTAATTGTAGGTTATTGCTGTTGTTGTTGTCGTTATTGTAGGTCGTAGGTAGTTGTAGATTGTTTTGTTATTGTTGTAGTTGTCGGTAATTATTGTTGTAGGTAATTGTAGGTTGTTGCTGTTGTTGTTGTATTTCCAAAGTCTCTGTGTCTCTCTTCTATCTCTCCCTGTCTCTTCCCACATTCTTTATCTCTTACTGCCTCTCTCTACACTCTCTGTCTCTTACTGCCTCTCTCTACACTCTGTCTCTTACTGCCTCTCTCTACACTCTGTCTCTTACTGCCTCTCTCTACACTCTCTGTCTCTTACTGCCTCTCTCTACACTCTCTGTCTCTTACTGCCTCTCTCAACACTCTCTGTCTCTTACTGCCTCTCTCTACACTCTCTGTCTCTTACTGCCTCTCTCTATACTCCCTGTCTCTTACTGCCTCTCTCTACACTCTCTGTCTCTTACTGCCTCTCTCTGTCTCTTTCTGCCTCTCTCTACATTCTCTGTCTCTTACTGCCTCTCTCTACACTCCCTGTCTCTTACTGCCTCTCTCTACACTCTCTGTCTCTTACTGCCTCTCTCTACACTCTCTGTCTCTTACTGCCTCTCTCAACACTCTCTGTCTCTTACTGCCTCTCTCTATACTCCCTGTCTCTTACTGCCTCTCTCTACACTCTCTGTCTCTTACTGCCTCTCTCAACACTCTCTGTCTCTTACTGCCTCTCTCTGTCTCTTTCTGCCTCTCTCAACACTCTCTATCTCTTATTATCTCTCTTTTCACTCTCTCCTTCTCTCCCCCTTCATTCTTCACCTCTTCCTGTCTCTTCTTCCACTGCCTTTTCCTTACGCACTCCTTCCATCCTTGTCTCTCTCTCCACACCCTCCCTCCTTCTCTTCCTTCCTCTCACCCACCATCAAGGAAGCGAAATTTATAGAGCTTAATGAACTGAGAAATATTTGCGTCCTAGACTACACTGTAACTCTCTTTCTCTCTCTCTCTCACTAACTTTAAGACAAGGAACATTAAGAGTTATTCCAGGGCTCAGCGGGATACAGGCACAATAGAAGCGGATTTCTTATTTTTTTTAACAAAGGGAATATTTAACTAAAATTCCCTTAGTGGATTAGTGATGTCGGGAAGGAAGGAAGGAAGGATTGTGGGTAATTTCATCAGGGGAAGAGGTGTTCCGTTTATACTGTCATTTATTGAATAGATAGATAGAGAGATAGATAGACAGATATTAATTTGAGTTCTGCATATATACATAATTTCTCAGGTGTGCTTTTATATAAATTAAAATAAACAGGTCTTTTTTTTAGCTGACGGTAGAAGCCCCGCCCCCTTGCAGCTCATTGGCGCCTACGTAACGTTCGATTAATATTGATATACCGTAAATAAATCCATATATACCTGTTAAAGATACCCAGTTCTGGCTTATTTTAAGGCTGCATTTATTATATGTGAAGGTATAACAGCTTAAAAACATTAACTCTCAAGATGTGAGTGGATTCCTTTTATATAGAGAATATTCAACGTCGAAGTCACAAACAAATTCATGTTTTCGAAGAACACATTCGCCACTACGTCTCTTCAGAGTTCTCGCTAATTATTATGTAAATGAAGACAAATGACACGGAACATATAAATCAACAGATAATAATGACCATTTAATAAAGAGTAGAATCAATTGTAAATACCACATATTCACGTAAAGGTGTAGTTTAGGACGAACGTTACAGGGAGGTAGTGAGCTTGGCCGAAGAGCCACTCTGGTGACTTTACTTATAATACAGTACTTTATTTACCCCTGCGCGCTCCTCACCCGGCTTGGAAGGTGATCTTGGTATACTGTAAAATGCACCATTCTCAAGGCCAATAAATCCTAAGACACGATTTTCAAAAGCGTTGGACCAATATATGAACCAATTTTAATACCATAGGTACTATTTTCAATGAACACGAGGATAAATATTGCCCAAATTCCTATAATACTCATCAGATTACTTGTCTGCAGTATATGACCACTATTTCTGCTGCATCAGGATCAGATCCCTGGAATTTAACTTTATTATTTATTTGATACTTTAAAGCTAAAATTTGTTAAAAACTTGTGTGCAAATTTGAAAAGTAAAAGTAAAACTTCTTTTTCAAAAGGATGTTGACGCAACTACAGAATATAAGCACTGTACTGTACATGGCCATCTGCCAACATAACATATAAAACTTCATTAACTTTAAGCTAAAATTTATTTGTTTTTATTCCGGTTATGCATAGATGACGCCCTTGAATGCCGATGATGACTGTGAAAGTGCGACTTCTTGGTGGTGGTGGCTAGTGACCAGAATAAAATAAAGTTTGTTACAACAGGTTTTGGGCGTGACTCAAGTATACTCAAGCCCATTTTCTTGCTATGACTCTTGTAGACATGAAATCAAAGGCCTTGGTAGTATGCAATGCTTTGAGTGATGTGACACTGTGCCCAGCTTCCTCAATTAGGGGTAAAAAAAAATCTGCTTGGCGGGCCTGGATGGCTTGCCCAGTTGTCACAAATATTTTCCTAAAGCTATTAACACAATAGAGAGGTTTGTTGTTGTCATGTACACTCTCAACTAAAACTTCTCGAGCACCTGGGCACGAGGGGTGTGACGATGAGCAGAATGGGGCTTGTCATCTCGGAATGGTTTCAGATTCTTCGTTCATTTTTCAGACTGCATAGTGCTTATAGCGTTTGAGAAGTTTTTGGTGAGACTGTAACGTCACCTCAAAGAGTCCGAGTCTCCGTCAGAACGAGTCAGTAGCTAAACTAAATGAAATAATGCAGTACCAGCAGTGTTAGGATCCTGAACTACACACCTGTGAGTATTCTTGGTTATAATGCTCCTTACCTGAGGATGTTATACACATTTCCTCTAACATTTCGTTCTGAAGGTAATAGTAAAATAAATGATCCCCCCCCCCCCCGCCTCTCTCTCTCTCTCTCTCCAGGTGAAGATGGCATATTATTGAAATTCTCAGGGTAAGAATGTCATTTTTAATACATTTGAAAATTATGCCCTTGATCATCATGACAACACAGAAATTTAAATATATTTTACGTGCATATAAATAATATGTTTATACGTGAATCTGTGCTACATATAAGAAATATGCTGTAACAAATACAAAGGCGCCGATTTTCCAACTGAAAGGCGCACTAAAAGCAGCTTTACTTATACACGAGATACAACAAACAAATATTGTAATATAATCAAAGCAGATGTGACCCAAGTGACACCTCACCACCAGCTAAGTCTCCCCCGGCGGCTGGAATGTATAGAACTGTTTCACGTCCTATGTTTAATAAAAAAATGGATCACTTGTTTTAATATGAATTTACGCATTTTAGCGTTAAAGTTTGAAAAAACCCCCAGATGATGACTACCCTCCCAGCCACACAAGGACCTGGGAGGGCTCACTAACTCCACCACAGAAAAAAAAACACGAAATAAGAAGTATAATAAGCAATACTAATACAAAGGTCTGACGACCCAAGGGAGCAAAACAAAGATAAAAACAATAAAAAAGGTGAAGCGATCTGGTTGAGCCCAGATTCTTTCTACTCCAACTGTATTTCAGTTTCACGGCTTTTCTTCAATCCCTAATAATCTTCTTTCACCTCATAACTCATGACTCCAATGTCAATGATCCTCACACACGAGTCGCAGACGCGGGGGCTTGGAGCAGTGCACACAACTCGTCCCAAACTAGTGAATGAGCGGTTACCCAAACCTTAGCGACCCACACGCTTCATCCTCTCACCCCACCCCCCTCCTCTCACTTCCTGGGAGGTGTCACATGACTGTCTAGTCTAGCCAAGCAGCGTTGGTCTCAGTTTGACTAGTAATTGGGGGGGGGGGGGGGGGTCATATTTCTATACGTTTCTTGTAAATTAATATTTTTTAATTATTACTCTGGGGCTGAAAACAACTGAATCCGGCTTTGAACTCTTCGGGACTGAATTAAAAAGAGGCAACTTTGTTTCACCGTCAAAGTTGAGAAAACACATATGTTGTTATCTGCTTTGAGCACCTCTCTCGCGTACCGGAAAACTTTATGTTTTCGTTCCCAACTTGTTGTGGTTTGTGCCCTTTATGCACGGAGACACACCTCATGCTTTTTTTTGTTTTCAACAACTTAGAAATCTGATTTTGACTCCAAATGAAAAAAAAGTCTTCCCTACCTCCTAGCTGAAAATCTGTCGCGGACTGAAACTGCACGCTATATACCACTTGATGCGGGAAATTACAAGGTTTTCAATGTTGTCGGAATTTCGATGACAAACATTTTTGCTGTAAATTGCGAAAACTGAAAACTGAGTAAAATCGCTATGTGTATTGGCGACGCTTTTCGTATATATGTTATGTAGTATTTTATTTTTTTTAAGATATCGGTGTTTTTGGTGTTCATGTACTGTAGCGTGTATGGTTTGGTAGGACTTGAATTAACAAAAATAAACAGTGGGGGGGGGGGGGTAACTTCCCTCCCCTTACTGCACACGTAATCATAAAACCTATAATTATTAAATAAACCAACACAGGAGTAAATAAACCAACATATGTTTTGTCTTAAGGAAATAAATATTACTTACGACTTCTTATGAGGCTGCAGACATCAGGAACTGGTGGGGTTGGAGGAGGAATATACCTCAAGGATTCACACTGTTATAACAACTTTCACGACACACAAAGTACTATTTTCACGATCACAACACTGAAATCCGACTGGTCAAAGGCTTCCCGTAAAACAATACGTGGATATGAATAGCAGAGGCGAGACATGATCGTTACACAGGTTTGAATATTCGACTAATAATTCAGAGAAAAAACTCAAACATTATAATTAATTTCACAGCAACTCAAAGCACAGAAATCCGAGTGAAGGAAGGCATCGACTGATTGGAGATTTGATTTAAATGGATCGTGACCGCGAACACCTTACCTGCTGAGAGAACACTGAAATTATTTCAACGACGCACTGCCCAAGTCACTAAACACTAATTGGTAACTTACATTGGGGAGTGTTGGCCCCTCCCTATGACGCACTAAAATATGATGCTGTTAGGGTGAAAACTTAATTCATGGCGAATATTTTATTATCTATGACACGTTTCAGTCATGTATCATATAAGCGCCACGTATGCGAGTGGGGTATCCGTGTCATGACCAGCAGCCATTATGAAATATCAACACACAGACTGACACTAACGGTCGTCGCTTAAACAAAACATGACCACCTCTATACCGAACGGCGATTATTACTTTACGAGGGACACCTGGACGTTTTATTATTACTTACATCGTCCGCCATGTTTAGAGGAATCCCTGTATTTGGTTTCGGGAATACGACGATGACAGTTAATGCAGCCACTCTCAATCGTCACTAGGTACAGTACAGACATAACCACAACTGTTTATAATAAGTTCTATTGTTCCAGTATGACTGTTTACTTGTTAAAAATTAATTCAGTAATATGTTTAAATTGTCCAATATATTATTATCGAGTAATGGTAGTTATTCGATAATAATATACCGCTTGATTAAGTAAAGAGTATAACAGTCTATGGAAATTATAAGTATGTAAACATAATTAGCTTGCAATATAACTAATCTCTCACTGACATACAATACAATATATTGACAGGGGGCATGGTAAGGTGATATTGGACAACGTATATATTGTAAGAAGAAAAAAATGTTACTGATATTCAATAATTAACAACGACCTATTTCATGAAACTTGGTAGTGACAAGGTTGCCGTGGATGGTTTCGGTTGTGGAGAGGACAGTAGTGAGTCAGGTGACGGCGGAACCCCCCAGCACAAGTGTCGAGGTCACACGGTGGTGGTGATGACAAACATAGTCTTTGGAACTTCATCAATTCATGACGCTTTTCCAATCAAATTATCATAGACTTATCTTCCTTGGCATAGATGTGTGTTAAATTGATTAGACAATAATACAGCAACAGGTAAGCCGTAATCATATACCATTAGTAAATTGCGTGATAGTCAATAAATAATTAAAAATTACATAAAATAATTATTTGCATATAAAATGAACAGCAATTTAACACAGTAAACAATAATAAATATGTAGATACAATACTAACTGTATAAGTAACCAAGTCAGTTATTTATTACCAATAAAGAGTGATAATATCAGCAATGACTCCGTTACCATACATAAAGCCACCACTCACACCACAACATATTCTGTTTTACACATCCCGGGGTCTCATCAAAGGAGTTGTATGATCATGAAGTATCCTTGACAACATAATGAAAATAGAGACGTAGAGCTGAAAAAAATGATTTGGTACAATATAAATGGCATGCAAATGTAAGGAGCATTTTTCGTTAAAGACTATAAAGATGTCCTAAATATAATAATGGTTAACCCTCGTGTTCGAGAATGGCCAGCCAAGGGCCACCTAGGCGTGAATTTGTTTAAGGTGTAGAAGCTGTCTCCAACACAACAACCACACCTTAAGTTAACGAGATGCATGACCCAGTGTCGAGGAATAGTCCGAGAGGACCGGACAACTGGCTAAACATTACCCCGAAACACGATCTGCAAATCGATTCACATCCAGGTTCCAGTTACTGTTGGGTAGACAGAGGCAAATGGGACCTTAAGTATAGCAGCTTAAGACAAATCAATGCATAAACACCTACTTCAAACACAGTGGACCCGATGCTGAATATATTCAACGAGGGACTGTGTTGATATTAAAAAAGTATAATATTTACTCCAATTTCCATTTATGCCGTAATTACACTAACCTATCAGACATTGAACCACCAGTCGTTAGCAATAGTTGGAGTAGCGTTTCAAGATTTCCCATTCCTGTCGAGCATAATTTTAAATCGCTGCAGGGGTCCTCTCATGTCCTTCATCTCAGGCTCGAATCATCATGCTCCAAATGTTCTCGATTGGGTTCATAACGCACCCTTTGCTTGGCCAGTTAATTACCTCCATTTCCACATGTTGAGCTAGCTATTCCCTGACCACGCAGCTCATGTGAACGGGCGAGCGATCTTGCACAAGCTGAATAAGGTTTCGGGCTGGAATAGCATTGGCACGGATGGAAGACAAAATGTTATCTGGAATGTTTATATACTTTACTGCATTTAGGTGCCCACCAATCCAAGTTAAACCCCCAAATCCCTCGCCCACATCCACCCATGGAAAGATAGAATGGTTCGATCACTAATTTTATTTCTTGAATATTTGCAGGATCAAACTAGTGTTCTCAGTGTGTTTGTTTGTCGCTGTCGTGGAAAATGATTTTTCGTCTGTGAAGATAACAGTGATCCGATTCTTCTGGTCAGCACGTGCCTCTCTCTAATCTTGTGCATCTATATTTTCCTGTGTTAACTTTTCCTTTCTGGCAGGAATAGGACATCTGATTCCACGTGCATTTAATCGCCGTCTCACCGTTTTAGGAATACACGGTAGGTTGAGTTCTTGTGTTAGCTCAACCGCTGTGGTTTTAAGAATTTCTTCAATAGTGTCCTCTTCATCCCACCGCCACAACCACTTCCTGTGTCCCTCCTTCCGACGATCATGCAGCGTACAGCGGTGACCTCATGCCTGTTAGCATGTCCTGACGGCATGTGTACACGTTGTTTCTATGCGTCGCCGTTCCACATCTAGAAAAGGTAGATATGACATTAAAATTGTGCTTATATATGTTATATTCAGAGCTTCATGAGAACATACATGAACAAGATACTATAAATTAAATACTGTATACTAATAAACATACAGTGGCGTATCCAGGGGGAACGAGGGCCATGCTCCCACTAATCACAATTGGAATATTACAATATAAAAATATTGGTGGATATGTTGGCATTGAGGTGTTACATTATGTTGACACATCAGTTTGACGGGGAGGGGGGGGGGGGTTCTTGGTTGCCCGAAAGCCCGCCTTCAATCCGAAAAATGCGTTTGTTATTACAATGAATGTTTACTCGTACTCTAAACCGGCCTTCATTATCTTACAAAGGCCGAGTTCAAAGTAAAACACATTGTTTTCTTTAAAAATATCAACATTATTCTAGGGACCATTTCCCCGCACCTCTTTAGTAAAATGTGAAAACAATTACAGGAGGAATCCATTATCAGTAACCACAACACAGTATCCTAATACGATCACAGGTACCAATGTTATGTTTTGGTTTGTGAATTCCTTTCTGATCTTACCAACATGTTAAAATAGGGCATCACCAATAATAATTTTTTTAAATTTAAAATAATTTTTCTCTCCGTTGAAATGCATTGATGAAGCCATGTCTTGTCTTATCTCTCAGTCCTCCCAGGAACATCTCGGCGTAAACACTGACGATCAGGTCAAATGTCTGACATTGTGGACACGACGCAGTACGGAGCGACGCAATGTGTTATTAAATTTGGCAAAGGTTAGGCTGCGATGAAATGGCATATGTAGGTTACGTTCTGGGTTTGGGACTCTACATTCACCAAATTAAAGCTAACCTAACCTAAATAACTACTTGTCAGCAGCTAATTATGAGTTGCCTCACCTTACTGGCGTCGGTTAAACTCATTTCCTCCTCAGATGCAATTTACTGCGTAAAGACGGTGCAGGGCGTAAAGGAAAAAGAAAATATAGCAACGGAACAGATAAAACGTTGTACTGTAGATATAATGGGGGGGGGGGGGTATTAGGATGTCTCAGTTGGTAGGTTAGGTTAGTTTTGGTTGGTTAACGTAACCATATCAAACCTAATTATGCCGTAACTCAAATAATAAGGATTTACAGAAGTAATACGTAACATGCATGAAATGAGTGTGAAGAATTAGTCTACAATAATGTGTTTCAGTGACATTTCATAACGTGTTTTCTGGCGTTATCCCTGTCATCAGTCTTCGGGTGGTAGAACTTAAACACGGGGGTAGATCATCATTAGGGTACAACACACATTAATGTACTGCAAAACCCGCCACTACTTCCATATCCCAGTAAATATAGCCTGGTGTTACTGTAAAGTTAGAAGGCAAAAATATAAATATATCTGTTGGCTGTTACGACTTAATTACACCTGAATAATTTGAAGTTTTTACTCTACTTTAGGTAATTGTCAAGTTTATGGCGCCATGTTTTCTGTGTTTTTCTCTTTTACACACGGGGATTTCTCAAGAACGTGTGTTTTATGTATTCTTTGATATCACAACGGGGAAGACATCCAGTAGTCCTGAGGGCCCCTCGACCACCGCACAGATTAGGCAACACTTACATTTACAATAGCCATCCTGACTTATATAACTGCAAAGCATAACCAGCCATCTATGTGAAGCGATGGGTAACCAAGCATGGGCTAACCTAGGGCCCGGCACGCCTCCGGACAGTCTAAATATACTGTAATCCATAGCGAACAAATTAATGTTATATGGCCGCTTCTCGTCTCGTTACATTGACTACATTATATCATCGTAACCACTCAATTGTCAGATTACTGTTTGTCAAAATATATAAAACTATAGACAATTTTACACATTAATCAAGCCCCCAATCATGTTCTAATCAGTTGATGTAGGTGGAAATATTGTTTAGCCTTTATCATTCCATATTTAGATAATTATGACACGGGACAGTAAACATCTTACCTTCCACTCCTGGTCACCGCACTGGCAAGTGGCTGGCTAGTAGCTAGCTAGCTGCAAGTAACGTCCTTTTTCCCCGGAAATCTGCTGCTTCAAAACATGGTCGACTCCAAACAAGGATATTTTCCTGCATATGGATATCATAATTATTTTAAACATTTGATACCTACCAGTGCGATTTGTGATGGCGCACACCTGCATGGCATAGATATTGATAACATTATGATGTGCTCTATCCAACTCACCATACATTAGTTGAGCGGGAAATGAAACTTCATTCAGGACGAGTTGTGTGCACTACTTCGAGCCCCAGCGTCTGAGACTAGTGTGTAAGAGTCACACCACCACACTAAAATGTGTAAACTCATATATTAAAGAAGTGATCCAATCTTTCAGTAAGCATAGGACGTGAAACAGTTCTATACATTTCCGCCGTATATCACAATATCTGTTTGTTGTATCTCGTGCATAAGGGGCTGTTATTGTGCTTTTCAATTGATAAATGAGCGCCTTTGCATTTGTTACACAATATTTATTTCTTGTAATACAGATTCACCCATGAAGATATTATTGATATGCATGTAAAATATATTGAAATTTCTGTGTTGTCATATTGATCAAGGACATAATATATATATATATATATATATATATATATATAATATATATATATATATCTATATATATATTAATAATGACATTCTTCCCTGAAACTAAATAACATGCCATCTTCAACTGGAGAGAGAGAGAGAGAGAGAGAGAGAGAGAGAGGTCCAGGGTGACAACAACCCCATTGAAAGAGGATGTGAAGAATCATTTGTTTGTTTGTATTTTTGCCGATTACATTCAGAACGGAATGTTAAAGGAAATGTGTATAACATCCTCAGGTAAGGAACATTATAACCAAGAATACTCACAGGTGTGTAGTTCAGGATCCCAACACTGCTGGTGCTGCATTGTTTCATTTAGTTTCGCTACTGACTCGTTCTGACGGAGACTCGGACTCTTTGAGGTGACTGTATTGTACCTTACCTTAGAATCACCAACAATTAAAGTTTTCCTACCTCCTATGTCCGTCTTATCGTTATCTTTATTACCGCCCCTTTTGTCCTCCAGAAGACTAATAGAGTTTGAACACATAGCTGTTATTTTGGTCGTCTTCACCACTAGCTAGTTGCCCCTCCCTTAGCTACGCTGGATATCTTCAAACTTAGGTTGGATGGATATATGAGCAATAGGGGCTGGGTGTAAACGGGCCCGCTGCAGTTTCCTCCATTCTTATGTTCTTATGTACTCCCCACTAGTCGGCTGTATCGTGTTCTCCAGACTCACCCTGCCCCAACCTCACATTTTCCCCCTTTAATTTCCCATATTCGCCCTTGACCTTCACAAGCTCAGCCTTCAGGGAGACAGAGCTGTTCCCAGCTACAGTAGCACTGGACTTGGTTAAGCCGTCTGGTTAATCCTTGAGAGTCAATTTACGTAACCTTACCTCTAGGGAGGTGTGTGTGTGTGTGTGTGTGTGTTTGTGTGTTTGTGCGGCGTGAGATGTAGTAGAGACCAGTAAAACCAATCTCAATTTTAACATGTATTTGTATGTCTGTATTGTACAGTACATAAGGTGAATTTTGGGGATAAGTTCCTTAATAAACAAATAGGATCTCGGTTAAGACATCCATAACGTTTTTTAATGGTTGAAAACCATGGGTGATGGAGGGTCAACGTCATTTTAAAACATGGGTATTTGTGTATCAACTACTAAATAATATTTTTGTACTTCATCATATAAATATAAGTTATTAAAAATAAGGTCTTTACTTTTGGTTTATTTACTGAGGTCAGATCAATTACATCAGGCTCATTGATTATATCTTGGTGCTTTATAGGGACAGCTATCCAAGGCCTAACCACCACCAAGGCCCCACTGCGGCACCTTCCTGACTGTGTCGTGTCATGGGTCAGGTTATCACAGAGACTGACGCGGCACAATGACCTCACCTGACAGTGTAATTAGAGTCAACCTGTTGCTGGTACCGTACACACAGAGAAGTGTCAGTCATCGGCGCTGATAATAATATAACAACCTTAGTGTCGTGTGTCAGGTCAGGGCTGGTCCTTGGTGGGGTGCAGTGTTGAGAGCCAGATTGAGCCACTAGTAGAGGATTGTTCAGGCACCATAAGTGAAAAATACAGCCTTGAGTGATAATCAGTAGGTGGTAATATAAAGCGTATGCGGAGCAGGATACCTGGTTTGCCTGCGTCATCTTGTCTATGGAAATTTACCGTGACCCAGGAAGTCTTTACCTATACTCGTATAGTGTGGTGAAGGTAATGGTCTACCCCAGGCAGTGACCTGGTGAAGTAACTCCCACTACCTGAACCAAAATTTAAACCAATAGACAACTCCTTCCCAACACACCTGAAGGTCATTATACACATCTGTAGACTCGAAAGGCCTTGAGCAAAAAATCCAACACCAAGGATGTCCGGAAATGAGACCGAGACAGAGAACGAGGCCTGAAAAATGTCTCGAAACTCAAATGCAGGAACTGTTTTTTTTCCTGTGTGTGTGTGTGTGTGTGTGTGTGTCTGTGTGTGTGTGTGTGTGATTACATTATTACTGTGTCTTTGCAGTGTTATGTTTTTACACACTTACATTATTATGTTTTTAAATTGTTATGTTATTTGGTTATCAAGTTGTTATACAGTGATGTTAGATTTTTATGTATCACACACACACACACACACACACACACACACACACACACAACGAGAGAGAGAGAAAGAGAGAGAGAGAGAGAGAGAGAGAGAGAGAGAGAGAGAGAGAGAGAGAGAGTCGGATAACAATGACATTACTTCGGACAATAAACATAGATTATAATATTTTAAAGGGAGATCTCTCATACCTGTTGCGTAATGTTACCTTGTTACTACGGATGTTCTCTCACAAACAGCCATTAGTCTGTCTATGAGGGTGTGTGCTCAATTGGCGGCTGTATGTCTGGCAGGCTGTGTTTGGCAGGGTGTGTGTCTGGCAGGCTGTGTGTCTGGCAGGGTGTGTGTCTGGCAGGGTGTGTGTCTGGCAGGTTGTGTATCTGGCAGGGTGTGTGTCTGGCAGGTTGTGTATCTGGCAGGGTGTGTGTCTGGCAGGTTGTGTATCTGGCAGGGTGTGTGTGTCTGACAGGTTGTGTATCTGGCAGGGTGTGTGTCTGGCAGGTTGTGTATCTGGCAGGGTGTGTGTGTCTGGCAGGTTGTGTATCTGGCAGGGTGTGTGTCTGGCAGGGTGTGTGTCTGGCAGGGTGTAGTTTAAGTGAGCCAGTTCTCAACTCACTTGTAGTACACTTACGAATCTTGGGTCTTAAGTCACCAGTAACACGTAACAGAACACTTATAAACGTTTAAGATAATGTGGTTTTTCCGACAGAAGTAACATGTAATGCAACACTTACAAACGCTTTAGAATCTGGGATTTTTCCGACACAAGTAACACGTAACACGACACATACGACCGTTTGAGAATCTGGTTTCTAAAATTCCATCTTACATCTACTGATACAATTCTAGAACGATGGTCAACCAGGACGGTACAGAAAAGTCTTCATAAATTTTCCTCAAAATCTTGTACACAGTTGTAAACATTGAACGCCGGACAGTGAACGTTCGCGTTATAATCCTTTGTATTTAACAAGTATGTGTACTGTTCTGTACTTCCTGGGAGTCTGTCTAAAGTTTCCATAGTTTTTACGTAAATATTTTGTGCCGTAAGGGGGGAGATGTGTATGTGAAGGACTTTTTGTTTAACTGTTCCAACAGCTCTCTCTCTCTCTCTCTCTCTCTCTCTCACAGACACACATCACAGAGAACACAAAAATACACTGTTCATCACTAAGACTTGTCAACACACATCGCAGTGTTTCCATGTTGTGTAGGGAGTGTTATCGTACATCCTGCACTCGCGTCACATTGTTTACTTAAATGTCGTCCAGTTTTATAACTTGTCGTAGCCGACCGTCGTAAACTGCATAGGAAGACTATGGACGAATAAATAAACGGGAAAACAAACAGATATAAAGATAAAAGTGACAATGCAGACAGAAGAAGGATAAATACAAATAATAGAAAGAGAGAAAGAGAGAGAGAGAGAGAGAGAGAGAGAGAGAGAGAGAGAGAGAGAGAGAGAGAGAGAATCAATATACATATATCATATTGTCACTGTAAGTCGTTGTAAATCATCATGAGTTATTACGAGTCCTTGTGAGCACTCTAGAGTCATTAAAATAATAATGAGTCAGTATTAATCGCCTTGTCATTAAATACACCTTGAGTCACTCAGCAGGTGGGTGTGAGTTACCTCCAGCCCACACAGTCAGCTCAGCTCCTTAAATCATAGACATTCCTTTAGTTTATGATCGGTGAAATACAACTATGAATGGTGGTACTTAGGCCTTCAACTTACTGTACCAAACCAGGCTTAAAACACTGTATTTACTGAGGTGATGATGTAGTTTTAGTGATAATATAGTGAACACTGTATTTTAGTAATGGTGTAGTTATAGTGATGATATCGTGAACAATGTAGTGTAGTGATGGTGTAGTTACAGTGATGATACAGATCAGTGATAGTGTTGCGATACAGTGAATGATAATAGTGAATAGAGTGTTGTAGAGATGTTATTACATAGTGAATAATAATGTAATTTAGTGGGATAATTATACACTGAGAGGTGTAAAAATAGATTGAAATTCAGAAATACAATAATACATTAAATACAGTAAGTAGACCACAAAGCGATACAGTTTTATGCCCCCAAAGCGTATCATAATGATCATTGTTACATAGCGCTATACTGTAATGTCTCACTCAATGTAACTTAGATCATTTCAGTACTGTATTTGTTCCCAGGGTACAGTCATACAGACATTATGTAAATACAACTTTTCCATACAATTATCCATTCTTTTTTAGATCACATGAAGAGTAACCCCCAGCTTATTTTACTTCACCTTAACGTTACCTGGAGGAGTTTGGTTAGGTTAGGTTAGGTCAGTGTTAAGGTGGTTAATCTGAAAGTTAAATTAAGCCTTATCTTCCTGTTCTCTTTATATCTCTTTTCGCTATCTTCTCCTTATCTCCTTTACTTTCTACACTCTCTTTTAATTGACTCTCCCTGTCTCCCTTCCTCTTCTCACTAGAGGAAAGGTCACGGCAGGCTTAGCTCCCGGGGATTAATTGTCAGTAATGGCTAGTGCTACTTGTGAAAAGGACTGTGCTCTTCTGAGGGCAAAGTTAGAGAAGACCAAGGAAGAAAACTTGAAACTAAAGGGAGAGGTAGCGAGGATGAAGGAGGAAACGAGACAAGGAAAGCCCGTGTCTGACGAACACTCAGGTGAATGGAAGGTTGTGAGGAGAGGGACAACCAAACTGGTGGTGAAAAAACACACCAAGATGGTGAAAAAACCCGCCAAGGATACAACAACAGCTAAGTGTACCAACCCTTTCAGTCCTTTGATAGACGAATTGGACGTTAGCATAGTCAGGGACAAGGCTGACAAGGAAGGTACGAAAGCCTTAATTGTTGGCGATTCCCAGCTAGGGTACCTGGACAGAGCTTTTTGTGGTAAAAATAAAAATAGGATGAGGGTGTGTTTAACAGGAGCTGGGGTGGGGGATATAGTTGACAGGATGGACAATATCTTGTCTGGTAATGGGAACAAACTCATAATCTGCAGGAGGCAATGATATTGGCCTGTGTAGGAGTGAGGAGCTTCTTGATAAGTTCAATACAGCTCTAGAACGTATTAGGTTGAAGGGAGGGATCCCAATCATATGTGGTGTCCTGCCTAGAAGGAGAGTTGGCAATGAATGGTTGTCAAGGGCAGTTGGTGTCAACGGCCGTCTTGAAGGATATTGCAAGTCAATATCAGTCCCATTCATTGATAACTGGGACAACTTCTCCGGCAAAAGGGACCTTTATGCTAGGGATGGGGTACATCTGTCTAGGGATGAGGTGGCAACCCTGGCTGGTTCTCTCGAGAGGGAAGTTCAAAAGATGTCGAAGTCTTTAAACTGCTAAGAGAACATATGAGCACGGGGGTGGAGGAGACTGCAGTGGGAGCGGGTAAACAAAGTGAAAGGCTACAGGGAAATAATGTTAGGAATTATGGCAAAACTAAATTAGGCAGGGAGTTAAAACCTAAACACACCAAAGAGAGGACTCAGAACACGACTAACTTAAATGTCTACTATGCAAACAGTAGACGTATGAGAAACAAAGTAGATGAAATCAGGGCGTTGGCATGTACCGAAAAAAATCGATATAATAGTATTCACCGAAACATGGATAAACGATAGGCAGATTAGGAAAGGAGGAGGAGTAGCAATCTATGTCAGGGATAATCTGAACTGTGAAATAAATAAGGTAAAAAAACAGAAAGGAATACAGAAACAATTTGGATATAACTAATCGATGGTAGGGAAAAATTAATCACAGGAGTAATATAAAGACCTCCTAATCTTGATAGAGTTAATGAGAGACTTATTTGGGATGAAATGCGCATGGCTTCCATACATAGCAAAGTCTGTATTGTAGGCGACTTTAACTTTAGCCAAATAGATTAGATTGACCTTACGGGTAACTCAGAATCAGAGGATTTTCATGAAACAATCCAGGACTGTTTCCTAAGCCAACATATAACTGAACCCACCCGGGGCAATAATATACTCGATTTAGTTCTGTCAAACAGAGAAAACCTCATTAGTAATGTTAAGGTAGGGAACGAACTTACTAACAGTAATCACAAAGAAATTAGATTCCAGTTAGAAATTCAGGGCAGCAGCAAGGAAAATTCCACTAAAGTCCCAGATTTCAAAAGGGCAAACTTTGATAGTTTGAAGAGGCAGCTGAGAGAAGGGGTATAATGCTTGGGGGTGAACTACATGACCTCACATGAGGTGACCTCTCACAATGTACCCACAGAGGGCGACCGCACCTTACAGGGAACCCTGATAACGAGATCTGAGGATGCCGAGTTCCACAACAATTTAAATAATGAGTTACTTAATGCACAAAGGCAAAACATACCATACAGAAAACTCAGATCAAACAACAATGACCCTAAATGGAGAAATAATTATTTAAAGAATTTTATTGGACAAAGGAAGGCTATAGGTAGGAGAATAAAACGTGGTGAAATCTACCTCCGAGATTATTATAAGGTATTGGCCGGTAGGGTTAAGACCGAGTTAAGAAAAGCAAAGAGTAATAATGAATTGAAGATAGCAAGGGAGGCGAAGGCAAACCCCAAGGGATTCTATCAAATGTATCAAACTATAACACAAGAAAAGATTGGACCAATACAGTCAGATACCGGCGAGCTAACTGATAACGACGGAGAAATGAGAAATAATCTGAATAAATAGTTTTCAACAGTTTACACCACCAAAAATTTAAACATGATACCCCAGGCACCGACTCTATACAGTGATAGCGAAGAAAATAAATTAAGCGAGATAGTAGTGACTAGTAACGATGTTAGTAAGCAAATAGACAAACTAAAGCCTAATACAGTAAGTCACCAGGTCCCGATGAGATATTTGCCAGAGTATTACAGGAATGTAAGGAAGAGCTTAGTATACCCTTAGCAAAGTACCAAAATCCTGGAGGATAGCGAATGTAATACCGATTTTCAAGAAGGGAGATAGATCACTATCTCTAACTACCGACCAATCAGTCTAACAACAATTGTCGGCAAATTACTTGAAGCAATCATTTCAAACTCTCTTCGAAATCACCTGGAGAAGCACAAGTTGATCAATGATTCCCAGCATGGCTTCACAAGCGGGCGTTCATGTCTAACTAATCTATCAACATTCTTTTCATCTGTTTTCGAATAAGTGGACGAGGGGCACAATTATAATGTGGTATATCTCGATTTTGGCAAAGCCTTCGACAGGGTCCCCCAAGAAAGACTAATAAGAAAAGTGGAGGCTCATGGCACTAAATCCCATTGGAGCAACGTCACTAGTGGAGTTCCCCAAGGCTCAGTACTCGGACCATTACTATTTATTATATATATAAACGACATAGATATCGGCGTAGACAGCAACATAAGTAAATTTGCTGATGACACTAAAATAGGGCAAGTAATTAAATCTGACGATGACTCCGCAAAACTACAGGAAGATCTAAAAAAAATTTTTGAATGGTCTGAAAAATGGTAGATGAGATTCAATGTGGACAAATGTAAAGTACTCAGTATAGGAGATGTAAACAGGGAAACCAGATACCAGATGAACAACGATGTTATTGAGAAATCTGACTGGGAGAAAGATTTAGGAGTAATGATAAGCAGGAATCTTAAGCCAAGTAAACATTGTGTATTTGCTCGAAACAAGGCTAATTGAGTACTTTGGTTCATACAAAGGAGAGTTAGTTACAAGACTAGCGAGGTCATCTTAAAACTATATCTTGGGCTTGTGAGACCTCATTGGATTACGCAGTTCAATTCTGGTCATGGTATTACAGAATGGATATAGAATCCTTGGAAAGAATTCAGAGGAGAATGACAAGACTAATCCCGGGCATTAGGAACCTTAAGTACAGAGACAGGTTAAGGCTTCTTAATTTGCACTCCCTCGAGAGACGCAGAGTGAGGGGCGATATGATGGAGGTGTATAAATGGAAGTCAGGGCTGAGCAAAGGTACTCAAACTAGCCAACTAGGAGCGAACTCGTAACAATGGTTTTAAATTAGACAAATTTAGATTTAGGCGTGAAATAGGTAAAAATTGTTTTGGAAATAGAGTACTGGACGACTGGAACAAGTTACCAAATATCATCATTAAATTGATATGGTAGATAGCTTCAAACTTAGGTTGGATGGATATATGAGCAATAGGGGTTGGGTGTAAATGGGACTGCCCAGTATGGGCCAATAGGCCCGCTGCAGTTTCCTCCATTCTTATGTTCTTATGTTCCCTGCTACTTGATTCTTCCATTTTTCTTGTGTCCATCTTCTCCCTATCTTTGTTCCTCTTTTTACTCCCTTCTTCTTGACTCTTCCTTTATCTCTTGTCTCTATCTTCTCCGTATCTTCCTTCTTCCCTTTCTCTTTTCATTCCCTTCTACTTGGCTCTCCCTTTCTCCCTTGCTCCATACATCTCTTTCCTCTGCAGTAAAATACTTCCTTTCCAGGTCGTTTATCCCCCAGCACTGAGCTACGACCCTTAACTCTTACCCACCTGCTGGAAAACTCGGATCGCCTGAAGATTATCCCCCTTGCTTATTTCACCTGATGATTAACCACCCTAATGCTAACCTAACCTAACCTAACCTAATCTAACCTAACCTGACCTAACCGAAACTAATCTAGTCTAGTGTAATCTAACCTATCTTAACTGAACCTACCTTAAGCTAAGACAAACTGCTAACCTAAGCTATTCTAACCAAACGTAACGTAACGTAATTTAACGTAACATAACCTAACCTACCTTAAGCTAAGGTAAACTATGCTAACCTAAGCTATTCTACCTTAACGTAACGTAATGTATGTATGTATGTATGTATGTATGTATGTATGTATGTATGTATGTATGTAATAATAATAATAATAATAATAATAATAATTAACGGTTTATTGAAAGAGCTTGGCAGCCAGAAGGCTGAAAATATACAGTTACATAATTGGGGAATGGGTTTCGAATTACAAATAATATACAAATAACATAAGTGAAATAAATAAGATATATAATAACTAGATGGGGAAAAGCTCAAACTACAGGGCATTTCAACATGGTGACAGTGCAAGAAGTAGTATTTACTGGGAGTGAATACACTGGTTTATTACAAGTTATTACAAGTTATTGATAATTTTTACAATGGTTGGGACTGGACTGTTCTTATAGCGATCAGTTCGTGCACGTATGGGCTGGATGCGGTTGTGGTGTAGAACAGCAATTCTCGGGCTAGGGATCTCAGGTGGTAGTAGGAGCCGGTGTCGAGGATGGTGCAGAAGCTTCTTACCAAATTTGCAGATGAGAGCTTGGTGATGGTCAGTGAGAGTCGAAAGGGTCAGTGTGTTGAGCGCTTCTTGATATGTGGAGTGGGAAGAGGAGAGAATAATCTTGCATGCCCTCTTTTGCACTTTTTCTAGGTGTTTACGTTGTGTGGCATTTAGGGAGGAAGACCAGGTAGGGGAGGCATAGGTGAGCTTGGGAAGTATGAATGTTGAGTAAACACTGAGGAGCTCGGGCGCAGGAACTCCGAGGGACTTGAGTCGGCGGAGGAGGAGGAGACGGAAACTGGAGGATTTGACAACTTCACTGACGTGTGGTTTCCAATTTAGTTTGTTGTCTATGGTGACGCCGAGGAGCTTCGTGGAATCTACAACCTGGAGTGTGTTCGGACCTGGAGTAATGGAAGGAGGTGGGACAATGTCGGAGGAGAGGTTGATGTGCATAACCATGGTCTTGGTATGGTTGATGGTGACGTGGTTGTTGGTGGCCCAGTTTTGGAGACTGTTCAATAAATCCTGAAGGGCGGTATAGTCGGGAGTAGAATGTATGTATGAATGTATATATGTATGGATGTATGTATGTATGTATGTATGTATGTATATTTCATTAGGTGTTGATTGTATGTATGTATGTTAGTATGTATGTATAATGTATGTATGTATGCATGTATGTACAGCGTGTATGTACAGTATGTATGTATGCATGTATGTATCTATGTATATATAGTATTTATATATATATGTATGTATGTATGTATGTATGTATGTATGTAAGCCGCCCCAGGCGTTGTGTACAGCTGGGCAGGCAGATCGATCATTGGGCTTAACTAATAACTCCTGAAATTTGTGTCCGGGTCGCTTACCCTAGGAAGGAGAGAGAGAGAGAGAGAGAGAGAGAGAGAGAGAGAGAGCTGAATCTCCACTAACACGCACCACCACTCTAGTATGTAAACACAATGATGATAGCGACACTTGGCAACCGCTCACCCCCACTCCCCAACCCTCTTCCACCCTAGGTATTTACCAGTTCATTCGCAGTTTATAAAAGGAGGAATGAGAGGGAGGTAAAACTAGGAGAGAGAGAGAGAGAGAGCAAAATTAAGTGTATAAAAAATGAGAGAGGCGGAAGTAGGGGAGATAAAAGAGGAAACTGTGGTGTGAATAATAGTTAGAAGACTGATGAGAGAGAAAGAGAATAAAGAAAGTAAGAGGGGGAGAGAAGGAGGAAGGTAGTAAGTGAGAGAGAAGAGGAAAATATAAAAAACAGTTGAGTGTGAGGTGTTAGGTGGTGGGTGTGTTCAGTGGGATTAATACAATACACTTCTACTGTGTTTCTCTCCTGCTAGTTGTCTGAACGCGGCCATGTTGGTGGACAAATTGGAGTATATTTCCTTGTATCGTATCAGTCTTGTAATGTGTGTGTGTGTGTGTGTGTGTGTGTGTATGTGAGTGTGTGTGTGTGTGTGTGTGTGTGTGTGTGTTGGCAGGAATCTTGTTGAGAACATTCCTGGTAACCGTAAGGAATTTAGAAACTCTTTGGAAAACAGACAACGAAATGAATTGTTCTTATTGCTTATTACGGCATATGATCTACCACAGCATAGAGCTCACTACCACAGCATAAACGTCACTACCACAACATAAACGTCACTACCACAACTTAAACGTCACTACCACATCATAACCATCACTCTACCACAACATAAACGTCACTACCACAACATAAACGTCACTACCACAACATAAACGTCACTACCACAGCATAAACGTCACTACCACAACAACATAAACGTCACTACCACAACATAAACGTCACTACCACAACATTAACGTTACTACCACAACATAAACGTCACTACCACAACATAAACGTCATTCAGCCACAACATAAACGTCACTACCACAACATTAACGTTACTACCACAACTTAAACGTCACTCAACCACAATATAAACGTCACTACCACAACATAAACGTGTCACTACAACATAACAATCACTCTACCACAACATAAACCAGTGTCACTCAACGGCACCACCGAAACATAAATAATATACAAAAAAATAATAATTATATAAATCGTGTGTTCAGCTTCCCTGTGCAATAACAATGTGTAGTCGGCCACGGTTCGTATACGAGACAAAATAACTGGTAACACTTCCCCAAACAGAACTGACAAAATTACAAAATGATCTGTAATTTATGTTTTATTCTTACATATATGTTATAAATACATTTGTTTTGAATGTTTTACTAGTGCCTTGTGTTTATATTATAAGTTATATATTTTATCCAATGGTACCATAAACTTGTTGCCGAATGGGATTGTAGTTATCGTACAGCTCCTTCCTCCTCCTCCCCCACTTTTTCTCTTACCCTACTTTTTTTACTGATGTTTGGGTTAGTAATGGAAGAAAGAGGAGTAAATAGAAGAATAAAGAAGGGGATACAGAAAATAGTTAGAGATAACAGGTGGGGGGAGCTGAGTTTCATCATGAGTCTGGATGCGCAGTTTCGATGTTACCAGACCATTTTCGGACCTTAGAGCTACAGTGTGTGTATACTTATTCCTTCTGGCCGACTGTACCTCTGATCTCGTAACCTGCTCAATGGTCGACATTTTGCACTTATTAACGACTAATATTCATCCCCAGAGCAGAAACAGCTAACTTGGGAAATGTGAGTAGCACTAACGACCATAGAAACTGAGAATAGGAACAATTTAAAAACGAAATAGGAACTAGCTAAGCACACTAATTGGAATGTGGCCAATGAATATAGAAATAAGATCAGATAGCATAGAAAATGGGAGTATGGCTAATGTACTGAGCATAGAAAATGGGAGTAGCGTCTTAAAAAACAGGGTAAACTAGAGTAATTTTAGTGTATTTGGCAAAAACATGAGTGAAACCTCTCTCTCTCTCTCTCTCTCTCTCTCTCTCTCTCTCTCTCTCTCTCTTTTCTTCCTCCTCCTCTTCCTCCTTTTCTCACTGCCGTTCACCCACTAATTGTTATCTTTAATAATCTACCTGTCAAGATGATTCAAGTTAATTACACTTAAGTTATTAATTACTTATGGAGGGGAAGATGTCACGTAGCTCCAGTATAATAACAATGATTATATTGAACTATACTTAATGTTAAATTGTATGACCAGATTTAATTACTATTATGGTGGTATTTGAAGGTCAGGTAGTGAAGAACACAACTTGAAAGAGGAAAGAATATTGATGATAATGTTGGAAAATATAAATTATAATAATGATAAGGATAATAATTATACTAAATTATACTATTAATGATAATGTTGATATTTATAATAACTTTGATGATATTAATTTTATTTCTACTACTACTAATACTACTGCTACTACTACTACTACTACTATTATATTTTACGTGGCCTCTAGCTTCCCCTAATAGCCACACCTTCGCCACCATTTTATTACCATAATATTAAATATCCTAAAACAAAAGTAGCTACCCAACTACTACTATTAATACTACTTGTACTACTATTACTTTATTTAACGTGGCCTCCAGCCTCCCCCTATAGCCACACCTTCCCCGCCATTTTATTACCTTAAAATAAAATATCCTAATACATAAATAGCTATCCTAGCTGTGTTGAGTTAGTTGAGCCGCAGATCTATGCAGCATTTTCTGTGACTGTTGTCTTATAGTCAATATCTGCAACTGTTGTCGGCTTTGGGGCCGATGCTCTCGTTCCCCTGAGGCAGAGCAAAGCCGACCTAAGGAGAGAGAAGGACAGTCGACATTCAAACAGGCTGTAACATAACTTCTGGGCTGCTGCTTCTGTTCGGATAGCACCTCCGCGAGTCTGGCGTAGAAGCATCTTGCACTTGGTCCCATCCCACCAGAGGTTGTGAACACTAGAGGAGTGAAGCTGCCTTGATCAACGTTCTGGATTCTCTCCCCGTATTCCCTTATCTTGTCGTTCTTGTTCCTCCTGTGTGCAGCATCGAGAGCTAAGTTACGGTGACATGCGGCCATGGGATCAACGATCCTGATGTCAAAGAAAGCTCGCTGTCCCCGCGTCCAGAATCCTCGAGCACTGACGTCAACACAGGCTTCGTTGGATGTGTTTGAAGTCCTATGTTGGAAAATCTCACCGTCCAATGAAAGGAGGGTCGGCTCTACCCTGACATCACGCAGATTTCCTTCAACATATTTGCTGTGAGATCCCTTACTTCGTCATGCCTCATGGATATGAAGTCCCCTTTCTTGTACACCATGGCGTGATCGACATCATAGGAAGAGCCACACACGCATTGGGAGGACACACCTTCTACTGGCCAACTGTACCTTAGAGCATTGGCATCTGTAAATTCTTGTTTAGAGTACTACTTCTACTTTTTTTTAATAGATTTAGACCTCCAGCCTTCCCCAATAGCTACACCTTCGCCGCCATTTTATCTCTTTAAAATTAAATATCCTAATACATAAGTAGCTACCCTAGCTGTGTTGAGTTAGTTGAACCGCAGATCTATGAAGCATTCAGTTACTGTCGCCTCATAGTCAATATCTGCGACTGTTGTTGGCTACTACTACTATTCATGCTCGCTATATATTTCATAACTTTCTACAGTAACTTAAAAACAACAGCTTACAAAGTATTCAACCCTGACTCTAGAACACATTACCTAAGATTCTCAGCAGCGTGTTGTGTAAAGTAGTGGACGAGACGACAGTGTGTGGTCTAGTTTCTTGTAGAGTCGCTATTACGGATAATTCCCTCAGCTTAAGCAAAGGACCTTACCGTGAATAAGCTTATGGTGGCTTTGTTGCCTATCCTTGGTCGAATTGTCTTACTGTTTGTATACCTGCGCTGTCTGTGTATACGGATAATACATTGTATGTCTGCTATGCTTGTAAACATTCTGAATGAATGTAAACTTAGTATGACGATCTATCTATCTATCTATCTATCTATCTATCTCAGCTCTACGACACACAGCGGACACAGGGGAGAGACTAATCGTCTTTCAGACAGCCAGACAGATGAGAAATTGTCATCAGGATGGATAAAACTCAAGTGAATTCTTCATTTACTCGCCTAAACGTTTAATCATATTTGAATGTGAACAACAATAGTAAGTGAAGCTCTATGAAAAGGCCAAACATTCTGGTACCAAATAGTAAAATAAATATGGGGATTTTTCTCTGTAGAAGCGTAAGACTGACAATGCTGCCACAAGCCTTCTGTTGTGTGTGGCTTGTGGTGACGCTATATTCAACTTATTTATTGTTGTGTTTATGGCTGTCTGTGGTTCAATGACTAAGGTCCTTAAATAACGTAAATTACGTCATTTTATTTACCTAACAACAACTAATAATGTTAAAGGAGGATTTGTTCATGTTAAAGTTGTGTATGTTGATGTTATAATGTATTACTGCACTACAATAACTAAGGTCTGGAGCGAATATCTTACGCTTGGTAAACACAGTAGTCAGCAACGATCAGAAACTAAGAGAGATGCAGTTATCTGGTTATTAATATTCTTAAAAGCGATGATGTGTTCCGTTGGTGTCGATGTTTTGGTGTTTGAGGTGACAATGATCTACCTAGTTGAGTTCTTGGTAGTACCTGGAGTTAACAAGCTGTGAGTTACCTTCCTGTACAAGCAGTCATGAAGTTAGACATCACTTCAGATTAATTCACGATTTATTTCACCTTAAGATTAACCAACCTAACGCTAACCTAATCGAACCTAACCCCCCCTACAGGTAACGTTAGGGTGGTTAATCGTCAAGTGAAGCTGGGGGACTAATTTTCAGGTGATTCAAGCCAAGTGTAAATAAGATCTCTCTCGGTGATTTATGCTTTAACTAGATCGACAAGACGTCTTCTTCGTCAGGTAGAGGCGAAAAAAATATGTACGAGAGACATGGAAAATGCTAAGGCAGAAAGTCGTCCAGGATGTGACGTATTTGTGTGACAGTTTGCGTTCCTAGTGTCTGATCAGCCGAACACACGTATATCAGCTGAGTACATGTACATGCATATCAGCCAAGTATATGTATATCAGCCGAGTACAAGTATATCAGCCGAACACATGTATGTCAGCCAAGTAGAGGCTACTTATAAGCCACACAGTCTGGCGGCCTCGAAAATCCTGACCAACGACTTCGCTGGGTGCATCCCTCCCTCACCCCACCCCCAGAAACACACAAACCAGGCAAATAATCGGTGGTCAACCAAGGTGTAAAATCAACGTTTACTCCTGAACACATTATTATGGATAAATGAATTAAAAATATTATGATTTTCTTTGTTTCTTAAAGCTACCCATGCTCTTGTTTTAGTTGCGAACGTGATAAATTATATAACATGATATTGGAGCATCGAAACAGACAACTGTTCATTTGCATCGGATATTTCACCAATGAGCATTGACCAGAGGTTGACAGACGCCAACCGTGCCTCGAGGATCGCCTTCACTCGACTGTATATCGACAAGGAGGAATTTTGGGCAAGAGTATCCGTATCCCTGTGGCGCTGAAACATCACATGGTAGCATACCCATAAAGTTATGTTTACAACCTGCAACGTGGTTAATCTTAGTATACTGTATAACAAATTACTTTGTGAAGTCCTGCAAATGTTGCAGTATATAAAAATGTAATTTGACCTGAAAGTGAAGAATATAACAAAGTGATAAAGTCTGCATTATTTAAGGGCAAATGATCGGGGCAATATCTATGAAGAACAACGGAGGAGCGGCCGAGTGAGGGTGAATGTGTGGGGGTGGATGACTCTTAACGGCGTTTAGGCTGTCACAGAGATTCAGGGACAGTTTAGTGCCGTAAGATGTGTTAATATCCTTAATGATTTTTTCCTTTTCTCTCTCCGCGAGAGGAATTTTCCCTTCCCTCCCGGCCCAATCATATTTGCTACTGCTGACAATCACAAGGTAAACTACTGCTACAAACTGCCATAACAGTAGATATTAGTTTGATTAATTACACAGGTAAACTAAGAAATGCCTGACATCGTGTTTTTGATAAACTTTCATGAATTCAGTTTGCGATTATTGATTTTCTTTGGTTTGTCTGCAGTCTGTTTAAAATATTAAACGACACAATATACCAGACAGATGTGTGGAGACTGTTGGCAGAGTTGGTTTAGTCGTGGTCTGGGTTGCTCATCATGACACACATCTTTGAAAGCGTTGACTTTCGGAATAAGAAAATAATTTTAAATGTGTTCTGTCGTTATTTGTTTTGTTTAATACAGATTTATCTTATTTCCGTTCGTTTGTTTGATTTAATTAAACAAATTAAGCGGGATAAACAATACAAACAATTCTGGATATTTTTTGTCTTCACTGACTGACATCACTTTGAGACATCGATGACGTAAGTGTTTCAGGGGTTCAGGAACAGCTTTTCGATACATCAGATTCAATCATCCAGAGAACGAGTCATTATACGAAATAAATGTCGGCATATAATCTTGTGTAATATATTGTTACATTTGTGGTGAAACGAATGAGTAAAACACGACCAAACTCAGTCCATTATAGCAGTGGGACGAGGTTTGACCGGTTCGCTCAAGTCTTGAATCTAATTTGTTTCGTGGTTTCGGATTTATGAGACTGTCAACAGCGGCCTTTGACATGACACAGCAGACGCAGTGCTGTCTCAGCCTTAGTGCGGTAAACAAGTACACGAAGGCCCGTAGACAAACAAATAGCCGGTGAAGAAACTGAAATTGACGAGTTCTGCATTGTATCGTCAAGTGTTCGCCGGTGTAGTAAAGTGTTACAAAGTGTTTTAAGTGGCTTAAAGTATTTATACGTAGACGAAGGTTTTTAGACAAAAGAATAGCCGGTGAGGTGAGACTGAAATGACGAGGTCTGCAAAGTATCGTCAAGTGTTCGTCAGTGTAGTAAAGTGTTTGTAAGTGTCTTGAAGTGTTTATAAGTGTCTTTAAAGTAATTATTAGTGTCACAAAGTAGTCTTAAGTTTCTAAAAGTGAATTAATGTGCCGTAAAATTTTCATAAGTATTGTTAAGTGATCATATGTTTCACAACGTGTTCACAACTTAAGTATTTATAAGTGATGTGAAGTGTGTGTCATGAAGACTTATAAGTGTCACCAAGTAAACGTGGACCCCAAAAACACCCATACGTGTCATAAGAGTGGTATAAAGTGTCGTAAAGTGGTATAAGGTGTTAGAATGCCATAAAGTGTTACGTTATGTCACAAAGGTTCCTTTAATATCCACAAGTTTAATAAAGTGCTTTTAAGTGCTAGTAGGTCTGATAAAGTGTCAGTAAGTTTTGTATAATGAAAGGTGCTATGAAGTGTCGGAGGTGTCATGAAGTAACTTAAGGTGTCAAAGTGTGCCAAAGTGTCAGTGAACTAAAGTGATACTAAAGTGATACTAAAGTGACCAAAAGTATCAGTGATTTAAAGTGCCGTAAAAAGCCAAATTGTTTCATGTGACATAAAGCCTCGAATAGTTTATAAAGTGTCCAAGCAACATACAGTAGTGTCAAACGGTGTCGAAAAGTGTCGGAAGGTGCTGTGAAGTCTCTTAAGATTTCGTCGTGTCATTAATGTCGTAAAGTGTTGCAAAGTGTCTTGAACTATCGTAAGGTGTTGCAAAGTGTCTTGAACTATCGTAAGGTGTTGCAAAGTGTCTTGAACTATCGTAAGGTGTTGCAAAGTGTCTTGAACTATCGTAAGGTGTTGCAAAGTGTCTTGAACTATCGTAAGGTGTTGCAAAGTGTCTTGAACTATCGTAAGGTGTTGCAACGTGTCTTGAACTATCGTAAGGTGTTGCAAAGTGTCTTGAACTACCGTAAGGTGTTGCAAAGTGTCTTGAACTATCGTAAGGTGTAAAGTGTGTCATAGAGTACAGCAAGTTGTCGTCAAGGGTCATAAAAGTGTTAAGACGGTGCCAGGAGTAGACTCTGTACGGCGCCAGGGCTTCCGCGACCGCCAGCACAAGGTAAACACAAATAATAATACTGTTCTGGAAATACTGAAAAAGTTCTCTTAGTTATCCATTTGGCATAAACTAATGCTTAAGATCATTGGTTCATTGTTCCTGTAAGTTAAGTGTGAATAACCATATAGGTGTGTGTGGAGTGGGGGGGGGGGGGGGAGAGAGAGGCGACAGGTAATCGCAACTAGATTTTTCTTTTTCCAGGTAAGTGAGTTAAAACAGCTCTTCGAGGGACATTCACACACCATATCTCAGGTACGTCCAAGTTGTTATATTAATTGATTATCGTTTTATACATCAGCGAAGTCTGGAGTCCTTCCCCTCCATCTTTGAGGACGTCGGTGTCCTTCCCTTTTCAATGAGTCAACGTGATGCCCCCACTCGTTCACGCGGACGTTGGAACTACCTACTCCTTATCGACTTTGTGGTTGCCTGTAGTCCTATCGCTGTGTATGTAAAAGTCCCCCCACCCTTCCCTTTCCCTCACGCCGTCTAAGAGGGTAAAGGAGTTCTTCCCCCTTCGTCTTGTCAAGTCTTGCTCCTTCCATTCAAGTGGTTACAGTGATCACACTCACCTGTTTTAGAGGCATCCGTATTTCTCTTGGAGAATTATTGCTACACTGAGAGAGTGACCATTACCATGCTGACATGGTTTCAGTATCCTGCTTTACAGGCCATTAGCTAATCTGCTTTGTGTTTTGGAGGCGTCATGTCCTCTTTATCAGCTGTTGATGCATCAAACGGGCCCCAGCCCTAATTGAAAGCAACCTAACCTTACCATTGGGATTGGAGCTTAGTAATAACAAGTCCCAGTCCCAGTAAGTACCAATTCCAATGGATCCCAATTTTAATGGGCTCCAACCGTTATGCTGAGGACCGTAATACCTCAGGGGCGACTAGGATTAAGGTGTTTTTGGACAGAGAACCATTTGATCTTAAAATCCTTCTTGTTGACCCTGTCACAGCTCACCATCAGAGACCAATGTTTTCAGTGAGTTGGGTCTCTCCCGTTTTAGATGTGTGGGGGCGTCCTCACACCTCGGGAGCATTAGACCACCTCCTTGTGTTCCAAGAACATCAAAATATTTTTCGATGTAATTTTTAGGGATGCCACGTTTTCCTAAGCTTCCTTGAAGTACCAATTTTTCTAAGTTTTATGAAGACAAAGTTATTCGTTTTACTGTATTTGGATTGCCGTTCCTTGTCGGCCGGTGTTGAATTTTTTTTCTCAGTATTCCTCCCGGACTGGAAGTTTGGGGATATGTAGCACTGATGCTGTCCGTCCGTGATAGATTTCGTATCCACTCGGTAACTCGCAACAGACGCGATGAATTAATTTTAATATTGGTATCAGATCGTATATTATGGCAGGGCCTTATTGGGAAGTACTGGACGTGCTGGTGTTTAAGGACTTCAGAGAACAAACCGGTATTTGAGATCATGAAGGTTGTCTTTTTTTTTTGAGGGGGAACATTATTTCTATATCAAGATTCCTTCTTGGTTACCTTGTGTTGGCTTAGATCTGACCAGAACTTTTTTTGTGCGCTTGTGAGGCGAGTTGGTCTGAGCAGGGTTACAGAAGGACCTGAGTTAGGAGTTGTTGGGTGGGGTGAGGGGAGTGGAGTTGGAAGAGGGGACGTGCGCCTCATACCTTAGGAGCGGTTGTATCATGACGAGTAAAGGAGTCTAAACAGGGTATACATAAAATGATGCAGTCTTAAGGATACATTATGAGCCATAATATTGTCACGTATTAAGAGAGCCTCAATCATATTGCCGTCGAAATTCCAATAACAGATTGATATTGAAACATTATTGAGCCAGAAAAATACAGATACAGAGTGGATGATAATAATAACAGCATTGACTTGGCTGAACCAATTGAGTGCCTGAGTTGTCTCAGTGGCACCTACAGGATATACTGTACATATATTTCAAGGAATTATTATATAATATTTAGTATCCTCTGGAATAGTACACGTAACATGGTGTTAGTAAATACAGTACATTTGCGACTGTTACCACAAATTTCACTTCTTTATTAATTAGTTAAATTTTATTATTTTTTACATTTATATTACAAGTATATACATATTTTACAGTGGAGTTGTATACAGTAACCTGATAAGTGAGGGAAGCTCTGGGTTTTTTAAGTTGCATATCTGATTATTCCGGAACTGGAAATAATCATTTAACAAATTGTTCGTTAGTGTAATCAGACTTTTTACTCACTTAAGCTCCAATCGTCTTATCTGTTTTGATTCCATTAGTATTTTTTTAGTCACTAACTAGGTATCTCGTGTAAATTTGTTCATTATTTGTAATAAGAGCAAGTATTTTTTCTGTATTTGTTAGAACTAAAGAACAATCATATAATTTCATAATTTATCAATACAGTTTAACAATATTTATATGTATATCATAACCCTACATTAAACATTGTGACAAAAACAGGATTAATTGTTATATAAATAAATATATATATATATTTCATGTAGCTGCACAATGAAAACGTGGATAAGATAAATTTTGATAAAATCACACGGGGAAAAGGGAAACAACGGAGCACCTTAGCTTCCGTCTTTATTCAAGACATCTTCAGAGGCAACTGGATTACGTGGACAGAGAGAGGCTTAAATATACAGGGTGACCTTATTAAACATGAGGTCAGGTCATAATGATGTCATCCACTAATCCCCACACCAACACCAACACACACACAAGTGTAGACTCATCATTGTCAAGTATTTCTCGCATGTACGAACATAGCTCAGCAAATACAGTGTTACAATCATCAGCTGTGGGATCAGTTTTTTAGATGTACTGTACTCGGTCTGTGACGATTATAAAACGCCACCAGACACTTAGGGTGATACTTAGCATCAAGAGCTATGACATCCCACTGACTCAGCTTTGTCATTATCCTTTCATCTTGTAGGCTCTGTGCACATTGTCTCATGTGTGCATCAACTTTCATTGAGGAAGCATTGCGTAACGGTTTGCCTCTCATTGCATGTTGTTAGCAGAAAAGACAGGTGTCATCATAACCTGACTTTGACACTTTTGAACGGGTGAATTTCTCTGGTACTTCTGTAGCCTCACTGCTTTACGCCTTGACACATGTTTGAGGTTCTTTTCATGGAACTTTGAAGCATAGAGTCTCTGGAACTTTGCACTTCCTTGCATGAATGCTGCTTCGAGACCATCACCGTCAAGCTGATTGAGTTCCACTCTGGATGGCAATTGACCCAACTTGTAGAATTCTAATAGTTTTTTTTGCTAGTGTTTTATATCTCTTTCTACCAAATCTATCGGCATAGTCAGCTGGGCATGACAAGTCCTTCTCTCCTTCACAAAATATACATCTAATCCAAACAATGTTAGATGGCAGAACAAGTGTCACTTCAACCTTCACTAATTTCAGTCTCTTGTCCATCTTCTTTTAACTGGTCACCAACTCCTTGAAAAATGAGGAAAACCATGTACATAACATAGCAGTGATTAACAACATACAGTATATGTTATATTGTTATTGGTCAGTTCCTTTACACTGATAGCAACAATAGTTATTTGGAACACGTTTCTGCTGCAATTATGTGCTTAAAAAAAGAGAATTTGGTTAAGCATTTAAATGAATGGCGGCCATCCTGTAAAACCATCTTTATCAACAATATTGGCGTTATTGTATTCCTTGACTCTAAAAAACCTGGATATTAACACAAAAAGTAAGTCTGTAGCTCACATATTAAGCGAGATATTTCCGATTGCATTTGGACGAAGCGGCCATTTTGAACAATGGCCACCACCACTGTCCACACCCCAATCCGGTTGGGGTACAATCTTCAAATTGACCCTTATGGGTCATAGTAATTGTATACCAAGTCCCATAACTGTATAAAAAAAAATGCATGACTTTTCCTAATCCTCTGGACTAAAGTGGTAATTTGTAAAAGATTTTTTATATGCTGGGTGACCTTTAGCAATTTCCAGTTTACCTGAAACACGCCACTAGAGGAGGAGTAGTGGTAAATGTGTAAGAGAACAGGTAGTATAGGTGAGATGAAACCTCCCCTTGAGAAGGTGCCACTCAATCGGAAAATTCGACCCCCCGGTCAAAACGCCTCCCCCTCTGTCCTTTGCACATCGCGTGATTTTCGTGGCGGCAAGATTCGACCAAACATCTATTAAGAAAGAAAAGTGATGTCATCGACAAGTCACGCCCATAAGAGGTGATAAAAAATCCGCACAGACCGAGGAGCGTCACTTCGCTCCTTCACCTCCCTAGCTTACTTTAAAAACCCATACAGTATTCGGCTGACTGGTCATCTCTAATAGGCTGGGTCTGCCTACGAGTCCTCAGTGTGTCAACCTACATATAATCGGCTCCTCTTTAACATTAAGTCTATTATTACTTCTTTTATTCGTCTTAGGGGTCTTGTACCAGCCTTAATTATACTAGTGTGAATTAAGTGATTTCTAAGAACTCTCCGAACTTCGTTTACTTATTTGTTCATATGATTGTCAACAATACAAGTGCATGGATAGGTTTTAGAAACAGATAAATTATTATTTTTTTTTTTCAAGGCTAACGTGTTCGGGGGTAAGCATCAACTTTAAACCTTGGCTGACAACCGATTAATTGCCTGGTTTGTGTGTTTCGGGAGGTGAGGTGGGAGAGGGGTGTTAGGAATTTCCAGGCGTGGACTATACAAGTATATCGGCCGAGCACAAGTGTATCTGCCGAATATATATATTTTGGCCGAACACATATAGTATATATCGGCCGAACACATACAGTATATATCGGTCGAACACACACACAGTATATATCGGTCGAACACATGCAGTATATATCGGCCGAACACATGTATGATGTTGAAGGAGTCTCTCGCAAAGAACTTCTTGAAGGGAGGACAATTCAGGCCATTCCACCAATTGCTGCCAGTTCTCCTCCAGCACACAAAGAGAGTTCTGGTCTCCTGACGGGGGCGCTGAGAGAGGCAAACATCGATGCTTGCTGCTAAACTGTGAGCCTGGCTGCCAGGAATAGATGAGGAGACTGGCACACATGTGAGCATAAAGCTGCTTGGGGAGTCACTGTCTTACTCAGAACTTGTGAGGTCTGCATACAGAGTAGAGGTGGGGAAGCGGTGGCCCTGCAGAGATGGAGAGAGAGAGATGTTATGTAAAACTGTAAAAAAAAGTTGAGGATACTGAACGTGGGTAACTTTGTATTTTGGAGGAAAAACATTACGTGTTTGATTGTGAAGCAGCCCAAAAGTAGCATTATTAACAACCTTCATCTTAAACATTAATTTATATTTAGTGAAGGTGTCATTTAAGTGTATTATTCTAAATGAGTCAGAATTATGCAGGAAGACGTGTATATTGTGACTCATGTTAGGAGAGCCAGCAGAGGTGTTAATGAAGACTCACTATTGCATGTTATAAAGTGCTTCAACGAGTGTTATCGTAAACAAGACTGATTATAAACAATGGCTAATATGACCGTCATAGACAATTTATTACCCTATTTACACTTAATTATGCTACATACACTTATCTTATAGCGGAGTCATGTATTATGCGTCTCGGTACAATATCATAAATTAACTAACTTTACATTTTAACGAAATATTTAATACAATCTAAATATGCTCATATTTTACATAAATTCTTTCCAAACTAACAGTTAATATTTTTCTAAAACAAATGCGGAAGGTACCGGGAATACCATCGTCTCCATCTTTAGCAGTAAAAAGTGAATAATTCCTTAATATTCCGTTGAAAACCAAACAAAGGCTACGTTTTCTATTTTCCTGACCATTCTTGTATACATTGTGCTCTACGATTTTTGTTAACTTATGATTTGAACTTCGGAAACTGACTGATGTTGCCATTTTCATTTTGGAGTTCCAAGTTAGGGTGTATTCTTCTCAGGTTAGTTTATTTTGTGTTGCTGAGATGTTGTCTGGCGTTGTTGAGGAATATGGCCTTGAGATGGTGGGGAGGTGTGGGGGGAGGGGTTACAATTTCCCATTTTCTTTTCATCAATTTTGTGATTTAGTGGTCCCTTTCTCTCCTCGTCTTATTTTCTATACGTTTTTGTTTCGTCTCCTTGTTTATATATGCTTTTGCTCTTCTTTCCCTTTCTCTTTCATTCTTTTTGTCCACTTTTTCTCTCTTTCTCCCCTGCTCTCTCCCTGCCCTATCCATCTCTCTCTTGCACCCTTTTTCTCTCCCCTGCTCTCTCTCTCTCTCTCCTCCCATTTTTTCTAACCCTCTCTCTTCTCCTTGCTTTTCCCTCTCTCCCTATCCTCCTTCCCTCTCTCCCCTGCTTCTCTCTTCCTCTTCCCTCTCCCCGTCTCCTGCATTCTCTCCCTCTTACTTCCCTTTCCTCTCCCATCCCCTTTACCCCTCCTCTCTGTCTCTTTCCCCTTCCCCCTTCCTTTCTCTCCCTTTCTCTCCCTTGCCCTCTCTCCCCTTCTAGTCTCTCCCCTCTCTCTCTCTCCCTCCCTCTTACATCCCTCTTTCTTCTCTTTTCCTACCCCCCCTTCTCTCTCTCCCTCTCATCCACTGCAGTGAAATAACTCGACCCTTTGTTCGTGAGCATTGAGTGACGACCCACGACTATAAGTAACAACACCATGACCCTTAAGTGACGACCCATGACTGTACGTGACAAGTCTTATCTGTCTGTATGTCTATACCTTCCTACCTATCTCACCTAACCTAACCTAACCTAACCTAACTGATTGTCTTCAGTTATTCTCCTTTCCTCCCCATCTTCTTCTCCTCGTCGTCTATAATTATCTTCTCCCTGCCTCGTCTTCATTCTTCCACCTCCTCCTCTTCATTTCTCCTCCCTGCTTCTGCTTCCCCCTCCTTCCCACGTCGTCACCTTCACGATAATTACACGGCACCAACCCTTAATCTTGGTGCAGCTATACTGTGTGTGTGTGTGTGTGTGTGTGTGTGTGTTTTTCGCTTTGTGCACAAGTATACATGCCTGTTTCTGTTTGTGTGTATATTTTAATACTGTTTTCTTATAATATATATATATATATATATATATATATATATATATATATATATATATATATATATATATATATTATGTCTCCCGGATTCGATCCCCGGGCAAGATAAACCTACGAGAACCTGGATGTTAATCGATTTGCTGATCCTTTTCCGGGGTAATGGTTAGCCAGTGCAGTTGGCGAGTTGTCCGGTCTTCTTAGACTATTCCTTAACACTGGGTAACACAGCTCGTTAACTTAAGATGTAGTTGTTGTGTTGGCGACAACTTATACGCCTTAAATAAATTCACTCTTTGGTGGCCCTAGGGCCGACCATCCTTGGACACGAGGGGCAACCTTTGTGTGTGTGTGTGTGTGTGTTTGGCGACCTGTGGTGTAATGGTCAGCATGTTCGCCTCGCAAGCGAACGGACCCGTGTTCGATCCCCGGGCAGGGTCAAACTATGGGAAAGTTTCATTACGCCATTTGCCTCTGTCTACCCAGCAGTAATTTGGGACCTGGATGTTAATCGATTTGCGGATCGTATTCCGGGGTAATGGTTAGCCAGTGCAGTTGCGAGTTGTCCGGTCTTCTCGGACTATATTCCTTGACATTGAGTCATACATCTCGTTAACTCAGGGTGTGATTGTTGTGTTGGCGACGACTTCTACATATTAAACAAATTCGAGGGGCAACCATTATGTAATGTAATGTATGTATGTAGTGTTGGGTACAGCTAGGCAGACAGGTTCTGTCATGGAGCTTAACTAATGACTTTTTAAAATGGCTCCTGGCAGACTACCTCAACAGGGAGTGAGGGAGAGAGAGGAGGGAGAGAAAAGGAAGGAGTTAAAAAGAGAGGTAGAGAGAGAAAGAGCTAAATCGATAAAAAGAGAGAGAGAATGATAAATAAACTTATAAACTATCGGAAGAAGTAGAAACAGAGAGGGAGAGAGAGAGAGAGAGAGATAAACTGATTTAATAGATAAAAAGAAAATAAGTTGCAAGGCAAACACAGACAAAGACTTTCACTGACACGTTTCAGCACCAACCTCCAAGTATGTCAACATGATGATGGTGATAGCGACACTTGGTAACTCTCCTCCCCACTCTTCCACCTCCCTCTCTCCTCCCCACTCTTCCATCTCCCTCTCCCTGCATCAGTACACTCGCTGTTTACAAAAGTGGCGTGAGAGAGAGAGAGAGAGAGAGAGAGAGAGAGAGAGAGGTGGGTGTGTTCACTTGAATTAACACACTTTACTCTTACTCTATCTCCTCTGAACGCGCCTGTCTGAAACATTACCCACGATGATGGAGGACAGGCTAGCTGGAGTGTTTGTGTTTATGTTCTGCCACTCTTACTTCTCTCTCTCTCTCTCTCTCTCTCTCTCTCCTTCCTTCATCCACTAATTATTCACTATAATCTATCTGTCACGATGGTTTAAGTTAATTACACCACAAGAAATTAATTATCTTGGAAGGGGGGGGGGGGGTGAGTTACGTGGGTCTACTGACATAATAACATAAAGTAGTTAATAACGTTCAATGAAATTAGTGTCCAATAAAATTAATTACAAATATGTAGTATTTTTTAACATTAACTAATGATGAATACACATAGAAAAAATGTATAAAAAAATAGAAATTGTGACAAAAGTTACAATAAGACTACTAATAGTACTACTCTTACCAATACTACTACTACTATGACTATTACTACTACTATTACTACTAATAATAATACTGGTACTAGTAAAAATAATTATAACACAGCACCTAATCATTACTTACTGACTACGGCAACTTACAATATACATATCAACCTAAAAATATATTCTACAAATATACATTAATGGTAGAAGTGTAAAATGTCGAGGCAATGGATATTATTTCATATTACTGTTATCAATCAACTTAATAAATAACACTGGTCAACAGCCAAAATGGTTCACATATGAGATCATGCTCACACAACTAATTTCATATTGCTGAATTCGAATCTGATATTTGTTTTGTTCTATCAGACCAGGTTTTATAAAAAAATCAGTAGGTACAAATATTTAATATTCCATCACGTGTCGTGCAAAAGATGAGATTATCTCATGTGACTGTGCTTTCATGACTAATTTCATATTAATGAATATTAATTGGATGTTTCATTCTACCATCAGACCTACTTTCTTAAAGAATAAAAAAAATAGTAAATATAGTAACATTATCGCGTCATGCAAGATACAATTTTAAACCTATCACAGATAAGCTCATAAAAAATTGTACCAAAAAACATAATTTCAAATCCTTTATAATGGCAAAATATGAAGTTCTAAAAGTGCTTCTGAACTTTACTCTTTCTCTTGTACAGCTTGCTCTCTTCTCGTTGCAGTGTCCAGCAATAGTCGCCCATCATGTTAGGACTGAATTGTCCCTGATATCTGCTCTCCATTACGGCGATATCTTGATGAAATCTTTCGCCGTGTTCATCACTAACGTCTCCAAGGTTACCTGGGAAAAATTCAATATGAGAGTGGAAAAAATGCAATTTCAAGGACATCCTTGCTCCCAATGCATGATAATTCTGAAGCATGGTTGTTACGATTTCTTTGTAGTTGTCAGCACGATAGTTTCCAAGAAAATTCTTTGACACATTGACATATGATTCCTATGCTTTTTTCTCCAGTGGGTTCAATGTTTTGGTGAATTCGCTATCATTAACTAGTATACGAATTTGTGGTCCATTCAAGACACCTGCTTTCAACTTGTCTTCGGAAACCACACCACCTAGTTTCTGAGATAAGTATAGAGTCCCAGCACCGAATTGATCCATAGCTTTGATGAAATTTTTAGCCAAACCGAGCTTTAGATGCAGTGGAGGCAAAAATATCTTTTCTGGATCTACAAGCGGATTGTGAGCACAGTTAAACCTTCCAGGCGCATCTCTTGGTCATGTCGGCCAATCCTTTCTCACATAGTGCTCTGCATCAGCTCTGCTGTTCCACAAGCACATAAAGCACATGTGCTTTGTGTAGCCACTCTGAAGGCCCAGTAGTAAACTGATGACTTTGAGATCGCCACATATCTTCCACTGGTGTTTCTCATACTCTATAGCGGCCAACAGAATTTTCATTGTTTCATAGCTCTCACTCATTTTTGTTGCGTGTGCTATTGGGACAGAAGGAAGCCGATTGTCATTGTGTAAAAGAACAGCTTTCAGAGAGTCTTTTCCTGAGTCTATAAACAGCCTCCAATCCTCTGTCTTGTATGTTTCAGACTTGCAGAGTTGTTGCATGAGAGATACTGCGTCCTCGCAATAACAAAGGTTGTTTGCCATCTTGAAAAATGCAGACAGCTGTCTATGTCGGTAACGCGCTGTAGTGATATGCACTCCATCCTCTAGCAGGTTACGCTGCTTTAGTCTGGATCCCAAAACTTCAGCCTTTTCTTTTGACAAGTTTAGGTCCCTGATGAGATCATGAAGCGCTTCTTGAGTAAATAGTTTAGGCCTGGTATTTTCAGAGTCATCCTGGTAGTCGTTTTCCATTGAGGTAGAGGTAGAATCGGAATCACTCAATTCTTGTTCAGTCGGTGGATTTGGGACTGGAAGTTCAGCACTGTGCGGTACTGGTCGGATTGCAGAAGCAATATTGAGGTACTGTACCTTGCCTCGTGTCTTGATTTTTATTCCCTTAATATTTGTGAGACAGAAGTAGCAGTCACTACTGTGGTCTTTAGGTTCACGCCATATCATTGGTACAGCAAAAGGCATTCCTGAACTTCGTTTACCACACATCCACCCGCTCAGGTGGTTAACACAAGACTTACAGGCTACATGAGGTGCCCATTTCTTGTCTTGGTCACCCAAATGACATTTGAAGTAACTTTTGTAGTTCAGTCGAACAGTTTTTGTGATTGGTTTCTTGAGGCTACCAGGAGTGAAGGCACCACTTATGTAGCAAAAACTGTCAGCACCGTTCACACACTTGCGACGTTCCATGTTTTGTTAATTTCAGAGTAATTACAAATCATGCAGGTGTAGATATGCAATATCATGAATCAGCAAACTGAAACAAGCAAAAAAGCACAAATCAGGACAAAATAATTGCATAAGTGGAGCCAATGAGCATATAAATTACTGTATGAATAGCATGGTACACTAAATATATAGATATGCTGGTTCTGGAAATTGAGCCTGATACAGCTATACGAATGTCATAATTGAGTTCAGCACATACAATTACACTAGAATCAGACTGTTTTGATCCAGAACCATGAGAATTTTTTTTTATGTTGACCAGTGTAATATAAAAAATATGTAAATAAAGGGGAAATACTGTAGCTTTTGATGTTATATTACAGCTCCTCAAAGACTGAAATATCCTAGTGTGTTAGCCATCTTAGTAATTACAAGTATCTCACAATTAAAAAAAAATTGGAGGTTCTCGCTGTTTAGAAATAGAGTTTACCAGCAGACACTTCCTCGACACACGCCGGCTTATACAGCACTTTACCCAACATAGTATAATGAATCTTCAGATATATTTGTTATTATATCTGTTAGTGTATAATGAATCATTTTAATTTTCTTACCAAATATTTAATATTTTATATAGTTTAGACAGAAATATTTATTGCAGTAACTAAAGGATATTGTAGACTATTTCACAAAGTATATTAAAGCCCTTTGCAGTATTATTAATACGAAACGTTTCGGATATTAATAACTTTTTTATGGAACATTTTATCCTTCCAGGTAGATTATTATATCATTTTTATACACATAATTCATATAGGTAAAATTTTTGCATCTTTTTGGTTATGCACTTGAAGTAGATTTAATATTGTGATCATTATACAATAATTAAATTCTTCTGAGGGGATTTTTTTACAAATGACTGTTGAAGTTTTTGCTTTGCCTTACTGTACATAATCCTGTTGACTCATAATTAAATAAGAGTTGTGATAACTGTACTACTCAACATATACAGATTTGTAAAATTCAACGACTTAGGGTTTTTAGCATATTTTTTTCTTTTTTGTTTTAGTACGTAAACTTTAGTCAATAACAAAGAAAAAATAAGAGAATTACAACTTACTAGACTACGTTAGGTTAGGTTAGGTTAGGTTAGGTGATGTTCACGTATATAATTTAGTCACTTGAGCGTCGGTAAGTTAACTTCATAAAAATCTACAGCGTAAAATTAAATTAAATATGTTAATGAAAAGTCATAATGAAAAGCAACTCACGAGAAGGCAGTGGAACAATTAGTCAGAGAGAGAGAGAGAGAGAGAGAGAGAGAGAGAGAGAGGGGGATGAGTGAAGGTGTTAAGAATGATAAATGAAGGTCAGTGTGGTACGTCTACCATGCATTTTACCTTTGTCTTTTGAGCCAAACACCAGCTGTCATAAACTATGTATTGTAAGATACAGGTAGAGTATAGGTGTAAGTTACAGGTGGAGATAGGTGTGTAAGTTACAGGTAGAGGTAGGTGTGTAAGTTACAGGTAGAGATAGGTGTTAGTTACAGGTAGAGATAGGTGTTAGTTACAGGTAGAGATAGGTGTTAGTTACAGGTAGAGGTAGGTGTGTAAGTTACAGGTAGAGGTAGGTGTGTAAGTTACAGGTAGAGATAGGTGTGTTAGTTACAGGTAGAGGTAGGTGTGTAAGTTACAGGTAGAGGTAGGTGTTAGTTACAGGTAGAGGTAGGTGTGTAAGTTACAGGTAGAGATAGGTGTGTTAGTTACAGGTAGAGATAGGTGTGTAAGTTACAGGTAGAGGTAGGTGTTAGTTACAGGTAGAGATAGGTGTTAGTTACAGGTAGAGGTAGGTGTGTAAGTTACAGGTAGAGATAGGTGTGTTAGTTACAGGTAGAGATAGGTGTTAGTTACAGGTAGAGGTAGGTGTGTAAGTTACAGGTAGAGGTAGGTGTGTAAGTTACAGGTAGAGGTAGGTGTGCAAGTTACAGGTAGAGATAGGTGTGTTAGTTACAGGTAGAGATAGGTGTGTAAGTTACAGGTAGAGGTAGGTGTTAGTTACAGGTAGAGATAGGTGTTAGTTACAGGTAGAGGTAGGTGTGTAAGTTACAGGTAGAGATAGGTGTGTTAGTTACAGGTAGAGATAGGTGTTAGTTACAGGTAGAGGTAGGTGTGTAAGTTACAGGTAGAGATAGGTGTGTAAGTTACAGGTAGAGATAGGTGTGTAAGTTACAGGTAGAGGTAGGTGTTAGTTACAGGTAGAGATAGGTGTGTAAGTTACAGGTAGAGATAGGTGTGTAAGTTACAGGTAGAGGTAGGTGTGTTAGTTACAGGTAGAGGTAGGTGTGTTAGTTACAGGTAGAGGTAGGTGTGTAAGTTACAGGTACAGATATACAAGTACAGTGCGTATAGGCGTTGCAGTGTATCTCGCAAACCTCCTAAATTTCTGGGGAAGGCACGGAAGGATAACAACACAATGTCCAATAACTCCTCCTGTATCTGAGACAGCCAGAAGGAATTACACCGAAATTATTCTATATTATCCTAGTTTAATGATAGAGTAAATGATTCATTGATATATATTACTTGTTAAAGCTCTGTAACACAAAAGAAACTCTCCATTCTGTAAATTACAAGTCTGAAGGAATACTAAAATATGAACAGTCGTTATGTTAAAAAGCTTTAGTCTATTATTCTTGCTATATTATGAAGATAAATGTTTTTTGTTTTTTTTTACTCTATAATAATTCATGAAAATACATTTGGTTAGTCATAATGGGATTTGGGCGTCATTCTCACGTATCATTCTTGCGTCGTATTTGGGCGTCATTCTAATTATCATTCTTAGGTCGTAGTTCGAGTTAGTATGATGTGTTCTCACCCCATCACATTAGGATATATAAGGAACCAACAGGGAATGTTTTAAAGCTCTGGTTATGACCTTCTGGAAATTTAAAAATCTTATCCTAACCTAACCTAACCTAACCTAACCTAAAATTGATGCTGCGTTCCTCTAAGGTAGGTTTGTCCTGCAAGGCAGTGAACAGTGACATCAACCACATGAATCTGATCTATCTATATATGTGTAGGTATATATATATATATATACATATATATATATATATATATATATATATATATATATATATATATATATATAAACTTATTAATTCACATGGTTCATTGGGGTTTAGACATAAATATTTATTGCAGTAACTAAAGGACATTGTAGAATATTTCACAAGGTATATTAAAGCCCTTTGCAGTATTATTAAAACGAAACGTTTCGGATATTAATAACTCTTTTATGGAACATTTTATCCTTCCAGGTAGAGTATTATACCATTTTTATACATATACAGTATATATATATATATATATATATATATATATATATATATATATATATATATATATATATATATATACTGTTAATGAATATGATATATTCCTTTGTGTATGAACCTCTGTCCTGCGTGGCAGTGAGAAGTGATACCACCCTCAGTGTCAAGACCTGACTGAATTACTCAGAATAGGCAAACTGTACTCTAAGCTTTGTCAATAAATTTGTTAAACTAAAAAAAAATAGGTTTTTAAAAATGCCCTTTGTGAAATATAGTGAAGGTGGAATTTTGTAGTGCAGTGATGTAGTGGTTCTTTTAGGTGTGAGTTCATATCAAGCGGTTTGTTGGTTCCTTTAGACGGGGTCTTTGAAGTTGCATAAAAATCTTTCTCGGGGCGCTTTCTCTTACGTCGGATAAAAACGACAAATTTGGGTTTGTCATGTACAGTGCATAATAAATATACCAAGACCAATATCTCTCTCTCTCTCTCTCTCTCTCAAGAAGGTGTCATAAGAAGGGTTGAAGCTTAGAAAAATATAAAAATGAATTACTACATATTTTATAAGTAATGGGTTTAAGACCTTCAATATTTGTGTTAATTTGTATAAGTTGTTGGTAACCAGCAGCATGTAAGCTGTTCTGTACTGTACTGTATAACGAAGCTGTAATACCCTCTCAGAAGGCTTCACCAGAATTACCGTAAATAAGAATATATACGGCGTCATCGAGAAAGAATGGCAAGAGAATGATATAAATCCATGCAGAATCTGGGCAGTTTTTCCTCGACGGCTGTATATGAAAAAATTATATTGTAAAAAGTATGATTGATTTTTGGAAGTGAAAAAATTCCAATATTTTTTTTTTTTTTTTTTTTACAAATCTGTATATTTTGAGTGGTACGGTTATCACAAATTTTATTTAATAACGAGTCAACAGGATTATGTACTGTACAGTGAGGCAAAGCAAAAACTTCAACAGTCCTTTGTAAAAAAAATCCCCTCAAAAGAATTTAATTATATTGATCACAATATTAAATCTACTTCAAGTGCACAAGTGAAAAGAGGCCCAATTTTACCTGCAGTATGTGAATTTTGTATATAAAAATGATATAATACTCTACCTGAAAGGATAAAATGTTCCCTAAAAGAGTTATTAATATCCGAAACGTTTCTTTTTAATAATACTGCAATGGGCTTTGATATACCTTGTGAAATATTCTACAATATCCTTTAGTTACTGCAATAAATATTTCTGTCTAAACTATATAGAATATTAAATACTCGGTAAGAAAATGAAAATGATTCATTATACACTAACATATATAATAACAAATATATCTCAAGATTTATTATACTATGTTGGGTAAAGTGCTATATAAGCCGGCGTGGGTCGAGGAAGTGTCTGCCGGTAATCTCTCTATTTCTAAGCAGCGAGAACCTCCAATTTTCTTCCACCTCTCAGTGTTTTAAAATCTTCTATTAGATGAGATTTATAGAAACTTTTTAAATTCATAATAAATATTTCTCAATTATAAAAAAGTTAAAATTTTATTAGAATTTACGGATATTTTTCAACCCCGTCATAAAATATTCAGTTGTATAGATCATTACTTATTTCTTGTCTGTCTGTCTGCCAGTATAATAAGTTTCCATTATTACGTGATAAACCCTTGCCAGATTGAGATAAAATGTACTGCATAACTTCATAATATAATAATCTTAGTTACGTTTAATAACCACAGACTTATATATTTACAAGAGTAATGTCTCCTAGTTGAAACATATAAAAATTTCCTCTTCTCTTCGATTCAATGGAAAATAAAGTTGTACCTTTCGTGATTTTTTTTTAAATGTTGACGGACTTGGTGCGCTAAAAGACGCTAGTTACCGAAGTGTGAAACAAAACACTACAAAGTAAACCTTATTCGTCAAACTAATCTTCACCTTATGTAATTTGTGAGTTTCTGTTTGATATGTAAATAATACAAAGAAAATACAAACATATACACACAAATATATACATATACACAGGAAGGCATACGTATAAGTATATATATATATACAAATACACACAAAACATAGATACATGTACAATAACACAAATACAAAGATATAAATAAAAGCACACAAACATATAAGCACAAGCACTTCACAAAAATTATCGCAAGAGGTGTTTGTTGATTTGTGACAGTAAATAATTATAATCTACATGTAACTAATCCATATTTAATTATAAGTGATGACTAATTAGCGGAGCAACAACTTGTAGTTCTGAGAGAGAGAGAGAGAGAGAGAATTTTGTTATTATTATTTCCAGTGTTAATGGACCCCAACTAAGTTATGTTAGGTTAGGTTAGGTTAGGTTTGGTTAGGTAAGGTTAAAGTATATAAATACAGTACCCTCACAATCCCTCACTACTCATACCAATACATACATACATATATACATACATATATACATACATATATACATACATATATACATACACACGGCCGCACACATACATACATACACACATGTATACATACACCCTTACGTCTCACACCAACACACTCGCCGGTCTCTCCAATACACTAAGTCCAGAGCCTTTGACTTTTATGGACGTGTTATGTTAGTTTTAAAGCAGACACACCTGCACCTGGTCAGCTCGGGTCAATTCTACCAAAGGTCTAAAGAGTTGAAGAAATATTTACAACACTATATATAAATTTTATATCTATGTATACAATCGTGTTTTTGCAATGTTTATATTGTTTGATTTTTTTATATAAATTCTGGTTAGGTTAAGTTAGGTTAGGTTAGGATGGAGTAGTTTTGATTGTGTTGGGTTAAGTTTGGTTAGAGGGTTGGGATACGTTATGCTTGCTTGGGTTAGAGTAGGATAAGTTAGGTTAAGTTAGGTTGAATTAAGCTTGGTTAGGTTTACGGAGTTAGGTTTTGTTAGGTTAGCTCGACTAGATTTGGTTAAGTTAAGTTGGCTTGGATTACTTAGGTGACGTTAAATTATGTTAGGTTAGGTTAGGTTAGTTGGAGTAGTTTAATTTACATTAGGTTAGATATTTTTTATTTTTATGTGATATACAGTAAGTGTGTCGGTTTAACCTATCTTAAGAAATATACAGTATTTAAAACTCACTATATGTACTGTAACTCACTACTAAATAATATCATCATATATAGACTTGGTAATTGTAAGGTAATCGTTAGAAAGATAAAGAAAACTTAAATTCCTTTTTTTTCGATCGTATTAGTATTAGGCCAGATCCTCCTCCTACCAGCCCGGTGACGGGTCAGAATCCTCCCTGGCGCTCGTCTCTTTGTTCTCCCCTACACACACGACTAGGCTTCACCCGTCTATTGTTCTTTGCTGCCGCGTTGTTCTGTGGGTTAGAAATAGTATTGTTCCGCAGCCAATAGCAGTTGTTTACTGTCATCTGTGGGAGGCTTATGTCTGGCATACTGTGTCTGTGTGTTGGTGTTGCTGTTTTTTTGGTGCATCTTATGTAGTAAGTCATTGTATCTCCATATATTATATGGTAAGGAAAAGTCGGGTTTAAGCCGCAAACATTTTTTAGCAGAATTTCATATTCCAGGATATAACCTATTTAAATTTGACAGAGTAGGAAGGAGAGGTGGAGGTGTAGCAGTGTATATCAGGGTGTCATTAAAAAGCTGCAATAAATCAAACATTAATACAAATAGCGACAATGAAAGTATTTGGGTAGAGATTGGTGAGGGCAGTGAATCCGTAGTCATTGGTGTTATATATAGACCGCCTAATTTGAGTAGGAACGATGGTAAATTGCTATGGGAGGAAATAAAGAAGGCATCTGATAGAAACAGTGTATGTATTCTAGGCGATTTCAACTTTTCAGGCATAGATTGGAAAAATCAACTTAGCGACAATGAATCTGAAGATTTTCTAGAAGTAGTACAAGATAGTTTTTTATATCAATTCATAAACTCGCCCACTAGAGGAAATATTATCCTCGATTTAGTTCTCAGTAATAATGAAAACCTAGTAAAAGATGTTGGGATTGGAGACGAACTAGGAAACAGTGATCATAAAGCCATATATTTTAACATAATATGGAATGGCAGGGAGAAGGAAAATTCGGCCTTGATCCCGGATTTTAGGAAGGCTAATTACGGTAGCTTAAGGAGAGACCTAAGGGATGACCCTATGGTCAAAAGATTAATCCCCCCCACACCTCCGGAAACTGTCAACTTAGGACGGGAGAACCCCGAATTTAATTTAGCAGCTACTTATGAACAATTTATTGCGACAATCAATAATGCTCAAAATAAACACATCCCTAAAAGAAAATTCAGATCGATACGGAACCAACCAAAATGGATGAATAATAGACTCTTAGATCTTCTAGGGAAAAAGAATGGAGTATATAGAAAAGTTAAGAAAGGCGAAAATCACTTACTTGGTTACTATCAGAACCTAACAAGACAGGTAAAAACAGAAATTAGGAAAGCAAAGAGAAATTATGAAATCTAGGTAGCAAACGAATCGAAAAATAACCCCAAAGCTTTTTATCAACTGTGTAAATCAAAGGTTAGAGATACAATAGGTCCCCTTAAAACTACGACAGGTGAAATGACTGATGATGAGTTAGAAATGTGTAGTACGTTAAATAGTTATTTTCGCTCCGTATTCACAAATGAAAACCTAGCACAGTTTCCAGAAGTTCATAAGGTATATAACGACAGTATAGAAAATATGTTGATGAATATCAATATTACTAGTAACGATGTGCTTAAAGTAATTAACAAACTGAAGCCTCATAAATCGCCTGGTCCAGACGAGGTATATGCTAGAATATTAAAAGAATGTAGAGATGAGTTGAGTAATCCATTAGCAGTTTTATTTAATAAGTCATTAGAATCGGGCCTAGTGCCAGAAGCTTGGAAACTTGCAAATGTAGTTCCGATTTTCAAAAAGGGTGATAAATCAATTGCATCAAATTACCGTCCCATTAGTCTCACGTCAATCATAGGCAAGTTGCTAGAGTCAATTATTGCTACAAAAATCAGAAGCCACCTTGAAACATTCAACTTAATTCATTCTTCTCAGCGCGGGTTCACCCAGGGACGTTCTTGTCTCACAAATTTGCTTAGCTTTTTCTCAGAAGTATATGAAGCGGTAGATAATGATAAGTCATATGATATAATTTATTTAGATTTCAGTAAAGCATTCGATAGAGCCCCTCATGAGAGATTGATAAGGAAGGTAGAAGCACATGGAATAGGTGGATCATTATTAAAATGGATTAGGTCATGGTTAACTGGTAGGAAACAAAGAGTCAGCATAAATGGATTAAAGTCAGACTGGGGTGCGGTCAAAAGCGGAGTTCCCCAGGGATCTGTATTAGGCCCTCTGCTGTTTGTTATATTCATTAATGATCTTGATTTAGGCATAACTAGTAGGATTAGTAAATTTGCAGATGATTCCAAAATGGGGAGAGTGATAAATTCAGACAGTGACTTTGAACACCTTCAAAGAGATCTAGATACCTTACATGAGTGGTCAGTAGACTGGCAAATGAATTTTAATACTGATAAATGCAAGGTACTACAGATAGGGAAGACGAATACATACGTTATGTATAAACTAGGTAACACGGAACTAGAAAACTCAGTTTGTGAAAAAGATCTAGGTGTATTTGTTAGCAACGACTTGAAACCTAGAAAACAATGTATTAGCGTTCGCAACAAGGCAAACAGGATTCTTGGGTTCATATCTAGGTCTGTGAGTAACAGAACTGCTGACGTTATCTTGAAACTTTACCTAGCATTAGTGAGGCCACACATGGATTATGCGGTACAGTTCTGGTGTCCTTATTATAGAATGGACATAGATTCTTTGGAGAGAGTACAAAGAAGAATGACAAAAATGATCCATAATATTAGAAACCTTACATATGAAGAAAGACTGAAAAGCTTAGGCTTACATTCATTAGAGAGGCGTAGAGTTAGGGGAGATATGATAGAGGTGTACAAGTGGGTAAGTGGAATTAACAAGGGTAAAATGGAAGATGTTCTGAAGCTCAGTAATAACGAAATAACTAGAACAAATGGCTTTAAATTAGATAAATTCCGATTCAGAAAGGATATAGGCAAGCACTGGTTTGGTAATAGAGTTGTGGATATGTGGAATAGGCTACCGAGTGCTATAGTAGGATCGGGGACACTAGGGAGCTTCAAGACGAAGTTGGATAGGCACATGGAAGTGCTGGGATGGGTGTGAAAGGGATCTGCCCTGTATGGGCCAGTCGGCCTCCTGCAGTATCCCACTTTCTTATGTTCTTATGTTCTTTGTTCCATAACGTTTCAGCCAGTGGCCCTATTTACACAGAATGTCAACTGTAAGAGGAACACAACTTTGAACATCAGATTCATCCTACCGGGCGCCTCCGCGTGGCTCCTCCTGATTGGTTGACTCGCCACAAATGGCAAGAAGCTAAGATAATTTGCCAAGTCTCGACAGGAGGATGAGAAGAGCATCAGGAGCGGCGCACATATCAACAGCAAATCAGGCGACAAATCGTCGAAAAGGATTCTGTTTTCTTTCAAAAGCAGCAGGATGGTTATTGGTGACGTCAATACAGGAGGCGGCCCAAGAGCCAACCAATCAGGAGGAACCACTTAGAGACGCTCAGGAGGATCAACCTAATATTTAAACCTGCGATCCTCTTACAGTTGACAATATGTTTGAACAAGGCCACTGACTGAAACGTTCTGGAATAAACTGCAGGTCAAACCTGTGTTTTTCTTACCGCCACAAACAAGCCGTTTGTCAATATGGATTATGCTCACGCACTCACACACACGCAAACACACACACAGACAAACACGCACGCACACACACACACACACATACCTCGTGTGTGTGTGCGTGTTTGTCTGTGTATATATATATATATATATATATATATATATATATATATATATATATATATATATATATATATATATATATGCTGATAACCACAAGGAAAGAAGAAAACACGAAGTTCCCAAGCGCTTTCGTGTAATTCACATCTTCAGGGGTGAGTACAGTCTGTACTCACCCCTGAAGATGTGAATTACACGAAAGCGCTTGGGAACTTCGTGTTTTCTTCTTTCCTTGTGGTTATCAGCATATACCTAGATCACGCGCACCTACAGTGATTTACTTGCATATATATATATATATATATATATATATATATATATATATATATATATATATATATATATATATATATGCAAGTAAATCACAGTGGGTGCGCGTGATCCAGGTATATGCCGACTAAGCCTTAAAAAACAAGTGAAGTTTTTGCTGAATAGGGATAAATTTGTTTTTATTGGAGTGCTTTTTAACCGTGGTAACCAGTCACCCTGGAATGACCCAGGCTAGGGTCAGGGGTGACCCGGAAAATTAGTTTACGATTTTTTTTTTTCACCAGGACAAGATTACCTCTACCATAACCAAACCAACTCACCAGGTGATATATGGCATCGTCTTCTCTTCTCTCTTCTTACCTGCGATCGAGCGCCATCTATCAGGATATGTTGACAGTTACATAAAACCTGGCAGAATAACCTTATTTTTTCATTGTTTTTGGTTGTAACCGGGGAGATAGATCTTGTAGCTGGGTTTTCGTAATTGGGGACCAACTTTTGAATTATCGCCTTGGAAAAGTTAAAGCGAGCGCAACAGTGCAAGTTAAATGATGATATTTTTTGATAAAATGGAAATGTATAGTGACTAGTCACAGCGTATTTGGGTATTATGAGAAAGGGTCTGATGAATCAGTGGAACTATTAGCGAACTTTATGTAACAGTAGAAGTATGAGAAACAAAATGGATGATATTAGGGCCTTGGTATGTACCGAAGAAATCGATATAATTGCATTCACTGAAACATGGATCAACCTAGACACACGTGAATTACCAGTCGAATACCAAATTGCGGGTTACAAACTGTTCCATACCGATAGGCAGACCAGGAAAGGAGGCGGAGTAGCAATCTATGTTAGGGATAATCTGAAGTGTGAAATAAATAAGGAAATATAAACTGAGAGGAATACAGAAACAATTTGGATAGAATTAAGCGACGGTCGGGAAAAATTAATCACAGGAGTAATATATAGACCCCCCAATCTTGACAGAGTCAATGAGCGACTTACCTGGGATGAAATGCGCAGGGCTTCCATACACAACAAAGTCTGTATAGTAGGCGACTTTAACCTTGGCCAAATAGATTGGACCGACCTTACGGGAAACTCAGAATCAGAGGATTTTCTCGAGACGATCCAGGACTGTTTCCTAAGTCAACATATAACCGAACCCACACGGGGTAATAATATATTGGATTTAGTTTTGTCAAACAGAGAAAACCTCATTAGCAATGTCGAGGTAGGGAACGAACTTGCAAACAGCGATCACAAAGAAATTCGATTCCAGTTAGATTTTCAGGGCAGACGTAAGGAAAATTCCACTAAAGTACCAGATTTCAGAAGGGCAAACTTTGACAGTTTAAAGAGGCAGCTGAGAGAGGGGGTGTCGCGCTTGGCCGTGAACCTGACAGATGACACCGACCTGCTAACGCGATCTGAGATTGCCGAGTTCCACGACAATTTAAATAGTGAGTTACTTAATGCACAAAGGCAGAACATACCATACAAAAAACTCAGATCAAACAACAATGACCCTAAATGGATAAATAATTATTTAAAGAACATCATTGGCCAAAGGAAGGCTATAGGTAGAAGGATAAATCGTGGCGAAATTCACCTCCGGGACTATTATAGGGTATTGGCGAGTAGGGTTAAAACCGAGATAAGGAAAGCAAAGAGGAATAATGAGGTAAGGATAGCAAGGGAGGCAAAGACAAACCCCAAAGGATTCTACCAAATGTACCAAACTAAAACACGAGAAAAGATTGGACCAATACGGTCAGACTCCGGCGAGCTCACTGATAACGACGGAGAAATGAGCAATAATTTGAATAAATATTTTTCAACAGTTTTCACCAGCGAAAATTTAAACATGATACCCGAGGCACCGACTCTATTCAGAGATAGTGAAGAAAACAAATTAAGTGAGATAGTAGTGACTAGTAACGATGTTAGTAAGCAAATAGACAAACTAAAGCCTAATAAGTCACCTGGTCCCGATGAGATATTTGCCAGAGTATTAAAGGAATGTAAGGAAGAGCTTAGTATGCCCTTAGCAAAGTTGTTTAACATGTCCTTAAAAACAGGTGTAGTACCAGAATCCTGGAGGATAGCGAATGTAATACCGATCTTCAAGAAGGGGGATAGATCACTATCCTCTAACTACCGCCCAATCAGTCTAACATCAATAGTAGGCAAATTACTGGAAGCAATCATTTCAAACTCTATTCGAATTCACCTGGAGAAGCACAGATTGATCAATGATTCCCAGCATGGCTTCACAAGCGGACGTTCTTGCCTAACTAATCTATTAACATTCTTTTCATCAGTTTTCGAATCAGTGGACGAGGGGCACAATTATGATGTGGTATACCTCGACTTTAGCAAAGCCTTCGACAGAGTACCCCACGAAAGACTAATTAGAAAGGTAGAAGCTCATGGCATCAAAGGTGACATCCTTAAATGGATTAGGGCGTGGTTACAGGACAGGAAACAGCGAGTGAGCATTAACGGCACTAAGTCCCATTGGAGCAACGTCACAAGTGGAGTTCCCCAAGGCTCAGTACTTGGACCATTATTGTTTATTATATACATAAACGACATAGATATCGGCATAGACAGCAACATAAGTAAATTTGCTGATGATACTAAAATAGGACGTGTTATCAAATCTGACGAGGACTCGGCAAAACTACAGGAGGATCTAAACAAATTTTTCGAATGGTCTGAAAAATGGCAGATGAAATTCAACATTGACAAATGTAAAGTACTCAGTATAGGAAATGTAAACAGGGAAACCAGATACCAGATGAACAACGATGCCATAGAGAAATCCGACTGCGAGAGAGATTTAGGAGTAGTGATAAGTAGGAACCTTAAGCCAAGTAAACAATGTGTTTTTGCTCGTAACAAGGCTAATAAAGTACTTGGGTTCATACAAAGGAGTGTTAGTTACAAGACTAGCGAGGTCATCCTAAAACTGTATCTTGCTCTTGTGAGACCACACCTGGATTACGCAGTCCAGTTCTGGTCACCGTATTACAGAATGGATATAGAATCCTTGGAAAGAATGCAGAGGAGAATGACAAGACTAATCCCGGGTATCAGGAACCTTGAGTATAGAGACAGGTTAAAGCATCTTAATTTGCACTCCCTTGAGAGACGTAGAGCGAGGGGCGACCTGATAGAGGTGTATAAATGGAAGGCAGGGCTAAACAAAGGGGACATTACAAAGGTACTCAAATTATCCAACCAGGAGCGAACTCGTAACAATGGTTTTAAATTGGACAAATTTAGATTTAGGCGTGAAATAGGTAAACACTGGTTTGGAAACAGAGTAGTGGATGAATGGAACAAGTTACCAAATATCATCATTAACTCGAATACGCTGAATTGCTTCAAACATAGGTTGTATGCTCATATGAGCAATAGGGGTTGGGTGTAAACGGGACTGCCCAGTATGGGCCAATAGGCCCGCTGCAGTTTCCTCCATTCTTATGTTCTTATGTTCTTATATCATAATTGAGTTTATAATCCCATTTTCCTCCCTTGATAGATACCATTTACTTCTACAATTAGTGTTTATTCAGTTCAAGTAATTAATAATAAACAATACACAAGCGTGATAATTGCCCAAGAACAGTTTGCATGGCCTCAGGCACTAGTTACTAGTTGCTATAATACAAGAGCTTATATCCTGTAACAAAGAATCCTGTATTTTTGTTTAGGTTTTGTTGTAAAATAAATAAATAAAAGACGGCGGGGACGGTGGAGCCGGCGGCCTTCACACTCCCACTATTCACTTACCTACATTGTTTTATCGGTAACTCTGCTTATATAAAGCTCTAATTTGACATTTCTTTAGTTATGTGCTATTTGTGTTTTAAAACTAATTAATAATATTAAAGTAATAATAAAAACACTATCTCCATCCCAGAGAGGAGTGGAGATAAAAAGTTCAAATACTACTAATAAAAAGTTTCGATATAATCAAAATAAAATAAAAAAAGACCATTTTCAAGTAGATTGTTGTCGCCAGAGTGTGAAGTGTGGGGTCCGTTTTTTACTGCCCCTGATGATATTCTGCCCCTGCCCCTGACAGGTGATGGCTCGGCATTATTTTTTGTGAAATCTGGAACAGCGGGAAAATGGTCACTTTCCAGAGGCTCGTGTACGAGAAAGCAGGCTGTGCCACGACTTTTGTGACCATGTTTTATGTGTTCCGATGCCTGTGTATAGCATGTGTGGCCGGCCTCGTAATGGGGTGCCCCAGTTCGTGAAAGAGCTTCCCAAGGGTCACCCACTCCGATAAAAGGTTGAAAGGCTCTGCAAGTATAACTCAATGGAAATTAATTCATATATGATAAAATTTAATTTAAGGCGTTGCTTAATATCATAATGTAACAACATTATACCTAAAGTAGGTTAGGTTAGGTTAAGTTAGATTTTGTATGAAGCTATTCATTTATATATATTTTCATGATCTACATGATCGTTTATGGCCAGTCAGTACCCCCCCCCCCCCCGAAAAAATACATAAAAGTTATCGCTGGTCAGCAATTATCCCCATTTAGCGCATACATGTTGTGTGTGTACCTTTTAGTGTACATGACCGCACACGTTGTGTTCATGTTGGTGTACACGTGCGTGTATATGTACCTGTTAGTCCACATGGCTACACATGAGCGTCACCACACCTGTCCCGTAAAACCATTGCCCCACCAGAAATCAACAGTGCGTGGCGTTCCCTGCGCCCCTCAATGACTTGGATATAAAGACTGCTAGACAAAACGCTCGCCAGCTTTCTGCCAGACGTGAAAGTGCGCCCGACCACCCCCTTGGGACTCCTCTAATACCCTCCAGTACTGTATCACAAACATCTCTTTCTTTAGGTATTTCGATATATTACTATTTTGTTATGTACTTGATGACGATTATCATATATATATATATATATATATATATATATATATATATATATATATATATATATATACTATATATATATATATATATATATATATATATATATATATATATATATATACATAGCCAGAATAATACAGATACAAAATTAACAATAACTACAAAATGGACATGACTGAGCCTTTCTAGTACTGCAGTTCTCTTGAAAGGACATCTCCAGCTGAGATGACATATCGACTAATACTAAGACGATAAAAGCTTCACTGGGAGACAGTCCTCCGGACTCGCATGATGACGGCGACTACATGGAACAAATACCGAGTTGTGTCCATCTGGCAGTTTGTACCGTCATGGGGCGACACGCTCAACAATAAAGACTATTGACTGCTCCAAGGCATCTCAGACGTTCTTGGCTCTAAAGCTGTCCCGAAAACCTCCCTTATCCCGGGCAACAGTGAAGACGTTTTCCACGCAACAGCGAGTTATCCAGGGAGCGAGTCAGAAATTTACAGCGTCAATATTTTTCAGTTCCTCTCAAAGTAACAACAAAGAATCGATGGTCAATATCCATCCATTGAAGCTGTGAATGTTTACAGGGCAGTTTCAGGCGTGTCTGTATTCGGGTTTTTCGTCTCCAACACCTCAACCAGGACACAGGTGGTTCTACTGCAGGCCAGTAACAGTCGGTCTCTATAATTGAACAATTCCACTGACGTCTGTCGTAGGTCCTGATAAATATATAGACTTAAGAGCTAGCTTCCTAGGTTAGTTTTACAGCAGCTGTACTGCCAGGAAACAGCGATGAAAAAAGAGAACATGATCTACGTCACGAATCGAGAATCCTTGTTGATAATATTCCCCTCAGTGTTCAATAGAGGTTTTCTCTCCACTTTGGTTAGCGTTCTTGCGACCTGGAGTACCTACTTCTCTGTGGCCTTATCACCAGAAGGTAAAAGCTTCATCGGGATTACACTAAGAGCTTTGGTGTTTACGTTATGGTATGTTAGTCATCTATTGATGAGTGTACGAATATCTGTGAATCTTGACTTTAGCGAACGTAATGAAACTACTTTGTTGCGTGTAGGAGAACAGTTCCCTGTCCTCCGCGCTACCTATAGTAACAGCTGAGTTACATTCCCAGTAGACACTTGGCGTGAACTGCCAGGGTTAAGAGCCGCCAATTTGCACTAAAATCCCCCGCCAATTGTGGGTCTCTGTTCAAGGGCCATGTCGACAGCTGTGCAGAGTGTAATGTAGACGATAACGATGCTTGCATAGCAAGATTTGTGAGTATTAAGACTCAATCGATGTGTTAAGTTGAGGGGATCTGAGAGTAGCATTCCTATCTTAGTGCATAACGTTGTCAGGTTTCTTAAGATAATACACAATCTGGTACAGTATTTACATAGAAGTGGCAGGTGGTTACATAAGTTGCAGGTAAAAGTAGAAATCGTAACAGTTAAAGGGTTGTAGGCAGTAGTAGAAGTCGTAACAGGTTTTAGGTAGTAGTAGAGGTCGTAGCAGGTCGTAGGTAGTAGTAGAGGTCGTAGCAGGTCGTAGGTAGTAGTAGTAGTAGAGGTCGTAGCAGGTCTTAGGTAGTATTAGAAATCAAAGCAGGTCACATGTTATAGTAGAGGTCATAGCAGGTTACAGGTAGTAGTAATAGTAGAGGTCGTAGCAGATCGTAGGTAGTAGTAATAGTAGAGGTCGTAGCAGATCGTAGGTTGTAGTAGAGGTCGAAGCAGGATAATATTTATGATCGTCATCCAGCCAGCGAAAGTTCTCATCGTCTAATACGTTACTTTCGCTTCAGTTGGCGATAAACTCCTAAAATTCATCTTCACAGTGGCTCTAAATCTCTCCCTCAATGACTCGTAATCAGCGGTGTTGGGTCGTCTAGGAGGAGGAACCATCTGCACGGTTGGCCTGTTACGTTAACGACTTTCACTATCCTCCTGTGCCGTCAAACACACTGCTGACAAGGAATCGTCCAGACCATCTCAGAACCACTGTAAGAGACCCTGATCGGAATGTGAGGCAACCACCAAGTGAAATGTTCTCATATCCTAAAGATCCCTAAATGTGACGTCTTAAGACAAACTACCTTAATATTGACAGACAACCTGCCATTAAGCGATCAGTGTTCTTCGTGCTTGGAACAACTTACTAACCACCCTGATATCTTTTCTCGGGTACTTAAAACAACCCTCATATCCTCCTTGTTGTGGAAGCTCTTTGCCTTACTGCTCTTAGCCCCATCTCATTCAAGTGCATCTGTGGCCATGTAGAACAACAAGGCCTCCATGTCCTTAGCTGTGGTGCCTCTGGAGGATGGGCTGCAAGACACGATGCAGTCACCAAGCTCATTAACAATAATTTAACTTATGGAACATTTCAGTTCTCAAAATTCATGTTAAAGAAAATACTCTCCCAGGTAGACCACATAATTGTCTCATGAGTAACCTGTGTTGAGGACTGATTTAAAATTGTTCGTCTGTATGTAAGAGTCATTCTTTTGATAAGAATAAGATCTATCTTGTATGTGTACTAAACATTACTTGATTTTACTTTATGGTGTATAATATATTAAGATATATGATTGACTCATTTCGAAGTTATACGTCACCTTACATTAGGAATATCAACTCGCCTCGTGTCACAACAATACAGGAATGCCGCCCCGCACTGCGTACTATCAACAAACAACAATAATACCAACACTGCTGGGATATTTTCACCCAAAAGCAGGAATAATACATTATAAAAATACTGTAACAGGTAATACCAACATGGCCGGTGAATTATCAACACTACCTAGAGTACCAACCCTCCCAACTCATTATCGACAAAAACTCAGGCATACCAACACATCCACACGTTACCACCAAATGTGTCAGGGTAATGACCCATTTTCCGCCCCATTTTAGGCCAATAATCGGTCGTACTTTGGGTGTAATTGGCAACCGGCGATGTAATTTGTGTCACCATTGGTGTTAACCGCTAGTTGGGGCGACGTGATGATGCTATAAGTCTGTCAGATATTTCCTATTATTATTTTCCGATCACTTGTGGTTAGTGTGTAAATATCTCTCACTCTTCTTATCTCTTTCTCATCCTGATTTGGCGGAGAGTTTCAGAGAGAGAGAGAGAGAGAGAGAGAGAGAGAGAGAGAGAGAGAGAGCCATATTTATATACCTCATTAATCTGTATATTATTCAACCATTTCAACTTTAAAACACGAATGAATTTGACCGTATAATTGAACAACAGTACCATTTTAATATATATATACGCCTGCCCTCGGTACGCAGCGTGTTGGGGGGGGAGGGGAAGAAACATATTGTAGTCTATTTCCAGTTAAAAGTTTAATATCAAACCACTGAAATATAAATTTTACCTAAAAAAAAATAATAACCGAAGCTAACTTTTAATTTTATGTTATCACGCGAATCCAAATACCATATATACACATTAACTCTGCACTAACATAAATTTGATATCACAGATGGATTTAACTGTTTATTTATAAATTAGATAATAAATAGATCGTTGTTGTAAATAGATTCGTAACTGGAGAAACTTAGTCAATTGGTTGATTTGTCTCGATAAAAGCAATATGGAAGAGTATGTTTAGTAATGTTTACTTTACATAAATATGGCCTTTCCACTTCGCCTTGGCTACTCGGTTTCCGCTGTCTAGATAAACACATTATTTATTCATGAGTTACTGTCAGCGTTGTGGTTTTTCCCCTAATTGTGGAGATTTGAGAATTCCACCAACAGCTTAAACAAACAGACAAAAAAATCTGCTGTCGTTGATTTATTACATAAGTGTACCCTTCGTGTGGGGAAAAGTTTGGTGAAAGAAAACGAGGAAAATATGCCATAACAAGGGTGTAAAGGATGTAGCGGGAGTCTGGCCAACCATCTGCATGATATGAGGGCGAGGGTCATAATGCTTTTTTCTACATAAATTGTTAATATTGAACCATAACACCCAACAAACTTTTACCATTTATAATATTGTTGCTCGTTATATTAAAACTTGGGTGTTAGCGAGTAAAACAATTCTTAAGAAGTTAGTTAGGTGTTCGAAACCAAAATAAGTGTATAACTAATTTTTATCTTTTAAATCTATTATACATTATTTCACCTTTTTACCCGCAGTCATTTTATTGATATTTTTCATGAGGACCACACTGTAAAGCATTTATTATATTTTATGAGTTATCCTCGGTAAATTATTGATGTATATATGGATGTATAATGTATGTGTGAATTTTTACCCAATAAAATGAAATGAAATCGATTATTCAAGCTGAAAATTTATTCATTAACTCAATATTCTATAAACAAGGTTACAGAAAGCTGAAGCAGCTGAGACAAGGAATAAACAGTAATCAGCTAAAATAATGGAAAAACTGCGATGTAAACATATTTTTGTTACACCTTTATGTAAACCAAGTTATACAATTAGGTGCATTGAACCGCTGAGGCAGATTTTAACTGATATACACAGTGTTAATTAGAGGAACTTGTAGTTTATAAGACCAATAAATAGACAAAATGTGGTACAGGCAAAATTATCACTGATTTTTATAAATTTTGAAGCGTGGTGGGGAAAGCAGTTCTGTGGTGAGATGAACATCAAGCTCAGGTATACACCATCAGGAGTTAACGGCTTAGCGCTCCTGGTGATGCTCCTGAGTTAAGATCTTGGGCGTGTGTTACAGGTCGCTGGTGTCCTCTCACGGTCTCGCTGTGTTAGTGCTATTGTGGGTGAACCTTGGATTAGGTGTTGGGTCTATTGGCTCAGCCCTATTAGAATACATCAATATTAGTCCCCAGTTTATTTCACCTTGAGATTAAACAAGCTAACCTATCCTAACCTAATCTATCGCTAACCTAACCTAACCTAACCTAATCCCCCAGACAGTGTTAGGGTGTTTAATCATCGGGTGAAATAAACTGGTGGCTAATCTTCACGTTATCTAACCTTTCCTGAGAAGAATAAGTGTTCCTGACCTTCCAACTATCGTCTTGCGCTCCTGACTTTAACTGCCCCTAAAGTCTCCTAATCTCCTCAGCCCCCCGCCACTCACCTCTCAGCACCTTTGTTAAGACTCGTGAGCGTTCTCAGCAGTCACACCACTCGTTTGCGTTCAGGAGAAAAAGTTCGCAGCGATCGTGAGTGTTCTGCTTATTGAACGCCCTGTGGTCAAGGTTGGTTGCGAGGCCAACAGGGGTGACTGAACGTGTGAGAGCGAGCGAGGCGGCCCAGGCGGCCAGGCATTGGCATCTGGTTTGGCAGTGCGGCTCCAGATGTCTAAGTGGCAGGGTGTATGTCGCTCAGTGAGTCTCATTCCACTCTCTCTCTCTTTTTTTTTAATGTTGTTGTTGAACCTGAAGCTCAACATTCAGTTTCTGAAAGTCAGGTCATGCATTAATCAACATACTTTGAGATTATTGACAGCTTTTAATGTTGAGTCGAGGTCGCTAACAGTTCAGCGAGATGCCCATGACGTCACACATCACGTGACTGATTGGTTATGGTTGGTGTGGGGTCGGTGCTACAACACCGCAGTCTGTGTAATAACAGACAAAGAACATTCTCGGAGGTCTCGGGTCATCGATTACCAACAAATAGAGTTAGAGTCAAGAGAGAACTGGCGGGGTGAATATTGAAAAACAAAACCATGTCATGTTATTTTATTGAAGTAAAAACTAAAGGCTGCGTTTCATTATCAGTGAACCCTTAAGAACTGCCCCAACACTGAAGGTCATCGGTTCGAGAAACATGACAGCTTTTTATTTTATCTCACGGACATTATAAAGGCAAGAGTACAGTGTCTTTCTCAGGCTCTAGGCGCGGGGTACTTATTGGAAAAAAAACACCTCATGCACCACGATAACCGATCACTACCACAAGTAAGTAAAACAAAAATCAAACATCAGGACTAAGGAAATACACTATTTATACAATGTTAATTTCTGTACGTATGGAAGTTTTTACACCGACACATGAAGCAGTTTAGTTAGATCACATGAAGAATCTCCACCCCAGGTAGTTCCATGGGTGGGGGGGGGGGGGGAGATTCTTCGGGTGATCCGTTTAGTTGTAATCTACTTATCTCACTGTTGGGACCCTCCTGGAAATAAGCAACTGATGGCTTTGTTGCCTTTCGTTGGTTGAATTACCTTACTGTTTACCATTGTTTGTATACATGCACTGTCGAGTTATATTGTTTTTATACCTGCACCTTATGCAATATGTATGTTGTATACCTGGACTGACGTGGTATATTATTTAAATACCTGCTTCTTCTAGGTACATTGTTTATATTGTTTATACCTTCCATATACATGATATACCTGTACTGTCTATATACATCCAGAGTCAATGTAATTGTATGTCGAATTTAAGGAATAAATATCTATCTTCCGTCTCTGCGTGTGTGTCTGCATCTACTTAAGGTCACGCCTTGTGTCCAAGCTCGGGTTAATAACGCTACAAGCCCTGAATATTTGAAGGTCATCGAACTTGACCATCAGCAAGGCAGCCATCATATGAGAAGGTCAGTGGAGGTCATTTGTTGATCTGGTCATGTTATTCTGGTAGTGTTAGTTTTAATTGATTATTGTTATTTATGAATAATAATAATAATAATAATAATAATAATAATAATAATAATAATAATAATAATAATAATAGCAGTAGTAGTTGCAGACTTACAAGATCCGGATATGTAGCTTAACCTTGTTCTCAACTTTAATGGTGCCAACATTATTTAACATTTTCTTTTTCATTTACTTTCTGAAGACTTTCCGCCGTACTGCTCCCCGCGTCAGCTATAAGATGTCCGCCCAGCACCCGAGAGGAAACTCTAACACACAAATTCTTTCCTGCTTTGCTCTTTTTTGGGCGGGAAATTCTTCTGCCTCTCTCTTTTTTGTGAGATTTTTCCCTTGCCCGGGCTCGAGGGACTAGTTTGTTTCTTTTATTTTCTAACGATTATGTCATATATATATTTTCCCTTTTTTTCGGTTGTGTTACTCAGGTCATGCGGGCCACTCCGCCTCTTTACTGAGCTACTGACTGACTTTCGCCACTCAGGCAAAGAGAGGAAATATTTTGCTGCTGCCAGACATAAAGCATTTCCATACTAACTCAGCTGTTCATAGTTTTGGTTAAAATTTAAATCATCATCATAAAGGTAAATGGATTCTACAATAGTAGTTATTTTGCATCACTTGAAGATTAACCCCCAGCTCAATTCACCTGATGATTCAACACCCAAACGTTATGGGATATATGCAGGGGGCGGGGGGTACATTAGGTTAGGTCAGGGTCTGGGTGGCTAATCTTAAAGTGAAATAAACTGGAGGGCTATTCTTCCGGTGATTACTTATCTATTTATATGATATTATTTGCATAGCTAAGGAAGAAGCTTTCATTGACCAGTACGATAATTCCATTCCTTGTGAAGGCATATCAACCACCCTCTTATCCGCCACTCTCTCAGTCTGCCTCACAGTGCGGTAGGCAGTACACGCACCAACTCTGTCACTTACAAAATCTTGATTATTTTATTTATTATTATTTTCGTCGTTCATAATATTTTTGGGTCATTTGTAATAAATATGAAGTTTGTAAGAAGAAATAGAGGAGCACTGTGTGTTAGTATGGTTCCATTTGATGGAGGTTCGAGTTAATCATTCTTTTAATAACAAAGTTGAGATAAAGTTTGTTTAATAGACTTGTACGAGTAACAATCAATTTTAGTGTCTCTCTCTCTCTCTCTCTCTCTCTCTCTCTCTCTCAGTATAAACAGAGCGTCAGCCCCTTGGTCCACATCCACCAGACAACTTCACAGAGAAACGAGATCGTCGCAGATCCCCAGTTGGTCAGAATGTCTCACTGTGATCTCTTCCCTTGTGTGTGTGTGTGTGTGTGTTTATAGTAGGTTTTGTGTGATTGTTTATGTTTTGTGTGTGTGTGTGTGTGTGTGTTTATAGTAGGTTTTGTGTGTGCGTGTGTGTACTGAGAACCTCGGCAGTAGAATCTACCTACATATGGAGGTGTTCTGGTGAAATGAGTCATTTTTTCACACTTATCAATAATTAGACAAAGGCATCCATATTTAGAATAAAAAAAATCATTATATAAAGTTACATTATATAGTTTGAATATTAGGTTTGAATTGGTGTAAGGGAAAAAATTTTTTTATTTTGTTTTCGATGTTTGGCGTTATTGTCCTCCTCCCCCACCCCCCCACCCCCACCCCCCTTCTGAGACACACCGAAATATCCCCTCCCCTCCCCTCCCCTCCCCTTCGTCAGTCTGCCCCTCCATTTCGTCCTCCTCTCTTCCCTCCTTCCTAAATCCCCCCTTTCTCATTCTTTCCCCCCTCTCCTCCCTCCTCTTCCCTTCCCCCCCCACCCTCCTAAATCCCTCCTTCCCTCCTCCCTCTATCCTCATTCCCTCCATCCTCCCTCCCATCACCCCTCCCCTCTCCCACCCTCCTCCCGGATATCATGGCAAGCGGGGTGAAGGAGGACTTGTGTGTGACCAGGGGACAACAGCGACCATATACAGAGGAAGATGTTCTTAGTGTGGTTACTGGTAGGAGCAGCTGTCCCCAAGACATGTTAGCGGGGATGAGTCTCTAAGGAAATTGTCGTGTGGGATATTGTTTATTGTGTGTGTGTGTGTGTGTGTGTGTGTCCTGGCTTCTGTACTAAGGTGAAATTTGTATGTGTTTGTGTTTTTGTGTGTTTGTTGTGAGAGTTTGTATGTATGTGTGTTCTTGTGTGAGTATATGGAATTTACTCTGTAAGTATGAATGAATGTATGTATGTATGAATGTATGTATGTATGCATGTATGTATGTATGTATGTATGTATGTGACGACCTGTGGTGTAATGGTCAGCATTCTCGCCTCACAAGCGAGAAGACCCGGGTACGATCCCCGGGCAGGGTGAAACTATGGGCAAGTTTCTTTACGCCATTTGCCTCTGTCTACCAGCAGTAATTAGGGACCTGGATGTTAAACGATTTGCGGATCGTATTCCGGGGTAATAGTTAGCCAGTGCTGTTGGCGAGTTTTCTGGTCTCCTCGGACTATTCCTTGACACTGGGTCGTGCAGCTCTTTAGCTCAGGGTGTGGTTGTTGTGTTGGCGACAGCTTCTACACCTTAAACAAATTCACGCCTAGGTGGCCCTTGGGCCGGCCAGTCTCGTTACACGAGGGGCAACCATTATGTATGTATGTATATTTGTATGGTATTCATGGTATGTATGTATGTATGTGTATGTATGTATGTATGCAAATATGGGGATTATAATTTCCCAGGTTAGGTTAGCGATGAAGTAATACGTGCTTATCATTATAATTTATATTCACTAAAAAAATATACAGCATTATTTTGGCTTAAAAAAGTATATTTAAAAGCCGGATTATTTGGCAACACTGGTGGGCGTGACGTCATTACAGCCCACTCACACCTAACTATAGTTCGTGACCTAATGTTTTATCATATATACAGAGGATAGAAATTTTGTGCCATTAGCTTTATCAAACGGATATCTATATGAGAATTAAAAGATAAAGACATATTACAATTTTAGAACAAAGCGATAATAAATTTAGTGTGGTAATGAAGAGAAGAAACACACCTCGTTAATGCTGGCAGGTAAGTGGTTCACCTGCTGATGGTTGCCAGTACGTCTTTTGCTGGATTGAAACTCTGAGATATAAATAACTAATTCCTTTAAAACATTAACATAATTCGATTATCTGTCCTTAAATTAGGTAATTACATAGCGATTACAATTACTGAACTGATTATAAATTATAACCTATTTGTTATTTGTACCATGAACTAAGGATGACCATCGTCTTTATCTTAAGGAAATCACAACCACTTTCGTAAAATTTGAGTCACAAAAAAAAAGTAAAAAAAAAAACGCAGTGCATTTCATGATTATTTTTATTACGTTAACACCTAACCTAGCTTAACCTAACCTAACCTAACTAACCTAGCTAACCTAACCTAACCTAACCTAACCTAACCTAACCTGTTGATATTTTTAAGATAAGTCGTGCTCCTGTTTTATTGCCTGACATGTGGACGTGTTCCCTTCTCTCCAGAGTTACACAAAGAGAAAAACATCAACAACACAACTTTAAAAAAACCGTCTTGGCATATCTAGGTCAACCAGTGAAACACATCTTCACATCTTTATCTTAGGAACGAAAAATCCAACATACGAACTATTTAAGAATTTGTCTTTGTGAATTACCTTAAGTGAATAAGATAAAACACCTTCTCATGCCTTTACCGAATTAATACATTCATGAAAGTTTGAGAATTGGTTCCTCAGAAGCTATAAATTCAACTGTGTATTCAGAGGATAATTAATCATCTCGCTTATAATGACCTGAAGAGCTGACAGGATACTCATTAAGTTTAGTTCAGTTCACCCCATGAAAGAAAACGTGATTAATTGAGGAGTAACGATACTAAAAGTACTTTGTGTTATACGTTTATACTGAGTCTGATGGTGGTGTGCCTCTGTGACAAAGTGTGTTGTGGTTGTGTGTTGTGGTATGGTTGTGTGTTGTGTTGTGGTTGTGTTGTGGTATGGTTGTGTGTTGTGTTGTGGTTGTGTGTTGTATTATAGTTGTGTGTTGTGTTATGGTTGTGTGCTGTGTTATGGTTGTATGTTGTATTATAGTTGTGTGTTGTGTTATGGTTGTGTGTTGTGTTGTGGTTGTGTGTTGTGTTATGGTTGTGTGTTGTGTTATGGTTGTATGTTGTATTATAGTTGTGTGTTGTGTTGTGGTTGTGTGTTGTGTTGTGGTTGTGTGTTGTGTTATGGTTGTGTGTTGTGTTATGGTTGTATGTTGTATTATAGTTGTGTGCTGTGTTATGGTTGTATGTTGTGTTGTGGTTGTGTTGTGTTATGGTTGTGTGTTGTGTTGTGGTTGTGTGTTGTGTTGTGGTTGTGTGTTGTGTTATGGTTGTGTGTTGTGTTATGGTTGTGTGTTGTGTTATAGTTGTGTGTTGTGTTATAGTTGTGTGTTGTATTGTGTGTGTTGTGTTGTGTTGTGTATGTTGTATTATAGTTGTGTGCTGTGTTATGGTTGTGTGCTGTGTTATGGTTGTGTGTTGTGTTATGGTTGTGTGCTGTGTTATGGTTGTGTGCTGTATTATGGTTGTGTGCTGTGTTATGGTTGTGTGTTGTATTATGGTTGTGTGCTGTATTATGGTTGTGTGCTGTATTATGGTTGTGTGCTGTATTATGGTTGTGTGCTGTGTTATGGTTGTGTGCTGTGTTATGGTTGTGTGCTGTATTATGGTTGTGTGCTGTATTATGGTTGTGTGCTGTATTATGGTTGTGTGCTGTATTATGGTTGTGTTGTGTTATGGTTGTGTGCTGTGTTATGGTTGTGTGCTGTATTATGGTTGTGTGCTGTATTATGGTTGTGTGCTGTGTTATGGTTGTGTGCTGTGTTATGGTTGTGTGCTGTATTATGGTTGTGTTCTGTATTATGGTTGTGTGTTGTGTTTTGGTTGTATTGTGTGCTATGGTTGTGAGTTGTGTTATAGTTGTGTAGTGTTGTTAAGGTGATTAATGCTTATGTTAGGCTATGTTTGGTTAGGTTAGGTTAGGTTAGGTCATGTTAAGTTAGCTTAGGTAAAGTTAGGTTAGTTTCACGATATCTGCTTTAATTACAGAGGAACAAAATAAATATATGAGGACTTTCACTCATATTAACGATTTTTTTCGAGTGAATAAAATTTACATTCTGTATTCACTTGGATACTTATTCACCCTTATTACTTCTTGTTATTCACTTGACACGATCCAATAGTCTTCACGGCGACACCAGACACGCGACAACCACGAATCTAATACACAGAAAATAGGAATATGTGATAATAAAAGAGAAAATGGAAAAATGTATATTGATATTGCAAATTGCTAAGGCTGTTTGGTGGAGAGATTCTGGAGAAGGAACGTTTTTACGGACGTGAGAGATACAGCCAATGTGTCTTGTCTTTTTTTATCTCTCTCTCTCTCTCTCTCTTTTTATCTATCTTCAAAGTTTTCTTATTATTTTCCCTTTTTCTTTTGTTTTATCTATATCTTAAAAATCAATCAATAAATAAATCCTTTAACACATACGTAAACAAAATAACAGCTGATTAAGATAAACATGGACGTAAACAAACAACAGCTGAGATATATAAACAAAAGAGCTCATCATACACACACACACACACGCACACACACACACACACACACACACACGAGGCCATCTCACCTGGATTCACAATGGGATAAAATAAATAACATGAGGTGGAAGTGAAGTTTCGAATATTCACATTTTTGAGATGAAACTATCAATGGAAGCATGGAGTAAAATACCTTTGAGAGGAGTGTGGTGTGTGTGGAGTATGGTGGTGTATGGTGTGTGGAGTATGGTGTGTGTGTGTGTGTGTGTATCCTAATGAAAATGTAAGTGTGTAAGTATTTAGACACGTACAGTAAATAAATTAACATGTACGAGTCTCTTTGTGTGTGTATTATATTGTACAGTACAGTACATGTGTGCGTGTTTTCCTCTTGTTTCTGTTTCTTAAATATTTAATTCTCAGGTGAGGATAAAAATGTTAGTTGTTGTTTTTGTCTTTGTTTTTGTTCCTTTCTATTATATTAACATTAAAAGAAGAGAGAGAGAGAGAGAGAGAGAGAGAGAGAGAGAGAGAGAGAGATATATACACTCGGGGAGATATTTAATGGTCTGTCTATCTATATATCGATCATACACACAAACACATCCATTCACTTAACCCCTCCCCCCCACACACACATACACACACACACACACACACACACACACACACACACATATACAATCATGAAGTACAACTCGTGTGTACTATCGACGCATCAGCTAATCTGCCAAAATCACGCTGCAATCCGTTTACTCGACCACAAAAAAAAAAAGTAATCCCAACATTTCTTACCCGTGTATTAGACTTTTTTTTTTTTTAATATTTTCTTGAGAGTAATTCAAAGATACAATTTATTTGACTTTAATGTTTGTTGGAATAGAGAGTAATTGTGGAAAATTGGCCGTAGCTATTTATGATTTGTGAATTTGCTCAGCGAAATATTCCTGTGATATGTGTGTATGTGTGTGTGTGTGTGTGTGTGTATGTGTGTATGTGTGTGTGTGTGTGTGGTTGTGTTTGTGTATATAGGTATAAACTGTAGTGTAGGCCAAGGGTATAGGTCCAGGGTAGGTACAGGGTACGCTCAGGGTAGGTCCAAGTTAGGTCCAGGGTAAGCTCAGGGTAGGTCCAGGGTAAGCTCAGGATAGGTCCAGGGTAGGCTCAGGATAGGTCCAGGGTACGTCCAAGGTAGGTCCGGGGTAGGCTCAGTGTAGGTTCAGGGTAGGTCCAGGGTAAAGAACACCCTTTGACACCTCAGCTGACAAAAAGTTGAGTTTAACTTCTTTCCAACTTTGACAACACAGGTAAGGTTGCCAACTACTGTATACATTTTCCCTTTTATGTTATTAGTTTAGTTTGGTTTATTCTGTTGTTTTCATCACGGGAGGAGAAAAAAAAAAGATATATAATGAAAGCTTTATGGCAGGTTGTTAATATAGTGAAATTATGTGTTTATATAAATTATGTGTGTGTCAGGTGTATATTTTGAGGGGTTAATGGACTTTATATCTTGACGTGTTTAGGGTGTTTTTGTGTGGGTGGGCACTCGATGTAAACCTCTCTCTCTCTCTCTCTCTCTCTCTCTCTCTCTCTCTCTCTCTCTCTCTCTCTCTCTCTCTCTCTCTCTCTTTCATTTTATTCAGTATTAAATTCATTTGAGTTAGCAAGGGAAAAAATCTTTTTGTCACAGGACGAGTGGGAGTTATGAACAAGCGTATACACGTGTGTGCGTTGTTAGCTCCACGTCTCTGTTTTTTCTATGAAAGTGTGTGCGTGTGTGTGTGTATGTGTGTGTGTGTGTGTACTGGTAGTGTAGTTACCTTGGCGGTCACTTACAAGGTGAATAATTTAAGAGACTTTCGCCGGTCTACCCCCCTCCCTCCCTCTCCCACCTTGGCCTGTCTCAATACTTCTCTACTTCTCTCTCGCTCTCCCTCTTTCTATCTCTCACTCTCTCTCTCTCTCTATTCTGATTATTATCTTTGTTTCCTTATTGATATATTTCTTTCCTTCATAAATGCAGCTACAGACACTATTACAGTCACAAATACAAGTACAGCTACAGCCACGGACACAAGTGCAGTTATAAAGACAAGTACAGTTACAAATAAATGTACAGCTACAGCAACGGACACAAGTACCACAGACAAAAGTACAGTTACAAATACAAGTACCGCTACAACCATGGCCATAAGTACAGTTACAGACACTAGTACAGGTACAAAGTCAAGTACTACAATAACAACTTGATATAACAGCACCATAACACGATACCCTTAACTGCACAATACACAATGCCAGTTAAGACCGTGAGAACTGAGTCAGCTTCGTGTTGTAATGAAATAAAACGGTTTCAATTTCAGCTTAACTATGTAGTACAATCGTTAGCGAGGGGAATTGTGTATAGCGTTACGACTAAAGGGCCAAGAGTCTACGAGGTTAATATGGTATATCCTGTTGGTGATGTTAGCTATTGTTGGTGATGTTAATTGGTGTTGGTGATGATAATTGGTGTTGGTGATGATAATTGGTGTTGGTGATGATAATTGGCGTAGGTGATGTTAATGGCTGTTGATGTTAATTACTGTTGGTGATATTAACAGCTATTTGTGTCAGTCATAGCTGTCGTTTGGTACTGTTAACAGCTGTTGTTGATATTTTTAACATCCGATGACGAGGGATTTATAAGCTATTATTGTTAGTGTGTTTATCTCTCTCTCTCTCTCTCTCTCTCTCTCTCTCTCTCTCTCTCTCTCTCTCTCTCTGTCTAATATAATGGGTTTCTGTGTGTCTGTATGTCTGTCTGTTATTTTTTTGTTTTTTTACAGGGATTAGCCCACCCGGGCACAGGTCACTGACCCACATCGGGGCCTGGGGGGCGAAAATGTAATATAGCAATAATAATAATAATAATAATAATAATAATAATAATGATAATAATATTGTAATAATAATAATCATAATAACAAAAACAATAAAATTAAATAACAATTATAATAAAATAAAATATTAATACTAAGAATAATTATAATTAATAATAATAATAATAATAAATATAATAATAAGCCATAATAAATAAAAAAGTAAAAAAGTATCAATAGTGAGAAATTATATATGTAAGTTGTGTTGTCAAAGTAAGAGAAACAATTGAGACCCTGCAATTGTGTGTAAATGAGGCAGAAAGTCAGATCAGCAACCTGGGACTTGGTCACAATTTTCGTGATGCCATATGGCAGCAGGGTCTACCATTAGACAACACATTATGCTCCCAATATCTTCCCAGGCGGCAGTACCTCCCTGTTTGGTGGCTGCCTACTACCTACTGTCTGTGTGTATACCTCTCGGTCTGTGTGTGTGTGTGTGTCTGTCTGTCTGTCTGTCTGTGTGTATACCTCTCGGTCTGTGTGTGTGTGTGTGGCTGTCTGTCTGTGTGTATACCTCTCGGTCTGTGTGTGCGTGTGTCTGTCTGTCTGTGTGTACACCTCTCGGTCTGTGTGTGTGTGTGGCTGTCTGTCTGTGTGTATACCTCTCGGTCTGTGTGTGTGTGTGTGGCTGTCTGTCTGTGTGTATACCTCTCGGTCTGTGTGTGTGTGTGTGGCTGTCTGTCTGTGTGTATACCTCTCGGTCTGTGTGTGTGTGTGTGGCTGTCTGTCTGTGTGTATACCTCTCGGTCTGTGTGTGTGTGTGTGGCTGTCTGTCTGTGTGTATACCTCTCGGTCTGTGTGTGTGTGTGGCTGTCTGTCTGTTTGTATACCTCTCGGTCTGTGTGTGTGTGGCTGTCTGTCTGTGTGTATACCTCTCTGTGTGTGTGTGTGTGGCTGTCTGTCTGTTTGTATACCTCTCGGTCTGTGTGTGTGTGTGGCTGTCTGTCTGTGTGTATACCTCTCGGTCTGTGTGTGTGTGTGGCTGTCTGTCTGTGTGTATACCTCTCGGTCTGTGTGTGTGTGTGTGTGTCTGTCTGTCTGTGTGTATACCTCTCGGTCTGTGTGTGTGTGTCTGTCTATCTGTCTGTCTGTGTGTATACCTCTCGGTCTGTGTGTGTGTGTCTGTCTGTCTGTGTGTATACCTCTCGGTCTGTGTGTGTGTGGCTGTCTGTCTGTCTCTGTGTCTCTCTCTGTGTGGCTGTCTGTCTGTCAATCCATCTGTTTTTCCCCTCTATCTCCATCTTTCCCTCTTCCCCTCATTCTTTCTTCACTCTCTCCCTCTCTCTATCTATTTGTCTATGTATAAATAAACCAAATGAAAGAAGAAAATAAGAGAAAGAAGGAGAATGTGAAATAAAAGAGACGTAAAAAGAACGAAAGAAGGAATAACCATACGGGGAGAATAAATAAGAACAGAGGAGATGATAAATAAGAAAGAATGACCAGTTGGCTCGAGTGGCTTAAGCTATGAAGGAATCTGAGAGAGAGAGAGAGAGAGGAGAGAGAGAGAGAGAGAAGAGGAGTTAAAACTGATGAAAAGGAACACACACACACACACACACATATACACACACACACACACACACACAACACACACACACCACTGCAACACAAGATTGGGTTAGTTAGGTTACTGGTTTTATTGCTATATATTAAGGTGGAGAGTAGGAGGGTCAGGCACTGCGGGTGAGGTGAACGGAGGAAGAAGGAAGAGGAGGAGAGTGGAGGAGGAGGAGAAGCAAGGAGGAGGAAGGTGGGTGGAGGAGGAGGATGAGAAGGGAGGAGGAGGAGAAGCAAGGAGGAGGAAGGAGGGTGGAGGAGGAGGAGGAGAAGGGAGGAGGAGGAGAAGCAAGGAGGAGGAAGGAGGGTGGAGGAGGAGGATGAGAAGGGAGGAGGAGGAGAAGCAAGGAGGAGGAAGGAGGGTGGAGGAGGAGGATGAGAAGGGAGGAGGAGGAGAAGCAAGGAGGAGGAAGGAGGGTGGAGGAGGAGGAGGAGAAGGGAGGAGGAGGAGAAGCAAGGAGGAGGAAGGAGGGTGGAGGAGGAGGAGGAGGAGGCAAAGAAGGAAGGAATTTGTGGGTGAGGTAACATGTTCTTCCCCTCTACACTATGAAAAAAAAAACGTGAGGAGCTTTATAACGGAATAACGAGGACTGCGAGGTACACACACACACACACACACACACACACGCACACACATACACAAACACACACACACACACGAAGAGGAGAATGGGTGAGGGAGAATACACAATAATTTGTATATAAGACACTGGTATGTATAACAATGGAGGAGGGCGAGTGGAGGAGGCTGTAGGGTGTATGGAGGAGGAGGAGGAGAAGGAAGAGGGGGAGGAGGAGGAGGAGTAGTAGTAGGAGTATTTGGAGGAGGAAAAGAAGAAGAGGAAGAGGAGGAGGAGGAAAAGAGAGAGGGGGAGTAGGAGGAAGAAGGGGGAAGAAGAAGATGAAGAGTAGGATAAAGAGGAGGAGGCCGACAGTGAAGGGAAGGACACACAGAAAAAAATGAGAAATAAAGGGGAAACTCCAACAGTTTACTCATGACAATACTTTAACCTGACGTAAATGGGGAGTGAGGAGGAGGAGGAGGGGGGGGGGGGGTGTGTGGCGGCGGAGGTGGGAGTGAAGGTTGTGAGGGGGTGTACAGATCACGGGGCGGCTGGATGGGAGGGTGGGAACCAGACAGGGAGATAGAGATAGAGATAATAAGTAGGAGAATAAAGGAAACGGCCAATAATTGAACTTAATATACATTGATAGCTACAAGACAAGGCCGGGCACACTGGGTCATATCTGCACCTGTTAGTACACTTAAATTATCTCATTTAATTCTGTTATGTTCAGTTAATTGATATTACCTGGAGGATTGAATACATTCCAGGTATTCCATTTGTAATTAAGGACTTATTTACACGTTTTTCTATCATTGGTTGAACGAGTTATTAAAAGAAAGACCCAATAATCGAAAAACTACAATGAATTTTTTAACGCGCATTAAGTGAGCTTCGCCATAAAGTGACAAAGACCATAAGTACCTAATGCATATACTTAGGTTTATCGCCGACTATCAAGTTGAATTAACAAGGACGCGGGCTATATTTTGTTTCCTGCTGTCTCATTGACCAATCGATCAACCCGGTCATTTTTCCTAATTCCAACACGGGACGTAAATCACATAAATTCAATAGGAAGGTTGATCTACTGAGCAGTTATCACATTTCTGTCAAACCAGGGCCACATCGCGCTCCCCACTGTACCACACCGCCTCCTCCCACACACTGTACCACACCGCTCCCACCTTCCACACTGTACCACACCGTGTCCCCCTCACACACTGTACCACACCGCGCCCCTCTCACACACTGTACGACACCGCTCCCACACACTGTACCACACCGCGCCCCCCTCACACACACTGTATCACACCGCGCCCCCCCTCACACATTGTACCATACCGCTCCCACCTTCCACACTGTAGCACATCGCCTCCTCCCACACACTGTACCACACCACTCCAGCCTCCCACACTGTACCACACCTCTCCCGCCTCCCACACTGTACCACATCGCTCCCGCCTCCCACACTGCACCACATCGCTCCCGCCTCCCACACTGTACCACACCGCTCCCGCCTCCCACACTGTACCACACTATCGCCCCCCTCCCCTTCCCGCACTGTATCACACCCCGTCCTACACTGCACCACACCCTCTCCTACACTGCACCACACCACCTCCTACATTGCACTACACCCCCTCCAACACTGCACCACACCCCCTCCTATACTGCACCACACCCCCTCCTACACTGCACCACACCCCCTCCTACACTGCACCACACCCCCTCCTACACTGCACCACACCCCCTCCTACACTGCACCACACCCCCTCCTACACTGCACCACACCCCCTCCTACACTGCACCACAACCCCTCCTATACTGCACCACACCCCCTCCTATACTGCACCACACCACCTCCTACATTGCACCACACCCCCTCCTACACTGCACCACACCCCCTCCTACACTGCACTACACCCCCTCCTACACTGCACTACACCCCCTCCTACACTGCACTACACCCCCTCCTACACTGCACCACACCACCTCCTACATTGCACCACACCCCCTCCACTGCACTACACCCCCTCCTACACTGCACCACACCACCTCCTACATTGCACCACACCCCCTCCTACACTGCACCACACCCCCTCCTACACTGCACCACACCCCCTCCTACACTGCACTACACCCCCTCCTACACTGCACCACACCCCCTCCTACACTGCACCACACCACCTCCTACACTGCACTACACCCCCTCCTACACTGCACTACACCACCTCCTACACTGCACTACACCCCCTCCTACACTGCACCACACCCCCTCCTACACTGCACCACACCCCCTCCTACACTGCACCACACCCCCTCCTACACTGCACCACACCCCCTCCTACACTGCACCACACCCCCTCCTACACTGCACCACACCCCCTCCTACACTGCACTACACCCCCTCCTACACCACCTCCTACACTGCACCACATCACCTCCTACACTGCACTACACCCCCTCCTACACTGCACCACACCACCTCACACATCTGAATGATTTTTAAACAAGAGTGCCAGGGAAATCACCCACGGAATTGTCCTGACCAATCGCCTGGCACTCTCTTACTGACGTCACTACATGTGCCTCCCCTCATTCGCTACTGGCACACAACAGGCTGGTGTCACGCCGGTGTTGGCAAGAACTAATCTTTTGGCGGGGAACTCAGTGATTCTTTATAACACTAGATTTATGCAAGATATAATTCTCTGCAAACATGACATTACAACATACAGAAATGACCTCTAATATAACTTAAAATGACAACAAATATCGGGTTGTGGTGGCTTGTGAAGAGACTCATTATCACACATTGTCATCATTAGATATTTGTGACACATCTCATGACATCCACCCAAGCTGTTGACAGGATCCTTGTTGTCTTATGAGGTGGCAGTGTGTTGCTGTCATTGCTCTGGTAGATATGTTTTTCTGTGTCAATTAGTTGTATATTTTTGTTTCGTCCTGGCTTTCAATCGCTCTCTGATTGGTTATTTTGCTGATGACGTTTATCCAGCAACCAGTAAATCGATGTCTACCTATTCTCCCAACCAACCTTGCTGCTTGGTTATGCCCACATGACGTTTTACCAGAAGTCCACCAATCACTGGCTCTCATTCCCAAGAATTGATCATACACTGTAAAAAAAATCGGGGTATAAAAAGGGTATTTTAGGCGAAAAAGGTATATTTACTGCAAAGTGCTCCCTTGATATGTGAAATGCCCTTTTTTCGGACATGTTAAGAGTAAATTGCTGTCCATGATGCCATTTATGTTGCAATTGGTTCTTACATTATCATCTGCGTGTAATTTATTTTTCTTTGTCTCTAGATATCTTCGAGTCATTCTTTGTGAAATGCTTGAGATATAACACTAAGTGCGTAAGGAATTGTTAATAACGACAAATTTTCCATTAAATGACCTAAAGTCTTAAGTAGTTCTGAATTTTATTAAAATATAATTAGTTTTTTTGTGACTTATAGCATAACTGCTCATTAAAGTTGCCAGGTACGACATCCACCCCACCAAGAGTTTTGACAACACCACATACTGCGTTCCTAATTTACTTTGCAAATTAATGATGAGAAAAAATTTACGCTGGATTAAAAATTATTTTTGATTAATTACATGGGGTGTTGGGTCATCCTAACAGAATATAAGCATGACGATGTGTGACTCCCAATCTTAATGATCAGGTTTAACCTAAGTAACTCTACTGTACACATGAACATGAGGAAGAGGGGAGAAAATTAAGTAATAAGGGAAAGAAATAGATATAGGACAAGAGGAGAGTTAACACACCCTCGCCTGTCCCTCGGTTTCGAATATGCCGAGCAACCCAATAAGCGCCGGGTTACGCTCAGAATTCTTTTTCAGTGTCAATCAGGGCACGTTGAGCGGCGCTAAACCCGCCACGGGAGGGCAGGATCGAGTTCATTTGTTTTTGGAGCTATTTTGGGTAAAAAAAAAAAAAAAAAAAAAAAAAAAAAAAATATATATATTTTTATATATATATATATATATATATATATATATATATATATATATATATATATATATATATATATATATAAAGTGACATTAAGTTCGTCAGAGAGTGACAGTGTTGGTAAAGGGCGTGAGTATGAAAGAAGAGAAGTCATGGCTTGTCTTTGTGAAGAAAGACTATTGCAAAGTCGGAACATAATGTGATTTAGCGGCCAACGGTCGGGAGTCTTGCACAATATCACACTCGGTATTGTATGGTAATACTACCTATAGTTATTGTCGTACTGTTTTTTACAGCATCCACGGTATAACTGATAGACGTGTGAGGACTGTCTTGGCCAAGGTGTGTGTCACTGGACGGTGGAGGGGGTAAACCTAAGCAGTGTACAAACGCTGATGTGAGGAAGATCAGTGCTGAGTTATTTTCACAGGGCTTCTCCTCACCTTGGTATAGCCTTCTGCAACCTGAGGGTTTTAAATGTATTGGTGCTAATATACCCTTATGTAGAGGAAGGGCTTAGAGAATGATAATATACTCTTTGTATCTGCAAGGGTTTATGAGTAATCATATACCCTTAAAAGGGTTTGCTATTAGAGACTATCTTTTTTTCATACCCCTGTGTTACAGTGCATCCCTGATTGGTTATTTTGCTGATAACGTGTACACAGCAGCTAGCCAATCGATGTCCACCTTTTCTCCCAACTAGAGAATTTACCGCCTTGCTGATTGGTTATTTTCCTCATGACGTTTATCTAGTAGACCACAAATCACAGCTTTCTCTCTCTCTCACTCCCAAGAGTTTATCACCTCCCTGATTGGTTACTTCTTCACAGGGAGGTTTACTTGTCAGGGACTGCCAATCAGTCCCTGCCCTCCCACCCTAAGAGTTTATCACCTCACTGATTGGCTATTTCCTGATGACTCTTATCCTGTTATCTGCGAATCACTGACCTTCTTCTTTAGATTTATCACTCGTATAATATATTCTGTTCTTTATCTTTTCTTCCTTGTTATTCATTTTGTCTCCATTCTTTACAACTTTCCTTCCTTCCTCCTTCCATTCACTGCTTCCTTCTCTCCCTTCCTTTCTCCCTCTTCCCCCCCTCCCATGAGGCTGCCTCCCTCTCTTTTACGTCTCTTTCCTCCACTCCCTCTCTCACTCTCCATGGCTCCTTCCCTCCCTCTTCCATCCCACCTGGCTCCCTCCCTCCCTCTTCCATCCCACCTGGCTCCCTCCCTGGCTCCCTCCCTTCCTCTTCCATCCCACCTGGCTCCCTCCCTCCCTCTTCCATCCCACCTGGCTCCCTCCCTGGCTCCCTCCCTTCCTCTTCCATCCTCCCTGGCTCCCTCCTTCCCTCTTCCATCCCACCTGGCTCCCTCCCTGGCTCCCTCCCTTCCTCTTCCATCCTCCCTGGCTCCCTCCTTCCCTCTTCCATCCCACCTGGCTCCCTCCCTGGCTCCCTCCCCCATGTTTTCCTCACCTTGTATCCTAAATTCTATCAAGAACGTCTCTTCTTCCTCCCTTCCTCTTCTTTCTTCCCTCCTCTCACCCCTTCATTCTCGACCTAATTTCACTCTTACCTTCTTCTGTACCCAAAGAAATCCTTCCCTCTTTTTCTCTCCTATCTCCTACTTCTCTCCTCTTTCTCTTCACCCCTTCCCTCTGACCTTCCACTCTCACATTCTCTCACTTTCCCCTTTCCTCTCTCCCTCCGTTGCTTCTAACCTCCCATACTCCTTCTCCAACTCTTCTTAATTTTCCTCCTACTCCTTCTTCCTCTTCCTCTCTTTAGTCTTCTGCTCTTCCTCCCCCGCCCCCTTAATTCTCCTCCACCAAATCCCCACCCTCCACCCTTCTCCCTCCCTCCCAACCCCATCTCTCCAACCCCTCTCTCTCTCTCTCTCTCTCTGTCATCCACTGCAGTGAAATAAGTCTTGACCCTTTGTTCGTGGGCATTGGGTGACGACTCACGACTATAAGTAAAAACCCATGAACCTTAAGTTACGACTCATGACCCTTAAGTAACAATCCATGACCCGTAAGTGACGACCCATGACTATAAGTAACAACTCATAACCCTTAAGTGACGACCCACGACTATAAGTAACAACTCATGACC
>CAUDMG010000748.1:1362500-1372500 GCA_958450375.1 Homarus gammarus | reverse complement strand
GTGGCTGGGAGGGTTGGTAATCCTGTATAGTGGTGGCTGGGAGGGTTGGTACTCCTGTATAGTGGTGGCTGGAAGGGTTGGTATCCCTGTACAGTGGTGGCTAGGAGGATTGGTACTCTTGTATAGTGGTGGCCGGGAGGTGTTGGTACCCTTGTATAGTGGTAGCATGGAAGGTTAACCAACGACACCTGTCATAATAACTCACAATGACCACCTGTAATTGTCAAAATACCCCATAATGACACATCTGTAGTCCTAATACCTCATAATGACACACCTGTAGTCCAAATACCTCATAATGACACATCTGTTGTATCCAATTAAATAAATCTCACCTGTCCAAGTTATTACATAAAAAAATGGACAATAATTTCATCGGTACAATAAAAACCGGATTTAATCGAGCCATTAGTTTTAATTAGTCAGGTTTTGTTATTTAAATGGCATCAGCAGGTATCAGTTTCCCATAATGAAAAGATCAGGTGATTTTTAAACAATGACTGAAATTACCCCAGAACTATTAGATAGATAGATATATAAATAGATGGATGGATGGATACATACATAGATATATAGAGAGAGATATATATAGACTGACAGACAGATAGATAGATACACACGGAGCAGGTGATCAAGACGAGGGTTAATAACACTACCTGGGTATGTATACACAACTAAAATATAAACGAAGTGAGTCACCAAAGACCCGAGTCCTTGTTATCTATTAAGACTCAACACAATAAGTGGATGGTCTTGTATTCTGATTCCTTTACACAATGATCAGACGGAGGATCAGTGAAGCGTGATTATAAAATGGACAAAATTCAATTCTCTCTCACCGTCACAAAAATCCAATTTCAGCCGCTGGCAGTTCTCGCTGCAGTTGCTTTCTGAGGTTGAGCTAATATAAGGCTGTAATATCTGGCCTTAAAGGAGTTCTTTCTCAGTATATTGTGGTGGTAACTACACTAGTTGAAATATTGTATACATCTCTTTTATCGGGGAGAGAGAGAGAGAGAGAGAGAGAAGGGGGGAGGGGTAAAAATGTTCCCTAACCAAATACAATAAGTTCTGGCCATAATAACATCACAGCTGACACATATACACACACTACAATACCTATTAATACACTCCTAGACAATACTTTTAATACAATACACGATAGCAGAGTCTCAGTACAATTCTAGTGCCATATTTTTGTCCCGGTTTTTGTATAGTAAGATAAGAGGGCGAGGGAGACTTGTTTGTATATTAAGATGATGGTTGATACTAAGACTATCTTCTTCTTCTTCTTCTTCTTCTTCTTCTTCTTCTTCTTCTTCTTCTTCTTCTCCTCCTCCTCCTCCTCCACGTTGCTGCTGTCAGTCGTTTATCAGCTCCGCCTTTCACCTTGTTAATGAGTGTTGGATCAATAGTGAACGACTCGCTGTGTAAAACTTGTAATAATTATCTCGCTTGTCTCTCTCTGTACATTTCTCCTTTGCTCTCGCCGTGTTTCACTTATCTGTCTCATTCCTATTTTCTCTCTCTCTCTCTCTCTCTCTCTCTCTCTCTCTCCTCGCACTCTCTCTCCTCTCTCTCTCACTTGCCTCACCACCACCCCCCTCCACTCACACCACCACCTGTCTCTTCTTTGAACACTCTCTCTTCTCCCTCTTATCCACTCCCTCCTCTCTCTCTCTCTCTCTCTCTCTCTCTCTCCTGCCTCTTTATTCCCACTCCCCCTCCTCTCTCTCTCTCTCTCTTCCTCCCTCTTTATTCCCACCCCCTCTCTCTCTCTCCCCCCACACTCTCTCTTCCTGCCACACTCTCTCTTCCTGCCTCTTTATTCCCACTCCCCCTTCTCTCTCTCTCTCTCTCTCTCTCTCTCTCTCTCTCTCATATAATAAACAACAATGTATTTCACCATTTGAATAGTACACAGTGGTGAATGTCTTAAAGCTTGACAGACAGACAGACAGACACCTCCTTTTCACCATTACCATTAAAACCAACCAAAAAATTAGCGACACACTGACCCCCTCTCCAACAATTAATGGTTCATTAGTCAACCATTAACTACCTTGATGATGGTCATTAGTGGACCATTAACTAATTTGATGATGGTCATTAGTGAACCATTATCTTCCTTGATGATGGTCATTAGTGAACCATTAACTGCCTTGATGATGGTCATTAGTGAACCATTAACTACCTTGATGATGGTCATTAGTGAACCATTAACCACCTTGATGATGGTCATTAGTGAACCATTAACTACCTTGATGATGGTCATTAGTGAACCATTAACTACCTTGATGATGGTCATTAGTGAACCATTAACTACCTTGATGATGGTCATTAGTGAACCATTAACTACCTTGATGATGGTCATTAGTGAACCATTAACTATCTCGATGATGGTCATTAGTGAACCATTAACTACCTTGATGGTCATTAGTGAACCATTAACTACCTCGATGATGGTCATTAGTGAACCATTAACTATCTTGATGATGGTCATTAGTGAACCATTAACTACCTTGATGATGGTCATTAGTGAACCATTCACTACATCGATGATGGTCCGTTTCACTCAAACTTCTCAAATGAAATATAACTTCTCTAATTCTCTTGCCGTTTCTGGATACAGCATTTATTCTAAACTTTATTCTACTTAAAATTATGTTCAATAAGATTTTACAAATATGATTTATTAAGTAATTTGTTATAATCTGGGTACACTCTAAGGCTCTTGGCTTTTTTAGGTTATAAAACAAATAATGATTTTTTTAAATGACTGGGAAGGTCTCCTTTAAAGTGTAAACCATATTTTAGTCAAACATTTTATCCCATCTTTGCCAATATTTTTTTTTACAAATTCTGCTGGAAGCTGATGAACCACACAAACTTTATCATTCTTCATTTTATCTACAGCTGCTTCAACTTCTGTTTCCAAAATTGGCATTTCGATCTTTATTTCTTTTTCGTTTCTTAAGTCAACTCTAACCTTATCATTATTCTTCGTACTTTGCCCATCTCTATTTATTTCCTCTGCCGCAAAGTGGATCTTATTGTTGTTGCTTTTAATAGTTCCACCCCATTTATTTCCCTTTTTCTGGTTCAATTGTTAAATCTTTTGTACATTTCCTTATAATTATGTCTTCTGTCACCATCTTCATTTTGTTTGCATATCCTTTCCAGATCGTCTTTCTTGTCCTGTCTGCATTCCCTTCGAATTTCTTTCTTTTTAATTTTTATTTAGCCTCACTTCATTTTCTTAAATTTTTTTTCGTCTGTCTATAATTCCTTAAAAATTCCTTTGCCAACCTCTGGCTGTTAGCCTCGTTCCTCCTATGTTCTTTAAGTTTTTTCCAGTCTCTAATATTACTTATTTGTGATTAGTAAATTGTTGTCCTGGTTCATCAAAGTCACCCTCCAGCAATACTGAAAATCTATTTCAGGTTTAATTTCATATTCTATCCCTGCCCCTGTTTGGAGCTTACCTAAATCCCATTTGAATTTGTCCATAGTTTTTCTTTTTAATTTTATGAAGTTTTAGTCTCACTAAACTCATTACCGGGACGTGATCTGACCCATTATCTGCCCCTGGATAGGTTTTGGTTTGGGTTATTGAATAACTGAAACTTTTTGAATGAAAATGTAATTTATTTGATTCCTGACTACTCGTATGTTGTTTACATTGTCCTGGGATGAAACCCATGTATAGAGATGCCTAGGGTGTTGTTCAAAACATGTATTTTCAATTATCATCTTGTTTTCCTTACAAAAGTCCATGGTGTTTAACATCAATCTTGACCAACACAATTCTGTCTTACACTGTCCAATATCCCTTTACTCTGCTGCTCAACTTCTGGTTTACCAGAATAGCAACACTCCTCTCATGTGTTTCGCCGCCTGATCATATGAAGTAAATGTTCACTAACGCTATTTGAACCTGTCCATGTTACTTCAATTAAGCCCAGAAAGTCCCACTACAATCCTTTCATTTCCCTATAAATATTTGCAACCTTCCCAGCCTCGTATAATGTCTTAACATCCCATATTCTAATCTTTATTTTGTGTTTGTTCAATTTTAGACTTTCCTTAGTTGTTTTGCTCGGACATTACTTGCTAGCTTTCGGTGGCACACTGCCCTCAAGCACTTGTTCAAGGGCAAGAGATGAAGTTAATGAGAATGGCTGCCCCAAATATTTTCTCATCAGAAGATTAATTAGAGGGAATAGATAAAGTTGGGAATGAACTATGGGATGTAGAGGTCGCTCGTCACCTGTGGAATTTGCGTGTTTAGCGACGATCCACTTTCAACCTCCTCATCTGAGGTTACAAGATAGGAACTTTATACCCATCCCAGGTATTTAAAAATGGTTCGTTCGTGCTCCACACCACGACAAGGTAACGCAAATTCGGGCACTAGATGATATTGTACCTTGTGTATACCTGCATATACCTAAGTACCTGAATATATAAGATGTTAGGAAACACAAATTAACTACAAGAGACAATAACTAAGAGTTAATCTTGTATAAGTTTGATATAAGAATGTTAGTTATGCAACGTTCTAATGGACAGACAGACAGACAGATAAACATACAGACAGACATACAAAGAACACACACACACACACACACACACACACACACACACATATCTCGTCACAAACAAACAGGTAGATCACTCTCTAACAACCTTGAACTAACGAGAGAATCCAATTGGATCGTTAGCATTGCAGAGAGCCATTGTAAGTAGAGTAGTTAACAGTGAACGATGAGTCGGTAACAACCATTAATCCCTTCAAGTCCTTAACCTCATAGTTGTCGATCCTAATCACCATAAGTGTTAATAAGCTGGTCTTGTGTTCGTGACGTCATAGTTTACATCATTAACTGTACCCGCTGTTTTCCTGTTTTTTTTTTGTTTTTTTTTCATAATTTTTGTTGTTTACTTTTTTATTGTTTACTGGTTTTGTTTAGCACATTTTCGCCTTTTTTTATCATACCTTTGTTTACTTTGTTTATGATGTTTTTGTTTATAATTTTTGACTGTTTACACTTTTTGTTTACTGTTTTTCTTATTATTTGTCATTTTTTTTTTGTTTATCGTCTTATAAATCTTTAATTATTGTTTATCATTTAATTCGGCTATTATTTACTTTTTATTATTACCTTATTATAGATCTTTATCATCTTACGTGTTCACCTGAAGTTCATAGTATCAAGGTGAACTCAGTCACCCGGGCAGATATACTCTACCCTAACCTTTTAACTTTGACTGACACCAGAAAATGAGGTCCTTACTCCAGGGATTTTTAACCTTTTCATATCTTCTTCCTCCTTCTTTCTCTTCTTTCTCTTCTGCCCGTTTACTCCACCTACTTCTCCACCCACATACTTGTTGTTCTTCTTTTTCTTCTCCACCCATCCACTTATCCCCTTCTCTATTTACCTCCTTTCATCCATCACTCTTATGACCTTGTAACTTTTCCCAGTCCTCCCTTCTCCTCCTCCTCCTCCTCCCCATCTTCTTCTTCTTGTCCTATTTTCCCTCCTCTTCCTTCTTCACCACCTACTCACTCCTCCTTCCTCTCCACTTACTCCTCAAACACCCCCCGCCACTACCCTGTCACTCAGCCAACTCCTCTCTCTCTCTCTAATCTCATCCATCCATTCGCTCTTCTTCCTCCCTCTTCCTCTCTTTTTTTCTCTTCCTCCAACATTCTCCACACACATATACTCTCTCTCTCTCTCTCTCTCTCTCTCTCTCTCTCTCTCTCTCTCTCTCTCTCTCTCTCTCTCTTTAGAAGTTAAAATCAACTATTGAAAAATATGAAGTTTATTCAGAATTTTTTACGTTTTAAAAGTTGATTGGTGTAATATCTGAGTCTTATTGAAATGGTGCTTAATAAACCCTGACATACGAAGCACTGAAATAAGACCTAGTGAACGGTATTTAATAAACCCTGGAAGATGAAACACTAAAATTAAGACCTAGTGAACGGTGCTTAATAAACCCTGGAAGATGAAGTCATAATTATGTGTGGCAGAGGTTGTTTGTGGCGAGGTAATTGGGTCTTTTAATTAGAAAATTATTTTTCTCTAGTATACTTAAGATGAATTTATTTTCTTTTTAATTATTTATATGTGGCTTAAAGTAGGTATTGAAACAACACACAGACACACACACAGACACACATACAAACACACACAGACACACACACACACACACACAGACACACACACACACACACACACACATAGACACACACACACACACACACACACAGACACACACACACACACACACATACACACTACTACTACTACTACTAGTACGTGGCCTCCAGCTTCCCCCAATAGCCACACCTTCGCCACCATTTAATTACCTTCATATTAAATATCTTAATACATAAGTAGCTATCCTATCTGTGTTAAATTAGTTGAGCCGCAGATCTATGCGGCATTCAGTGACAGTAGCCTCATAGTCGATATCTGCAGCAGTTGTCGGAGTTGGGGCAGAAGCTCTCGTTCCCCTGAGGCAGAGCAGAGCCGACCGAAGGAGAGAAAGACAGTCGACATCTCATCCAGGCTGTAACATAACTTCTGGGCTGCTGCTTCTGTTCGGAGATCAATTCCGCGAGTCTGGCGTAGAAACATCTTGCACTTGGTCCCATCCCACCAGAGGATGTGAACACTGGAGGAGTGAGGCTGCCTTGATCAACGTTTTGAATTCTCTCCCCATATGCCCTTCTCTTGTCTTTCTCGTTCCTCCTATGTGCAGCATCTACTACTACTTTTTTTTACTACTCTTTTAATTAGAAAATTATTTTTCTCAGGTATACTTAAGATGAACATATTTTCTTTTTAATTTTATATATGTCGCTTAAAGTAGATATTGAAACAACACACACACACACACACACACACATACATACATACACACTACTACTACTACTACTACTACTACTACTTTTTTCTACTACTTCTACTACTACTACTACTACTTTGCTGTCACTCGGGATCGAGTATGACGATAATCCAGCTATGATACAATGATTTGAGTTATTAGGGATGTCACCTAGGTTGGTGAGCTCTGAGGTGACTAACGAGGCCGATATGGAACCGGCAGAGTCGATCACAGATGTTAGACATGTGGAGGGCTACATCTAGTGCGGGAGGGGCGGCAGCAACGTCCTTTCGGCGTTGACGCTTGACTGCTTCGTTATGCAGTCGGGCTAACTCAAAAGTATTGACACCTTCTTGTGTGGTGCTCTTCCGAGCGTTATGGCGTGGAGTAATCATCTCCCAGGTGAGGGGGTCGATTTGGCACTTTTTAAGGCTTGTCTTAAGACTATCCATATACCTTTTAAGTTGCCCACTAGCGTTACGTTTACTATTCGTTAGGTGACTGTAAAGTAGCTGCTGGCAGTCTACTGTCGTCCTTGCGGGTAATATGGCCAGTTCAGCGTAGTTATTCATGGATAATGGTAGCCTCGATGCTTATACAGTTGGCGTCAGCAAGAATACTGACATTTTTTCTCTTGTCTTCCCAGAGAATTCGGAAGATGGAATTTAGACTACTTTGGTGAAAGTTTTCAAGTCCTTAGGTGCCTCCTGTATGTGACCCATTTCTCCCTGACATATAGCAGGGTAGGGAGGACCACTGCTCGATATACGTGCAACTTTGTAGATAATTTCAGCTCCCTACAGCTGAAGACACGGTGTAAGAGTCTGCCAAAGGCTTGAGATGCACATCTGCTCTGATGCTGAATCTCTTCACCGATATCCGCGGTGGTTGACTGGTGGGAGTTGAGATACCGAAAGTGGGTAACATTAGAGAGGGTAGTACCGTTAAGCTGGTTGCATGGTGGAGGTGTGGCTGAACCAGGGGCAGGTTGAAAGAGAATGGGAGTGTTATGTTTATTCACCTCAAGGCCGAAGTGTGCATACGCATTTGCGCAGTGTTGAGGATCCCCTGCAGGTCGCGTTCAGTGTGAGCGACAAGGGTGAGGTCGTCTGCATACTGAAGCTCAGTACTGTAAGCTGCCGACACCTTCGTTCTTGCCGGGAATCGTCCTTTTTTGAAAAGATCCTTCATCTAGTACTCGATGTCCACCCCGCCTGATAGATTGGCGCTGGCACGAGTTAGGAAGGCAGCCAAGAAAATGTAAAGGAGAGTTGTTGCCTGTACACACCCTTGTTTAACCCCCGTTTGGATGGGGAAGAACTCAAACTGAGTGCCATTGTGCAGGACACTGCCGTTCATGCCGTCGTGAAGTTGCCGCACAATGGCGATGAATTTTGTTGGGCAGCCAAAACGCCTGAGAGTCCACCGGAGGACTTCCCTGTTGACCGAGTCGAAAGCCTTGGTTAGGTCGAAGAAAGTCATGAACAGGTCATGACACTGTTTTCTGCACTTTTCCTGTATCTGACGGGAAGCAAAGATCATGTCAGTGGTGCTACGTGATGATGTAAAGCGACATTGAGATTCTGGGAGGAAGTCTTCCGCCTCAGGAAGAAGTGTGTTTAATAGGACTAGGGCGATAAACTTGCCAGCAATGGACAGCAGCAAGATCGTGCGGTAGTTGCCACAATCTGACTGGTCTCCCTTTTTCTTATAAATATTGATGATGGAGGTGTCTTTTAAGAACTTGGGGGATTTCCTCCTTTTCCAATATATTCTCCATGAGAAAGTGGAGATGGCTGGTAAGCAGAGGTCCTCCTGCCTTATACACCTCGGCTGGCCCGGAGGCTTTGTTATTTTCTTCTGTTTGATGGTAGTAGCTACCTCATCCAGGAATGGAGGATAGCTGAGGTGGGTCAGCTCTGGATACTGAGGGACCTACTGGGTAGTCAGGACATCCACATTAGTGTTTCCGTGGAGCAGTGGATGGTAGTGCTCTTTCCAGCACTAAGGGCGGCCTTCATCGTCTTTAATTATGGAGTTACAATCGGATTAGTGGGGGTGGCTACTCCACGAGTGATTGGCCCATAAAATGTTTTAGTGGAATTGAAAAATTCGTGCATCTTCAGCTGATCTGCAAATTTTTGTGTTTCACATGCTTTATATTTAAACCAGTCATTCTGTTGATTGGGAAGGTCTCACTGGGCCACCGCTTTCTTCTTGTGGAAGATATCAGCTTTGGTCCGAGACTGAGGGTTGTTCTGCCAGTCAGTTAAGGCAGCACGTTTATCATCGACGAGTACATTGACTGCTGGGCCATTTTCATCAAACCATTCCTGGTGTATTTTTACGATCTGGCCGAGGGTCTCTGCAAGTTTTTGTCATGACAGTGTCGGGAATACCCCATTTGGCACTGGGATTTGGATTGTTTGTTGTCGGGTTGTTTTCCAGCCCATGTGTGAGCTGCTCTCTGAAAGCATGTGCTACCGCTGGATTCTCCAGATACTTAGTGTTATCCTCGCCGTTTTGGGGGGCGTGAAGTGAGAGTTTGGCTGTGACGAGCCGATGATCAGTGTCGCTGTGGTCTGAGCCATACATGGCACGGTTGATGAGTACATCTCGGCGATCTTTTTCTCTGACAATGATGTAGTCAATGAGATGCCAGTGTTTGGATCGTGGGTGTTGCCACGAACCCTTGAACTTGTCGGATAAAGAAGGTATTGGTGATAGTGAGATTGTGTGCAGCACACTTGCAGAGTTGGAGTGGGCCGTTGGGATTACACTTGCATAGTCCATTTGTCCCTATAATTCCCTGCCAAATGTCAGCATCTCTGCCAACTCTGACATTGAAGTCACCAAGGAGCACAACCTTATCTTCTTTGGTGATAGAGATTAGCACTCTGTCAAGGTCGGTATAAAAGACCTCCTTGATGTCATCTTCTGCATCCAATGTTGGGGCGTTATGCACTGATGAAAAAGGCAAAACGCGAGTGATTCAGTGTGATTCGGAGTGTCATGAGGCGCTCGTTGATCCCAATAGGCATTTCAGTTAGCCTGTGTAGGATGCGTTGGTGGATGGCAAAGCCAACTCCATAAATGC
>CAUDMG010000748.1:1310000-1357500 GCA_958450375.1 Homarus gammarus | reverse complement strand
ACCTCCTCCACCCTCACCCTCCACCCACACTACCTCCTCCACCCTCACCCTCCACCCACACTACCTCCTCCACCCTCACCCTCCACCCACACTACCTCCTCCACCCTCACCCTCCACCCTCACTACCTCTTCCACACTCACCCTCCACCCTCACTACCTCCTCCGCCCTCACCCTCATACCTCCTCCACCCTCACCCTCCTCCACCCTCACCCTCTATCCTCACTACCTCCTTCACCCTCACCCTCCTCCACCCTCACCCTCCACCCTCACTACCTCCTCCACCCACACCCTCCACCCTCACTACCTCCTCCACCCTCACCCTCTATCCTCACTACCTCCTCCACCCTCACCCTCCACCCACACTACCTCCTCCACCCTCACCCTCTATCCTCACTACCTCCTTCACCCTCACCCTCCTCCACCCTCACCCTCACTGCCTCCTCCGCCCTCACCCTCATACCTCCTCCACCCTCACCCTCCACCCTCACTACCTCCTCCCCCACACTACAAAATATTTTTAAGTTATTTTAGGTTAAGTTATGTTATGTTAGGTTAGGTTAGGTTAGGTTAGGTTAGGTTAGGTTAAGTTATGTTAGGTTATGTTAGGTTAGGGTAGGTTAAGTTAAGTTAAGTTAGGTTAGGTTAGGTTAGGTTAGGTTAGGTTTGCTTAGGTTAGGTTAGGTCAGGTTGAGTTTGGTTATATTATGTTATGTTAAGTTAGGTTCGGTTAGGTTACACTACTGCTGTCTAAAGTTTGGAACACACGGGTTTAATAGATTGTGGCTGCGTCAGGTGTCAATTGATGGTTCTGGCTGCATTATTCTGAATACATTTTGATTTAGTTGTATTTTTGGCAACTGGCAAGAGGTGGTTCGGGTATACCCTTAATAAAATATAAACATTGTATTGTATTTGTGTTAGGTGTCAAGATAGAGTGCGGCCAAGCAAGTACTTTTCCGAATATTTGTCTGTTTATTTCCGTGTTTTTCAACCTCTGAAGCCCTTCGCTAGGTCAGACGTACACAAGGAGGCAGCAGGGCCGGTACAACACTCGACCGCATTCACTTCCCCATGTTACAGACTTAGAGACCCATTTACAGCTGGGTGAACTAGGAGTGCCCGAGGTTAAACCACCGATCCATGGAACAGGAGGCAGGCGGTGTATCCATTCGACCACCGCACCCGTGGTTACGTCAATACGAGGCCTTTAATCCAAAATTCTTTCCCAGAACGAAAAAGTGAATTTGTTCAATAGATAATTACTAACCAATTATGGGTAAGAAATTTTGAAAGCATCTAGTTTTGTTTATCGTTTTTGAGTGTTTGTTCGGCCCATAAGTGTTTGTTAGGCCCATAAGTGTTTGTTAGGCCCATGAGTGTTTGTTCGGCCCATGAGTGTTTGTTCGGCCCATGAGTGTTTGTTCGGCCCATAAGTGTTTGTACCGCCCATATGTGTTTGTACGGCCCATAAGTGTTTGTACCGCCCATATGTGTTTGTACGGCCCATAAGTGTTTGTACCGCCCATATGTGTTTGTACGGCCCATAAGTGTTTGTTCGGCCCATGAGTGTTTGTTCGGCCCATGAGTGTTTGTTCGGCCCATGAGTGTTTGTTCGGCCCATAAGTGTTTGTACCGCCCATAGGTGTTTTTTGGTTCTTGTCATTTTGTTTTGTTTTTCTAATCTTATGATTTAATATTACACCTGCTGTAGATGGATCCCTCTAAAACCGGGTCCGTCCTCCACTCCCGTACCAACACTTTAATCCAGCCATAAACACACACACACACACACACACACACACATGTATCCTACACGTGGATGTCGTCAGTAATCATATTAGCGTCGTGTTAAATCTGGATGGTCGGACGTCTGCTGTTGATTACTTAACTCGAGCACAAGGTTCGATGTCTCTCAATCAACTTGTTAAGTGATGGTGGCAAACCTACTCTCTCTCTCTCTCTCTCTCTCTCTTTATATATCTTTAGTCATATAATATTTACATCTATCTATATACCATCGCGGTTTGTTCTCTCTCCTCATCTCACAAGGTTCTCACGGGCCTGGGATAGTTCTCACGTATAATAAAGGTCACTCACATTGACTCATATAAATGTCTTTGGGTGAGCAGGAGAGTATACGGTCAAAGGTCAATGGTCAAAGTTAACAACTATGGTGCCAGACGGCCAACTTGGTCATGACTCTCGGCTGCCACTGGCAAGTGTTGACTTCACTGGCCTAAACTCTGTTCAACACTGATCCCACTCCTTTCCCAAACGAAATATTCACTTTTGGCGGGATTTTGTTGACACCCCGGTGAGGAGGAGGAGGAGGGGGTTGGGGGGGTGGGGAAGTGGGCCAACATTAACCAGGGCAGCCACCGCAGCAGTGCTGAATAGGTCTTGATCCTACAGTGGTCATGTATGTCTGTATGTATGTATGTATGTATGTATGCATGCATGTGTGCATGTGTGTGTGTGTGTGTGTGTGTATGTGTGATACTAGATCAATAGATAGAATGTCTTAATTTTAATCTTTAATAAAAAATTCGAAAGCTCATAACTTGCGTCAATATAATCATAATTTAAAAATGACAGGATAATTAAGGGTGAAAGTTAGGGTCGACACACACCTGGTTAATGACCCCAGTTTAATTACATCTCATTATCGATCTAATTATCAAGTGAAAAAACTGGATTATGTTGTAAAAAATACCTGATAATTTTTTGGTAATTTGTGAGATAATGTATAATTCTTTTGTTGCTATTTATTAACTAATACACTCAAGAAATAATGCATTAAATTTTTATAAGGATTTGATCAATATCTTAAGCAACACTGAAAAGCAAAATTGTTGTGAAATAGTTTTATAAAAATTGATATTAATTTCTGAGTCCGATGATTTAATTGAGTACAATGCCAACACCAAGAGTACAGGGAATATAATCATAGACAGATACAAGCTGCATAACAACAACAATTTAAGGGTCACATAAGTCTTTTGTTTTCGTCAACCTCCTCATTAAGGCTATTAAGGTAATTTAATGACCTATAATTAATTATATCTCATTACTACTCTCCTTAATTACTCTTCCGCTAATATACTAAATCAATCATCTGTTTTTTTTAATTATCCTCTATCCCTTCTTATGTACAACTCCCCCCCCCCAAAAAAAACAAAACAAAAAAAAACAAAGCAATAAGTATCGTTAGATTTTCCGTCGCTACAATTTTCAACGCGAGACGAAATGCTTTCGTATGATCCCCAGTGCATCATCATGAGCTGGTACGCCTGCTCACCATACCAGCAACAGTTAGAGATGGAGGTAGGATTAGGGGAGGGAGTCGTCCCTGTTTGGTATACCAGATACTTCAATATAACAAGAAATTCATTAAGGTACATTAATATACGTATCGTGCTGGGTAGAAGCAAGGTATATGTAAACAAACACCTGACTGGTGATTACACGAACACTGAAATATACATTAAAATTAAATGGCAGTGTTTCAGAACATCATAACTGAGACAGACGTCAAAACGGACATTTCACCATAACGTCGCTGTAATAACAGAGTTTCATTCCAACCGAGTTGCACAATATGCTTACTCATGTTGTTCATAATATGTCTGATTTATTAGAGTGAACAGGTACAGCAATATACAATATCTCAGTCAACATGAGATCTGTCATATTACTGATATGTAAATTGTATTGGTTTAATAACGAAATAAGACTTCAAATCAGTGTGTCACCAGTTGTTTCATGGCGCCTAACCCATCGTGGTACTGTGGGTTCGTTCACCCCAGAGCTATCAAACAGGGAGGTACTACCGCCTGGGAAGATTTTGGAAGCATAATGTGCTGTCTAATGGTAGACCCTGCTGCCAAATGGCATCACAATAATTGTGACCAAGTCCAGGTTGCTCATCTGATTTTCTGCCTCATTTACACACACTTGCAGGATCTCAATTGTTTCTCTTACTTTGACAACACAACATACTGTACATACTGTATATCGTTTCAAACTATTGATCTTTTTTAATGTTTGTATTTCTGTATTGTTCTTTATTATTATTATTATTATTATTATTATTATTATTGTTTAATTTTTAATTTTTTATTTTTATTATAAATTTTATTTAATATGTTGCTTATGTGGATGTCAGTAGCATTTTACCGAATCCAGCTGGTATGGTTGGTAGCGTTCCCTGGTCCCATACATTAGGTCCAGGGTTCGAGTCCTGGCTGGTGGGGTCGTTGATTATATGTTCAAAGTCCGTGTGTTATATGGACTAAAAATGAAGTATACATGGTACCTCGTGTTTCATACCAGCTGGATTCGGTAAAATGCTACTGATATCCACATAAGCAGCACGGGCAGTTCCCAATGAGAGGTTCACGGCGCCATCAGCTCGATGAACAGGTTTTGTGTGAAATATCACATAGTCTAGAACTGCTTTTAGTGCTCTTGTGGTATGGTCGGTAGCGTTCCCTGGTCCCATGCATTAGGTCAAGGGTTCGAGTCTGGCTGGTGAGGTCGTTGATTATATATATATATAGGTCGCGGATGTAGTAACCTGTTCAGAAACAGGTAGGAAAGCTTCGAATCACATCAACCTCATTGCTAACGATACTTTTTGGTGGCTGTACTTCTGTTTATTATTTTATTCACTTTCTCTGTTTCTTTTTATTCGCTATTCTTATGTTTTTGTGATTTATATTATTATCAATGTTATTTTGTTTGTTCTGATAGTTTTTATTATCAACATTGTTTTCTTATTATATTATTGCTCAAGTTATTATCTTTCTTCTTCTTCCTTCTATTTTTTACCATTAATGCTAGATGCCTTAACCTGTATGTTAGTGCCAGTATCATACAGGTGGTGCCTTAACCTGTATGTTAGTGCCAGTATCATACAGGTGATGCCTTTACCTGTATATGGGATAGTTGCATCTCTTTACACTTATACACATGTAAATTAAGAATACACACACACACACACACACACACACACACATATCTACTCGTTCATAGACAATCATCCATCACAAACACAAATTAACAAACACTTTTCAACCACCCAGAATGTGACGTCCCCCCCAAGACGTTTGTGTACAGAAAATCAGACTAAATTGACTAGATAATTAACATTAGCATCTGTCCTATCAATTTTGTGTAATTAATCGTCATAGTTATTTGTCATCAGGCTTCTTGAGCGGCCATGTGAATAATACTAATTTAGGGAAGGGGAGAAGGAAGGAGGAGGAGGAGGAGGAGGAGGGTGGCCTTTATCAATATCTTTAAGTTGCTTTTGTCATACTGCTTGTTTAAAAGGCGAGTCCATTCAATAATGCTCGTTCCATTGCCCTTGCCAGTTAGCTGTAACCCGAGGTTTTCCTGTTATGCATAGTTAAGGACCCAATGAGTGAGATTTTTCGTTGCATTTGTTATTTTGCAACTGGCAATGGCTGTGATTGGCCATTCATTATGCATGATCAGGGGCCCGATCCACCTACGTAAATTCTGGTTCTTTATGCTTCTGCCGTGGTCCCGTCTATTACAAACATGCAGAGGTCTAAAGCCGCATGATTATTCAGCATGCTTGTCTAATATGCGCGGTCAGGGGCCCAGTTCCTCTGCTCTTTCCGTGGCTCTGTATATTATGATAACTCAAGGGTTCAATGCATATATATTGCTCTTATTTAGAACGCAAGACACACACACAGAGAGAGAGAGAGAGAGAGAGAGAGAGAGAGAGAGAGAGAGAGACATATTATACAGTACAGACAAAGAAAGAAAAATCATAAAGATAACAATGTTCTCTTGTTCTCTCTCTTCATCTGTCTGTTTTTCTCCTGCCAGATATTTCTTCATTTCTACGTATATCTGTCTCTGTAACTCCGCCTCTCTGTCAGTCTATCTCCCATCCCTTCTCCGTGTCTATCAATCTCTGTTTGTCACTCCCACAGTCAGACAGATAATTCAACACCCAGTCAGAGGTAGTGAGGGAAGGTGGTGAAGTGGATGTGTTGCCAGCTACTGTTTTTATGGTACACTGGTTCAATTCAGGTGCTTGATAACACTACTTCTAGGTTAACCTCGCCTCTCACTCTACGTCTCTCGAGGAAGTGCAAATTCAGATTATTTAATCTGTCTCCATACTCAAGGATCCTAATGCCCAGGATTAACCTCGCCATCCTCCTCTGAATGCTTTTAAGGGATTCGACATCCATTCAGTAGTGCGGTGACCAAAACTGAAAAGCATAACCCAAGTGAGGTCTCACATACACGGGATACAGTATCGTCTAAGGATAACCTCGCTAGTTTTGTAACTCACACTCCTAGATATGAACCCAAGTACAGTTGGCCCTATTCCCTCGCTCACCACATAGCGTTGCCACTCTTCTCTTTTCCTGAGGTGTGAACCCCGCACTCTGAAGTGTGAATTCGAAGCATTGGCTAGTGAGCGGGAGGGAGAGGGTGTGCGTGTGTCGGAGTAGGTGTCTCTCTGTGGTGGGGAGACTGGGTACTGGGGGTGAGGACGGAAAGTGTATAGTAGTTGGGGGAGATTACAATGCAGAATAAGGCTTTGACAATACCGACGGGATTTCATCAGCTGAGTGTAATCGTAACAATAGGATGAGGGGGGATGAATTCATTATGTTCTAAGTAAGGATTCCTTTGTAAAAGGAGACATTTATTAGCAAATGGCTTTAGGATGTGTTTGAATCTCTGTCTTGTAGAAGCAACGAGATGAGACTTCTCCAGCTGAATAAAGTCGTTTGGCTGTAGCCAGAGTAAAATAGTTAAGAAGACATCGTAGTGAAGGAATAACTTAGCAATCAAAACAATCAGGAAGTGGACACCAAATATTTATTGTAATATAAACTTGATGTAAACAAAAACAGTTCAGTTGGCAGCCGTCCGGTGTAGATTCAGCATACCACATACTTCAGTTGTGCTCCCTTCATCCTACTATGGTCAATAGTTACCTTGAACTTACCAAAGCGCTCTTCGCTACTACACCGACTAATATCGTTGCCTCCTGCACTGAGGCAGATGATGGATTTGTTCCCATTACCAGACATGATAATTATCCATCCTGTTTACTATGTCACCCACCCTAATTATTCCCATTGTTTTAGAATGAACCATTATATTAGAAGCCCAGAAATAATAATCTGGTTTATTCTCCCAGCCACAAGTTTATTTCCCTTAGTCATAAGTTTTTTCCTCAGTCATAAGTTTATTTTAAGTTTATTCTTCTCAGTCAAAAGTTTATTCCTAGTATGTCAAGGTTTAAACAGCCAAGCAGCTACGAGGCGCTGTGATGGTGTTGACGCTCTGACCACAGCCACAGCCTTTGATGGTCTGTGATTACCTGGTGGTGGTGGTGTTTGGTGGTGGTAGTGTGTGGTGGTGGTAGTGTGTGGTGGTGTGCGGTAGTGTATGGTGGTGGTAGTGTGTGGTGGTGTTTGATGGTGGTGGTTTGTGGTGGTGTGTGGTGGTGGCGGTGTCTGGTGGTAGTATGTGGTGATGGTGCGGTGTTATGTGGTGTGTGGTAGTGGTACGATGGTATTTGGTGGTGGTGGTGGTGGTGATGTGAGGTGGGATGTGGTGGTGTGTGGTGGTGGTGTGTTGTGGTGATGGTGTGTGGTGGTGGTGGTGGTGTGTTGTGGCGGTGGTTTGTGATGGTGTGTGGTGGTGTGTCGTGGTGGTGACAATAAGTGGTGGTGTTTGGATCAGAACAAACAATGCTGTTTCAGAAGGAAGAAAGATGGAGAGTAGAAAGAAGAAAGCGAGAGAAACACACACACACACACACACACACACACACACACACACACACACAATAACATACGGGTAACCTCACAATTGTGACGTCATCAGCATCGCAAGTTTAGAAATGTAATTATGTCAGCTTACCTGCCTTCTCCTACCTGGCTGACGGCATAACTGGCTGACGGCATAACTGGCTGACGGCATAACTGTGCTTTATTGAACCTAAACCTGTAATTGTTCCGTAGTATTTAATTAAACCGTCTGAATCTGTTAAGTCACAACTGTTGACAGGTGAGAAAGACTATACAGTACATGCACTTTATACCTAATCTTACTGTAAATATCCTCGTGTTTATTGGTATTGTGAAGGATCAAATATTTGTAAATATTCGTATATGACTTCATAAAGTGTGTATATCTTTGTATATACTGGTGAGAGATCATACTTGTGGTATATTGTGTCATGGTTTGTTTTGGTTGTGTGTGTGTGTGTGAGAGAGAGAGAGAGAGAGAGAGAGAGAGAGAGAGAGAGAGAGAGAGAGAGAGAGTTTCGCAAAAGCTCCATAATGCAGTAAAAACAAAACCTATCACATCAATCACTCTTATGAAATGTTTTTATAGTTCTCACAGTTGTCAAGAACAGTGAAGAGACTGACGTTTATACGACTCGCTGTGGCTTTTATGGCGGAGAAAAACGTCAATATTTGGGCTTTTAACGAACGTGTCTTTCCCTCCCTCTCCCTCTCTCTCTCTCTCTCCCTAAACGTAAATATTAATACTAGAAGCCTTTAAGAATAATGTTTTAGCCCATGTGTTGATAGAGGGGAGAGGCTCTGGGTCTCTCTCTCTCTCTCTCTCTCTCTCTCTCTCTCTCTCTCTCTCTCTCTCTCTCTCTCTCTGTATGGATGGATGGATGGTTAGACAGACAGACAGACAATGGCTAACTGAATCGTTTTACAATTTGCTACTGCGGATGATTACTGACTCTCACCCCAGGCGTTATGAACCCTGGTCAGTCCCCGCAGCTGCTGGTCCAGGTGTGGGTTACTGGGACTAATAAAAGGATCTTAGGTGATTGGGTGGAGTACAAGTCTATGAACACGAGTTTACTGTATGAGAACTCTGTCACTTTATGTTGTTACGTTGGGTTGGGTTATTTGGGTTGGGTTTGGTTGGGTTGGGCTGGGTTGGGTTGGTTAGCTTAGGTTAGGTGAGGAAGTTTTTTGTAAAATAAATTACTACCTTTCACCTGTAAATACTATTAAGACGAGCATTATATATTATTACGAAATATTTACTCCCTTTACAACCAGGCATACCAACCATTCTGATATGACACGAGCCATTGTGCTCATTCTGAAAACTGTCGTGTCTAGCTGTTCGAAAACTTTTAGTGGCGAGTGTACCTCCAGGTAACTCGTCCAACTTTTTTATCTTTCTCTTACATCTTTCCATGTACATAGAACTTATTACTATCTAGATATATGTCATAAACTTACCTCTTGTTTCACAGGTAAAACAAACTTCTTCATCTTTTTAACTATGGTGTCTTAGGAGAGATCAGATAGAAATTAAATTTTGCCTATTATAATCTCAGAAAAAATTCTACACACTGCTTTACAGAATTTTGTGGTTATCGTGTGAATGGTTGTATTAGAACAGCAACATTGACCTCCCTTGTTGGTGTGCGAGGTCTCCCACAAGTGGGGACCATGTTGCTGTTGTAATACAAGACGTCCACGCAGTTCCCACGAAAATCTGTAAGGAATTGTGTGTACATTTATTGAGTCACTGTATATCACGTCAGACGACACAGTGTCATATTTACCACGCAGTTGAGTAAAAAGTCCCATCACTGACATGTAACTACCAAATTACTATACAAAATACGTCATGCACAACCGCCATATTACTGCCGGGAAATTAAATCAATCTGTCCATCATGTGAAGTCATTAAATTCTTATAACATCAATGTAAACAAATTTACTATATTATCTGAAATGATAAGTCTAAGTCTTGTAGGAAACTTTGGACACCAGCAGACGCCAAGTCTTAATGATTAAAAAAAAAAAAAATACAGTAGTGTCGGATGTACAGTCCCACAAAAAAGTATCGCTACCCATAGGATCGATGTGGCGCATGGTTGTGTGGGCAGGTTTAGTTTAGGAACGGTTGGTACAGTCGACCACAGGTATTGGTATACACCATTATCTACTATGTGGATCAAATTATCTGGTACCACTTTCGTGCTGAGAACTAACAGAATTTAAGATTTATTCCTGAAAATATTTCATAAATGTATATATTTTGTATATCTGAATACTGTTACCACTATATGGGCAGCAGGCATACCAACATTTGGCGATGTATTGGCAAATATCTCAAAGCATTTCGTCCAGCGTTTCAAATTGTAAAGACGGAAAAAGTAACGATACTTTTGGGGGATTGTACAATATGCTTTTCATTTATCAACGCCTGTGACCTTGACCTTTGACCTAATTAATGTATGAGATCTAATAGTCCTCACAATCGATACATAGACACCAATTATGGCGCCATTAAGATAATTAGCTCCTGAAAATATATTACCAGAAGGTGTGGCTAACATGTTCACTATATCTGTACCACATAATATACTACAGGTATTTTGTGGAGAATTATGAGTAAATATAAGGATATAATAAAAGACATACTCTGTATTTACACATGCTATAGCTAAATATCTTTCTCCCACACACACTTGTTCACAGTCTCTCTTTCTGTCTCTCTTTCAACCACACAATCTTCATTCCTTTATGTACGCACACATTCTCCCTCTTTTACACAATATATCTTTCTTACACACACACACGCACATACTGTACTCTCTCCCTCTCTCTCTTTCCTTCTCGCTTTGTTATATACACGCCCCTCTCTCTCTCTCTCTCTCTCTCTCTCTCTCTCTCTCTCTCTCTCTCTCTCTCTCTTCCGGGAAGTGGTCTCAGGTGAAGTATATCAAGTAAACATCATAAATCCCCTGGTGGTGTTTTTATTACATCATAAAGTATTCAAGGATTGAAGCCGGATTCTTGATAAGAACGTCAACACCTCAACCACAACCAACACCACCTCAACCGCCACCACCACCACCACCTTCACCACCACCACAACTGCGACTACCACCACTACCACCACCACCACCACCACCACTACCACCACCAACCACCACCTCGATCCCTGAACCATGATTCTAAAATAACCTTCAGTCATGTTATTTATTCATTCATTCAGGTCATGTTTTGTAGTGGTCATGTTAGAGTTGAATGTGGCAATTTTTTCCCTCTCTCGGTTTCTTTTTCTTTCTTTCTATCTGTCTCTCATTCTTTCTTTCTGTCTCTTCTTTTTTTATTTGGTACACACACATAAGAATTACACTATCACCACCACAAACACATTCCCAGATTCACGAGTCTTCTCATCAACACACACACACACACACACACACACAGCAACAATTAAGAAGCAAATTTTCCAAATCACACATAATAGAGTGATTAATACACCGTCCACCATTCAGACACGTAGGCCAATTTCCACTAATTATACGATGGTCCGACTGTGTTTACATCTATTGCCCGACTGTCATTTTGTAAGAGAATATCTGGTTCTGTGGTTTAGGTGTAACATACTTGCATACAGGTACATACATACATACATACATGCATACATGCATGCACACATACATGCATGCACACATACATACATACATGCATGCATACATACATACATACATACATTCATACATACATACGTACATACATACATACATACATACATACTGTATATACATACACACAAACACACACACATATATACATACATACATACATACTACTACTTTGCTGTCTCTCGGAATCTAGTTTGACGATCATCCAGCTATGATACAATGATAGGAGTTATTAGGGATGTCACCTAGATTGGTGAGTTTCGAGGTGACCAAAGAGGCCGATATGGGACCCGCAGCGTCTTTCCGTCGTTGGCGTTTGTCTGCCTCGGTTTGCAGTCGGGCTAACTCAAAAGGATTCACACCTTCCCGTGTGGTGCTCCTCCAAGCGTTACGATGTGGAGTAATCGACTTCCAGGTGAGGGGTTCGATTTGGCATCTTTTCAGTTTGTCTTAAGACTAGCCTTATATCTTTTTAATTGCCCGCCTGCGTTATGTTTACTATTCGTTAGTTGACTGTGTAGTAGCTGCTTTGGCAGTCTACTTTCGTCCATGCGGGTAACATGGCCAGTCCAACGTAGTTGTTCATGGATAACGGTAGCTTCGATGCTCCTACAGTTGGTGTCAGCCACAATACTGGCATTTGTTCTCTTGTCTTCCCAGCGAACTCGAAGGATGGAACATAGACTACGTTGGTGAAAGTTTTCGAGTGCCTTGAGGTGCCTCCTGTATGTGACCCATGTCTCATTGCCATATAGTAGGGTGGGCAGGACCACTGCTCGATATACGTGTAACTTTGTAGATAATTTCAGCTCCCTACAGCTGAAGACACGATTTCGGAGTCCGCCCAAGGCTTGAGATGCACATCTGATCCGATGCTGAATCTCTTCATCGATATCTGCGGTGGTGGACAGGTGGGAGCCGAGATACCGAAAGTGGGTAACATTAGAGAGGGTAGTACCGTCAAGCTGGATGGATGGTGGAGGTGTGTCTGAACCTGGAGCAGGTTGAAAGAGAATGTGAGTCATACGTTCATTCACCTCAAGGCCGAAGTGGGCATATGCATCTGCGTAGGTGTTCAGGATCTCCTATAGGTGGTGTGTAGTGTGAGCAACAAGGGTGAGGTCGTCTGCATATTGGAGTCCAGTAATGGAAGCTACCGACACCTTTGTTCTTGCCTGGAGTCGTCTTATGTCGAAAAGACCCTTCACCCGGTACTCGATGTCCACCCCGCTGTCTAAATTGGCACTGGCCCGAGTATGGAAGGCAGCCAAGAAGATGGAAAAGAGAGATGGTGTCAGTACACACCTTTGTTTAACCATTGTTTGGTTGGGGAAGAACTGACTGAGTTCTGTTGTGCAGGATACTGCCGTTCATGCCATCGTGGAGTTGCCTCACAATGATGATGAATTTTTGTGGGCAGCCAAAACGGCTGAGGGTCCACCAGAGTGCTTCCCTGTTGACCGAGTCGAAGGCCTTGGTTAGGTCGATGAAAGCCATGTACAGGTCACGACGCTATTCTTTGCACTTTTCCTGTATCTGGCGGGCAGCAAAGATCATGTCAGTGGCGCCACGTGATGGTCTAAACCACATTGAGATTCTGGGAGGAAGTCTTCCGCCTCAGGAAAAAGTCTGTTTAGGAGGACTCGGGCGATAATCGTGCCAGCTAAGGAGAGCAGTGAGATCCCGCGGTAGTTGCCACAGTCTGACCGGTCTCCCTTGTTCTTATAAAAATTGACAATGGAGGCGTCTTTAAGAGCTTGGGGAATTTCCTCCTTTTCCCATATATTCTCCAGGAGAAATTGAAGACGGCTGGTAAGCAGAGGTCCTCCTGCTAGATACACCTCGCTGGGATTCCATCAGGCCCTGAGGCTTTGTTATTTTTCATCTGTGTGATGGCAGTAGCTACCTCATCCAGGGATGGAGGATAGCTGAGGTGGGTCTGCTCTGGATGCTGAGGGACCTGCTGGGTAGTCAGGACATCCACATCGGTGTTTCGGTTGAGCAATGAATGGTAGTGCTCTTTCCAGGGCTGAAGGAGGCCTTCGTCGTCTTTAATTATTTGGTTACCGTCAGTTGAGCAGGGTGACTGAGCCACGAGTGACTGGCCCATAAAATGTTAGTGAAAATTAAAAATTCGCGAATCTTGTGCTGATCTGCAAGTTTTTGTTCTTCGCATGATTCATTTTTAAGCCAGTCGTTCTTTAGATTGCGAGCTCCCGGTGGGCTTCCGCTTTCTTCCTGCAGAAGGTATCATCTTTGGTTCGAGACTGAGGGTTGTTCTGCCAGTCAGTAAAAGCAGTACGTACTTTGATTGCCGGGTCATTTTTATCAAACCAGTCCTGGTGTATTCTTTTGAACTGGCCGAGGGTCTCTCTGCAGGTTTTTGTCATAACAGTATTAAGAGTATCCCATTCGGCACTGGGATTCACATTGTTTGCTTTTGGGTTGTTTATAAGCCCATGTTCGAGCTCCTCTCTGAAAGCTTGTACTACAGCTAAATCCTCCAGACGATTAGAAGTAAAATCTCTTCTGGAGTGTTGCTGCCTTCGCCGTTTTGGGGCGACGTGAAGTGAGAGCTTGGATCTGACAAGTCGATGTTCGGTGTCACAGTGGTCTGAGACATGCATGGCATGGGTGATGAGGACATTTCGGTGATCTCTTTCGCTGACAACGATGTAGTCAATGAGATGCCAGTGTTTGGATTGTGGGTGTTGCCACGAACCCTTGAACTTGTGGGCCAGCCTAAACAAGGTATTGGAGATAGTGGTTCCCTGCCAACTGTTAGCATCTACCAACTGTGACATTGAAGTCGCCAAGGAGCACAACCTTGTCTTCTCTGTGGATATAGGTTAGCATTCTGTCAAGGTCCGCATAAAGGGCCTCCTTGATGTCATCCTCTGCATTCAGTGTTGGGGCGTATGCATTGATGAAGAAGGCATGACGTGAGTAATTCAGTGTGACTTGAAGCAACATGAGGCGCTCGTTGATCCTAATAGGCATTTCAGTTAGCCTGTGTAGGATGTGTCGTCGGATGGCAAAACCAACTCCATAAATCCGGTTTCTCTCCGGGACTCACTGATGACTGCTATGTCGATGTTATACCTAGCCAGCTGTTTTGCCACAAGGGCATTTTTTCTTTCAAGATGCACATTTGTGCCAGTATCCAGAAGGGTCCTGACACTCCATCCAGCTTCCATAATAAGTTGTATAGTTTGTTTTTGTTTGGAACTGTGATTTTGATTGTGTTTTCGACCGCATAAGGATGTCCTTACTGGGTGCGTTTGCCCAGTCATGTTGGGTTTTTAGGTAGGCTATGTTTAGGGCACCATTTCTTGCCCGCTCCCAATGTGTGGTGACCTGAGTGGCTCCTCGAAAGGGCTGTTCAGTCGCATAGAGAAGTCCGGATTGCACTGCTGCCTAGATCCCAGTGCATAAACGACCATGTGCCGCCCATGTGCAGAGTTGTGACTAGAGACTCCCGGCAGTCATCTCTGCCTGTCCCCATCGCCACTCGTCCGTCGCCATTGGACTTTTGGGGGGTATAAGGGGTTTTAATGATGATGAGAGGTATGATGAGCTGGGTGATGGCTGCACGTGAGTTGATTTTTGTGGTGAGGTAGGAGCGCAGGCTGCAACCACACATCTTGGCTCTCCATTTACCTGATCCAGTGGTGCAGTGTTGCACCGACTGGGGAGAGGGAGAGTTGCAATGGACTGTCGATAACCTACTTTGTTGGGTTTCACCTTTGTAGCCTGTCCACCAGGCATTGCCTTTGTCCGCCGGTGTAGTCGTTGGGTTTTTTTTTTGAGCTCTGTAAGCATGTCTGACTGATGCGAGGCTCGACAGCAGATTTTTCGTTTGGGGTTTACTCCCGTAGCCTTATAACTGTCAAGGTTAATCCGCAAGGCAGCTGGGCAGTGATTTGTAGATGCCAGGACGTGTCCACATGCCAGTGAGCCTATGCGCCGTCCCCCTGGGGCCCACTGCTACTCCGAGATCCCCTGTTGATCTAGCCTGGGCTCACGAGGCACCCAGTTACCGTGAGTTGCCACGAGAGACAGCAGGAGTCTTGATGTTGAAGAGGCTGTGTGCTGGCAGGGTAAGACTTATGCAAGTTGCTTCCCTGTTCGCCACGAGGGCTAGCCAGCAGCGGCAGCTGAAAGCGATAGGGAGCAAGGAGTGCTTGAACCTTAACACTAGCATAATGGTGCCACGCTAGACGCATTTCACCACCTTGTGTGTGGCTACGCACATACACACACATACATTCATACATACATACATACTTACATACATGCATACATACTTACATACATGCATACATACATACAGTACATACTTCTGTATGACAGAAAATATTAATGTCAATCAGATTATAGGAATTCGATGAACCAAAATTTTAAGTGAATTTAGTTAGGTGATATAAATATTTCTAGAGTGACAAGGAATTTATTTTATCTATCCTTCAATATATTCCGTCTACTATCTCTCGGCAAGTGTAGTTGTATATATGAACCTCTCTCTCTCTCTCTCTCTCCCTCTCTCTTTTTTCATACAAAATCACTCACACTGACCCCGATTCAAAAACAGTACCATCATGCAATATTGAGTCGACACTGTTGTCTTTCCATTATTGAATTGCAATTGTTATTTTCGTCAACTTTTAGCTATATGGCAACACAAACACTTCGTCACAAGTGAACTGTTGCCAAATATGTCCAGTTTTCGTTTTATATCTGAAATTATTCTCCATAAATAAGGAAGGAGACGATGTTATACAATTATGTTACAGAGAATTACACACACACACACACACACACATACATACATACATACATACATACACACACACACACACACACACACACACACATACATACATCATTGAAAACCATATATACACCTCATATACAGTACACATAAGAACAACACAACCACCCAAGTGTATTACCTGTGGTTTAAGTCAGTTTAAATATAGGCACCGCAACACACCAACACAATGAACCAGCCTAACGACCAACTTAGTCCATTGTAAAGAGGCCATCAAGTGCTAACTACTTTGTAAACAAACAGCTTATGACCCACACCAGACTTACGAGCTGTTGCTTGCCTTAGGTGGATTGTTGAGGGCTATTAAGGGCTTCTTGTAGGTGTTATTGAGGGCTGATTGAGGGCGTTTGTGATGGCTGTTTGCTAGGTCTTTTGAGGGATGTTTGTGAGGGCTATTGAGGACTATTTATGAGGCTATTGAGGGCTGTTTGTGGGAGTTATTGAGGGCTGTTTGTGGGGGCTATTGAGGTATGTTTGTGGGGCTTATTGAGGGATGTTTGTGAGGGCTATTGAGGGCTGTTTTTGAGGGTTGTTGAAGGCTGTTTGTGAGGGTTATTGAGGGCTGTTTGTGACGGTTATTGAGGGCTGTTTGTGAGGGTTATTGAGGTCTGTTTGTGTGATTTATTGAGGGCTGATTGTGAGGGTTAGTGAGGACTATTTGGCAGGAATTTTGATGGGTTGTTTACGAGTGTATCTGATAGACGTTTGTGAGTTGATCGCTGTTTGTGAGGGCTATTGACAGGTTGTTTGTGAGGGATTTTAAGGGTGTTTGTGAGTCTTAGTGAGGTTTTGAAAGAAGAAAGAGAGAGAGAGAGAGAGAGAGAGAGAGAGAGAGAGAGGCCATTTGATGAAGTGTTGAACTTTTAGTCTCCCCTCTCTCTCTCTCTCTCTCTCTCTCTCTCTCTCTCTCTCTTCAATCTTCCACCAAATGTAAATAATATATAGTAGTGAATAATGATCCAGTGTATAATAACAACGAATAAATAATAATAATAATAATAATAATAATAATAATAATAATAATAGCATAAACAATAACAATAAATAAAAATAATGAATACAAATAACATCAAATAATAAAAATACCTAAAATAAAAGGTAACTGATAATAATGAATAATAAAGAATAGTAGAGACACAAACCTCGCAATGACCGCTAGAGAGCGTTAATACATCGGCTTTTTCCCTTAGAGTTTTGTTGCTGGATAATGGAAAGCCTGTGTGCCTGAGGGGGAATTTCCCTTTATTGTGTGTGCATCATTTATCCCTGAAACTGAAAATAGAGAGAAACGGACAGATAGATTTAAAGACAGAGAGAGAGAGAGATAGATAGATAGAGAGACGTTGGCACATAACAAAGGAAGATAAAGGAGGAGACAAACATGCACAGAGAAAAGAAAGACAAAGATAAAAAACAACGTAATAAAGAATAAGAGACAAAAGATGAAATACTGTGAGAGAGAGAAAATTTAAAGCAGACAGACAGACAGACAAACAGGCAGACAGACAGACAGACAGACAGAATGACAGAGTTAATGAATATATTTTTTCTCATACACGGTATATATTTTACGAAATCCAAATCATGTATGGATGTATGAAAAGCAATTTGTGGTGTAATGATTAGTGGACCCGGGTTCGATCCTCGGGCAGGGTGACACTCTGGGTAAGTTTCTTTACGACATTTGCCTCTGTCTACCCAGGGGTATATTGGGAATCTGAATTTTAATCAATTTGTGGATTATGTTTTGTGGTAATTGTTAGCCAGTGAAGTCGGGGAGTTGTCCGAGTCTTCTTAGAGTATTCCTTTACACTGGGTCATACAACTCGACATCTTGTGTACACCTCAAACAAACTGAAGCCTAGGTGGCACGAGAGGCAACCGTTATATACAGGTAAAGGATAAATGAACACACACACACACACACACACACACACACACACAGATAATCAAAATAAATATGAACATGTATAGACACATAATAGTTTGTCTTCCTGGTTGAACTTATAGAATAAAGCAAATGAAGAAAATAAAAATAATAGATAAATTAATAAGTATATAGGTTCAAGATGGGGAGAGAGAGGAGAGAAAGAGAGAGAGAGGAGGGTCATGCTTCTCTTATTTAGCTCCTAATGCGAAAAAAAAACGAGATCTCCTTCCTTTAATCTTCTTCTGTCCCGTTTATCACCTGTGCTGCTGATTGTGGAAGGGAGAGAGAAGCGAAGAAGGGAAGAGGGAGGTGAAAGGAAAGAGAGGAAGATAAAAAAAAAGAAGTGCATGTATTGATAAGATGGAAGGTGATGGTGGTCAGGTGAATGGTGTTGAGGGGAAGGTGACGGAGGGGGGGGAAGGAGAAGAGAAGGGCAGGGATGAAAGAGAGAAAGATAGAGAGGGAGGAGGGCAATGGAAGGAGGGTAATGGAGGGAGGGAGAATGAAAGGAAGAGAAAATAGGGAGGGAGGGTAATGGGAGGAGGGTAGAGGAGGGATGATGAAAGATGGAGGGAGGGAGGGAGGGAGGGGTAAAGGTCATCTATCAGTCCTTGAGTAGTTAATGATGACAGGAAGAAGACTTAGGAGGAGGAGGAGGAGGAGAGAGAGAGGGAGACAGGGAAGGTAGGAGGGAGAATGAACATAAACACATAAATTAAAGAAAGAGGGAGTGGTAAGAAATAAACAGAGAGAGAGAGAGAGAGAGAGAGAGAGAGAGAGAGAGGCAGGCTTACTCATGCAACAGTCAACACAATACCCAGTTAGTACACAGTCAACAATCACTTTCCAGAACACACTTAACTGTAAACCAACACCCACACGACACATCAGTAGAACACTTTGGTCTAGCGAAAAATTTCATCTCTGACAAAATATTTTAAAACGGCTAATGTTTATTGATAAATTTGTAAGTAATAGTAAACATAACTATTTTCATTTATAAAAAAAAAAATAAACTATACACCTATTTATATCAAGGGAGTAATTTTGTGTTAAGTTTCGTTAAATAAATACACCCTCTAATTTCGTGCAGTACAGTTTTTTGTTTTTCATTCATAAGATTTAATCATAATATTATACATCTCAAATCTATTGGATGCAATAAAAAATAAATGAATTACCTTTTCTTTGCTTTCAATCTCTTTCATTCTTCAATATACTTAAAACCAAAAGGTAACTCAGTGTTGCCTAAGTCGAATTAATTGCGTAATTTTCACATGGTTGTAATTACACTGCAGGTCAGTGTTACCAACGTGAGGTATTAGTGATTTTTTTTTGTGAATGAGTTGTGTGGACTTGTTTAGTGTCTTCTCTGATGGGGAGAGAGAGAGAGAGAGAGAGAGAGATCAATAAATTTACAAAGAGATAGGTAGAGAAAGAGAGAGAGAGAGAGGAACACACACACACACACACACACACACACACACACACACACTTTGTGACACCACACCACATTACATCACCGGTGTCTCCATGACCATGTGATAAGGTCCATCATGTCAACACCTGTGGGCGAGTTTCTGAACCCGTGGCCTACATGACCTCACACAGTAGGGCAAGAGACCAGACCCAGCCATCAACTGTAAACTATAATTTGTATGTTCATGTTCCTTTTCCTTTTAGTAATGAAAGCTTTTGCTAAACGAGCCACCTACCCCATGTCTTTGTAAGTTATAAGTCATTTCTGTCCAATGTATATTTTTTGCCTTTGGGCTGCATTTCTTTTTCAATAAACCGTTAATTATATAATTATTATTATTATTATTATTATACACACACAGACACACAGACAGACACACACACACACACACACACACACACACACACACACACACGAGCCAGTATCTTGAGTTGGAATTTAAGTTTGTGAAGAAGAAGGAGGAAAGTTGCGGAAGACAACATTTAGGAACTTTTAAAAATCCCGAGTCTTCCAGGGGGCCATTTACAACCCTGCCACATTTACAACCTACTAAATTTACCACACTACCGAAGTTACAATCCCGTCATATATACAACCCCGCCACATTTACAACCATACCACATTTACAACCTTGCCACATGTACATCCCTGCCACATTTACAACACTACCACATTCACAATCCCGTCAGATATACAACCCCGCCACACTTACAACCTTACCACATTTACAACCCTATTACATTTGCAACCTTTCCACAATTACAATCCCACCACATTTACAGACCTGCCACATTTACAACACTGCCACATTTACAACCCTGCCACATTTACTACACTACCTCATTTATGTATTGAGGGTAAACTCGGGTAGAAAGTAAAGTAAGGGTTAATAGTTGGAGGATTGTAAAGTGAGGAAGTTGGCTGGGGAAATCTTCTAAATAACAACTCTAAGTACAGCTATTTATTAGTTAACTGAATGGCATGGACACATTGATAGATCATTATAATGACGTTATTAGACACTGACTCCCAGACACAAACATGAAATAGATACACTTCCCACCGTAAGTAACTCACCCCATGGATCACTCTGACACTGACTCACGTGTGACCTGAGGGAGGCCCAGCCGCTGGGGTTTTTGTCTGCAGAGCCTGGTACTACTGAAGAGTGGTCCTGGCGGTTGCTGGATTCTGTTTCTTGTGGGAAACTCTGTTAGCTGGGGACTAGGTGCAGGGAAGGGAAGTCCCCCTCCTGACCTTGACTTGTGACGAGTGTGACTCCGTCTGGCTCTGAGTTCTGTCTCTGCCTGTCTGTCTCATGGAAGGAGCTGTAGTCCCCTTATATTGGAGGTGTCAGGCCGGCAGATATCGTCACTAATCTGGGTGTGACTAGACAGCTTGTGTTTGATCAGTGTGTGGTGCTGGCTGGTAGGGTAGTTTTTTGAGTTAACACGGTTATGTCGCTCATCATGGTATGCAAGTCAGCAATGCTTCTTAATTATTACCCTGGGTGTGTCTGGCCAGGTGTCAGGTGTACTGGCTGGAGGGCAGCTTCCCTAATTAACAAGGTCAGCAGTGACATAAGCCTGTTTGCGGGTGACAAAAAAATAGGGTGGCAGATTAATTCAGGGCAGGGTGCAAATGCACTACAGGAGGATTTAAATAAACTGCAGGAGTGGTCAGAAAAATGGCAATTGAAATTCAACACCAGCAAGTGCAGCGTACTTAATATTGGAAGACTTGTGAAAGAGACTTCGGGGTACTTGTAAGCCCGGACCTACGGCCTAGAAAACAGTGCGTTAATGGTCGAAATAAGGCAAACAGAGTATTGGGTTTTATATCTAGAAATGTAAGTAATAAGAGTGCGGAGGTCTTATTGCAACAATATCTTGCGCTAGTCAGGTCGTACCTCGATTATGCTGTTCGGTTCTGGTGCCCTTATTATAGAATGGATATCAATTCACTGGAGTCGGTGCAGCGAAGAATGACGAAAAAGATTTGGGGACTTAGAAACCTTCCAAAACAAGATAAATTAAAGAAACTAAACTTGCATTACTTAGAAAGACGAAGAGTGCAGGGAGATATAATAGAAGTATTTAAGTGGGTGAAATGAATCAATAAAGGAGATATAGATAAAGTTCTTATAATATCCGAGCAGGATAGGACTCGTAGCAGCGGATTTAAGTTGGATAAGTTTAGGTTTAGGAGGGAGATAGGAAGGAACTGGTTCACAAATAGGGTGGTAGACGAGTCAAGCAAGCTTAGCAACTTTGTAGCAAGTGGTGGAATGCTGGAAAGTTTTAAAAGGAGGCTAGATAGATTCATGGATGATAGAGAGTGGTATTAACTCTCGACAGGAGCTGCCATTCACTGGCCAACGGGCCTATTGCAGACTCCTTATTTTCTTATGTTCTTATGTCGTGTCGCCGGCTGGCGACCTCTGTTGGGTCAGGTCTTAATCTCACTTTAATTACTGTAGGGTGGGTCAACTTACAGTACATGGGTGTACACCTGCACATCTAGTTACTACTAAATGTGTTGCTCTTCTCTCGTGTATAAGCTATGGTCTGATAACAATATTACATTTACAATTCACTCAATTTACAACACTACCACATTTACAACCCCGTCACATTTACAACACTACCACATTTACAACCCATCACATTTACAACAAAACCACGTTTACAACCCTATCATATTTGCAACACAACTACATATACACTCCTACCACATTGCCAACAACGCCAAATTTACAATGTTACCATTTTTTCAACCTCCTCACATTTACAAGACTAACACATTTACAACCCTGCCACAATTACAACACTACCACATCTACAACACTACCACATTTACAACAACCACATTTATACATTCAACCACATATACAACCTTGTTATATTTTCAACATTACCACATTCATAACCACACCTTAACTCGGCCAGATTACAGCGATGCGTCATTTACAACAGCACCATGACATTCACAACAAAGCTAGAAAGAGAGAGAGAGAGAGAGAGAGAGAGAGAGAGAGGAGAGAGAGAGAGAGAGAGATTCTATCTTTAAATAAGTACTTCAATTTATTAACAGTTGGAAATCATTTATTTGTGTGACAATCAACAAAGATTTCATTTAAAAAAATTATTTGCATCTTTGTTGACATTTAATCAGAAATATGTTTATCAGAATGGTTCATTGAATTCCCAAAACACGTTATTTGCACTATGCATTACAACGACTATTATTTACTGTTTAATACAAGAAAAATTATCGGGGGTATGGATCTGTCAGCAAAAATGATAAAAAACATCATTGAAAGACATGAATTTACATATGAAAACAAGTACTGAAGCAGCCTTTCTGAATGTCGTACAAACTGTGTTGGATCCATCAGCTGACGCCAGCCGCCAGGGGGTGTTTTTGTCTCTTCAGGGAGCAGTAAACTGAGTTTCCGCAGTCAAATAGATAAAAAAGATGCGTCCTTGCCTCTCCTGCGAGAAATAAACTCAGTTTCTATTGTCAGCAGGATGTAAAAAGATGTCCTTGTCTCTCCTGCTAGGGAAAAAAAAGTCAATTTGTGCTAACAGTATGAACAAGGACGCCTATATATCTCCTGGAGGAAATGAACTCCACTGTCAACAGGAAGCACAAATCAATAAAGTGGGCTCCTGATCACTTATATTCCTGAAGATTTATAATTACGTGAATATATATATTTTTTTCATAATATAAGTTGTTGGATAATTTAATCCCTTGTGTATAAAGGGCAGAGGTGTACAGTCCCCCTACCCATTTGTTGTATTAAACAGACGAAAAGGATTACCGTGTTTATTGACATTTTATACGAACTAATCCTTTAAATCTAGGTGGGTTGAATTATGCGATAATGCTCTTCATTTCTTAACTTTAGTAGTTATTAGAGGTAAACCCACCTATTAACTCCATGAAATACGTTATATCAACATTTTCTCTTAGGTTCATTTTTTTTTCATAATGCTTAGCTGTTTTCCGCTTCCATTCGTTCTCCCTCTTCCCAGATATCGTCCAATAGGTTACCATTCTTCTTATCACTTTCCTTCATTTCCTCTTCATTTCCCTTTGTGTCATTCTATTGTTTCTGGCATAATTAAATCGTATATCACCTTCTTCCCTCAATATTTGCGTCTTCCCTCTTTCTCTCTCTCTCTCTATCTCTCCTGCCTCACGACATTAGTAAGGACAGACAGACAGACAGACGGACGGACGGACGGACGGTAGATAGATATTCACTACCACACCATACTTGACCTAAATAGACTTACTGTACACACACGCACACAGTACAAAACGCATCAAAAATTCTTCTTTAACAAACAAGTTTTCCCTCGCCAGCTGTAACTCATTGACCCCTACACACACACACACACACACACACACGTTTCAGTAAGCAGCTAGTACTCATGGACTTACAGACAAGTTCTGGCAATATTGAGGGATGAGACCCACCACTTTATGATAGTGGCAGTGGCGGTTGTGTTAGTGGGGGTGGTCGTAGTGATGATGGTGGTGATTTTTGTGGTGGTGTTCGTGTTGGAGATGGTGATGGTGGTGGTGACATTAGTGGTGGTGATGTTCTTGAAGGTCGTAGCCCACCGGGCACAGGTCAAGACCCACATAAGGGCCGGGGGGGGGGGGGGGGGGGGGAAATAAAAAAAAAAAAAAATAATAATAATAATAATAATAATAAAGGACCATCAATACAAGAAAAAATCAATAGAGAGAAACAATATATGTATGTTGTGTTGTCAAAGTAAGAGAAACAATTGAAACCCAGCAATTGTGTGTAAATGAGGAGGAAAGTCAGATTAGCAACCAGGGACTTAAGAACATAAGAATGGAGGAAACTGCAGCGGGCCTTTTGGCCTATACTGGGCAGTCCCATTTACAACCAACTCCTATTGCTCATACAGTATATCCATCCAACCTATGTTTGAAGCTATCCAGCGTATTCACGTTAATGATGATGTTTGGTAACTTATTCCATTCATCCTCTACTCTATTTCCAAACCAATGTTTACCTATTTCGCGCCTAAATCTAAATTTGTCTAATTTAAAACCATTGTTACGAGTTCGCTCCTGGTTGGATAGCTTGAGTACCTTTGTAATGCCCCCTTTGCTTAGCCCTGACTTCCATTTATACACCTCTATCATATCGCCCCTCACTCTACGTCTCTCGAGGGAGTGCAAATTAAGATGCTTTAACCTGTCTCTGTACTCAAGGTTCCTAATGCCCGGGATTAGTCTAGTCATTCTCCTCTGAATTCTTTCTAGGGATTCAATATCCATTCTGTAATACGGTGACCAGAATTGAACTGCTTAATCCAAGTGAGGTCTCACAAGCGCAAGATATAGTTTTAGGATGACCTCTCTAGTCTTGTAACTCACACTCCTGTGTATGAACCCAAGTGCTTCATTAGCTTTGTTTCGAGCAAATACACATTCGGATTTCTCTAAAACATCGTTGTTCATCTGATATTTGGTTTCTCTGTTTACATCTCCCTGACTAAGTACTTTACATTTGTCCACATTGAATTTCATCTGCCATTTTAAATACGATCTGAAAAATTTGTTCAGATCTTCCTGTAGTTTTGCTGAGTCACCGTCAGATTTAATTATACGCCCTATTTTAGTGTCGTCAGCAAATTTACTTATGTTGTTGTCTACGACGATATCTATGTCGTTTCTGTATATAATAAATAAAAATGGTCCAAGTACTGAGCCTTGGGGTATTCCACTAGTGACGTTACTCCAATCGGATTTAGTGCCGTTAATGCTCACTCGCTGTTTCCTGTCGTGTAACCACGCCCTAATCCATTTTAGAATATCTCTTCCAATGCCATGAGCCTCCACTTTTCTTATTAATATTTCGTGAGGGACTCTGTCGAAGGCTTTGTTAAAGTCACATCATAGTCATGCCCCTCGTCCACTGATTCGAAAACAGCTGAAAAGAATGTTAATAGATTAGTTAGATATGAACGCCCGCTTGTGAAGCCATATTGGGAATCATTGATCAACTTGTGTTTTTAGGTGATTTCGAATAGAGTTTGAAATTATTGCTTCCACTAATTTGCCTACAATTCATGTTAAACTGATTGGAAACTGTGTTTCATGCGCATCTACATAATGTTCAGTATATATATATATATATATATATATATATATATATATATATATATATATATATATATATATATATATATAATTTTTTTTGTTTATTTTTCCTGAAGGACCTAACGTCACGTTACGATGCCAAGATGGTGGAAACCAGTTAGATATGTAAGGTTATAATAAGGCTCCAGAATACTGCGCAATAACCTGTAGTTCATTGAAAACCTTGCCTTCCCATCATCATTTTGCATTGAATTTAAATCTCACTTTAGATTTGATTCCATTGTACCAAGTTTCTATTTTGACTCAGTGAACTCAATCTTATGTTTGATAAATTAAAATTTATTTCTTATCTGAAAGTCACGTTTTACTAATATAGAAAATAAACTGTTATTTTATTTTATTTTTCACGGGATTTGTTATACCCAGTTTAACTATTCCCACTATTGTGTAATATTGGCAGTAATATTTTTGTTTTGCTCCTTGAGATCAATATCATTTCAATACACCATTGTACATAATATACTCTTCTGTAAGGCACTTAAGACTAGGACCCTCGTAACTGCTGAGCCCCAGGTTGCAGTTGCTTCAGTTTAGTTTTTTCACACATGTATGTAACATGGACAGGTTTATGTATATATTTTTTTTTCTGCGAGAAGCTAATTCCTCATAGAAGCTAGGAAGGTGGTGACCAAGCGATGTATTAGCCCCTGTCTCATGGCAATAATAATTATATAAATTTGGGTTAATACATTTAGTTTATATAATCCAATCACCCCACTGTAATTTTCCGTACGCTGTGAGGTGCCATGTGCTGTTCACGTGAGGGGAAATTCCTCTATCAGTAAACCGACCTTAAGAATGTAGGGTTAGCTCAACCTCTCCTTCAGAGCTCCCCTCACAGGCACCTCGCCTCACAAGAAGCAGTCCTCACTTGAAGCTCACGAGAATCGGATGGGTGACCTAACTCAGTCAAGCTGAGCCCCCATCTTTAACTCACACTCACAGCTTACAGTGTTAATTACGGTGCATCTGCTAATAGACTGTGACCAATATATTTTTACCAATAAATGGAGAAAAGACCATTTTGGGTTTGTAACTTATCCTCTCAACTTATTTATATATAAGCCAAGTTAAGGGAACTCTTCCCAAAGCTTATATAAGATTATTGCTCACTTCCCCGTCGTAATCAGTTAGCTCACCAGTATCTGACTGTATTGGTCCAATCTTTTCTCTTGTTTTAGTTTGATACATTTGAAAAAAATCCCTTGGGATTTGACTTCACTTCCCTTGGGATTTGACTTCGCCTTCCTTGCGACCTTTAGTTCATTATTCATCTTTGCTTTTCTTATCTCGGTAATAACTCTACTGGCCAATACCTTATAATAATCTTGGAGGTAAACTTTACCACGATTTATTTTTCTACCTATAGCCTTCCTGTTATCTCTAACTATTTTTTGTTTTCCCTTCATTTTTCTATTTACTCCTCTTCTTTCCTTTACTAACCTAAACATCAGTAAAAAAAAGTAGGGTAAGAGAAAAAGTGGGGGAGGAGGAGGGAGCTGTACGATAACTGCAATCCCATTCGGCAACAAGTTTATGGTACCATTGGATACAATATATAACTTATAATATAAACACAAGACACTAGTAAAACATTCACAACAAATGTATTTATATCATATATGTAGGAATAAAACATAATTTACAGGTCATTTTGTAATTTTGTCTGTTCTGTTCTGGACAGTGTTGCCAGATATTTTGTCTCAAACACGAACCGTAAGTGTATAATAATTCTTGTGGCCTACTGCACATTCGTCTCAAGGCCGAAGTGTGCATATGCATCTGCATCAGTGGCGACTCCGGCACTCGGGCTCCTCGGGCTTAGCCCGAGTCCTAGATTTGGTCAAATGAACGAGTATCTGCTTTCTATGTAATCTGCCAACACTGGCTGATTACAGGGAGCCTGGTCGCAGTTCATATATCACCGTTCAGTGTCTGGCGGTCGTCCTATAGCTCACCAGTGTCAAAAAATATCGTTCGTGGCAGATAGTCTCTTGACATCGTTCACTCATGCCTGACTCAGGCTTATAAGTTAAAGCCCCAGCTGTTGTCCCTAATCGTGAAAATTAGAAGTAATTCAAATCCAAGCTTTTTTTTAACAATAGCTTTCTATAGAGCTTAGGATTTAAATTCCAATCTATGAAATGTTTCCGTTCTACAATATTCTTACAGGAACGAAAAAATGTCCAGTAACTAGGGCTAACTGGAAATAGCCTGGTAGGAGTAAAAGATTAACTGGCACCTCTTCGCACGCTTCTCTTACCGGCCACGGCATCTGTCAGTTCGCTGACGTTTGCAACAGAGTACACTGTTGTTCTTTGATTGTTTGCTGTGCTTCTGTTCTTTGTGTGTAAAGATCAGTTGTTTTATTTTTATTTCTACCCATAACATAGAAATGGAGAAAGACATAGTGCTAGATATAAAAAATAAGCCATTTGGTGCAAGAAATATTGCTGAAAAACGAGAAATTCTTCGTACAGGCAGGCCGACTCCTGCATTGAAAACTAAAGTTGGAAGTAGAACATTCCAGATAAAATGGTATGAACAGATTGATTGGATTTGTGCAAGTAGCATCACAGAGAAACTCTACTGCTGGCCGTGTTTGTTGTTTAAACCAAAAGCTAATCAGTCGTGGACAGATGGAGGTTATAATAATTATAAAAATGTCTTGAGCGACTGTAAGCATCACAGTAAATCACTGAGTCATTTAAGTAATTATAAAAGCTTGAAAACTTTCGGACAGTATGATATTGTGACAGCTATTAGTGAGTCTGCTAAACTGGAGAAAGAACGGCATAACAAAGCAGTTGAAGAAAATAGACAATATTTAAAACAGTTAACAAATGCAGTGTTATACCTGAGTAAACAAGAGTTGCCTTTGCGTGGACATGATGAAGGAAGTGACAGCCTAAATAGAGGAAATTACCGTGAACTATTGCAGTGCTTTGCTGAAATCGACAGCGTGTTTGCTTCTAGACTTTCTACTAAAGAGGGGTCGAAACAGTTTTCAGGAGTCTCAAGCACAATACAAAATGATCTAATACAAGCGATTGGGAATGTAATAGCTGATGAAATTAGAAGCGAAGTTGATAAAGCTCCGTTTATGTCTGTACAAGCTGACGAGACGACAGACTGTGCGATGCATGCCCAACTGTCAATTATAATAAGATATGTGTATGAAGACAAAATATGTGAACGATTTCTTGGATTCTATGAAGTCAGTGATGATAAAAGTGCTACAAGACTGGTTGATGTGATCGCATCTGCGTTGAACTCCTTCAGTGACGCTAAAAATAAATTAGTGAGCCAAACTTACGACGGAGCAGCTGTAATGGCAGAAACACTAAACGGAGTGCAGAGCAAGCTAAAGGATAAAGGATTTAAACACGCGCACTTCATTCACTGCTATTCGCATAAACTTAACTTAGTCTTGAGTAAAAGTGCCGAGAAGTTGAGTAGAGTAAAAATGTTTTTTTCTCATTTACGCGCTTTTAGTAAATTTACGTCTTCCAGTACCAAACGGAAAAGCGTTTTCAGACAGTTTAATGTCAATATTCCATCACTGTGCGAAACAAGATGGTGCTATAGATCGAGAACCGTGTCATCCATAAAACTGATGCATGGAAACCTAAAATGTGCCTTCACAAGTATTCTAGACACTAGTGAAAAGTGGGATGAAGATACACTTTGTCAAACAGACAATCTATTGGCAAAGTTGAATGATTTCACATTCATGTTGTTCATCAATTGCTTTCATAACATACTTTCACAGGCTGGAAAACTGTTTGATGTCCTACAGTGTAAGCAACTTGACATAAAGCGGGGTCAGAATAAAATAAATGACTTCATTCATTGTGTTGAAGGTTATCGTAACGACGAACATTACGAAAACATCCTGCAAGATACAGCTGCTGTCATTGAACAGGCAGATGAGTCCGAGCCTCCTCCCAGAAAAAGAGTCAGGGGTGCACAAGTTAATTACAAAACGACGTATTTTGAAATAATTGATAACATTCTAATGTCCTTGCGAGAGCGATTTGCTGGCATTCAGGAGTATGCATTTTTTGAATTACTAGACGTTAATAAGTTTGAAGAGCTTGCTAACTCATTTCCCATGCAACATATGGACTCTCTACAAAACAAATACCCCTGTATTTTTGACTGCGAGAGCTTAGTGAACGAGCTAAAATATATGTATATTGACAGTGACTTCAAAAAGAGCAAGTCAATCAACTCCATTTTAGAATTACTCTATAAATTGGAGTTGACTTCCGCTATGCCGGAATCCATTAAACTAATTCAGCTGCTGCTAACCATCCCCGTAACATCAGTCGCTAATGAGAGAAGTTTCTCAACGTTAGATAGAATCCGCTCATATCTGAGAAGCACAATGGCCCAAGAACGGCTATCTTCACTGGCTCGCATTTCCATCGAGAAAAGCCTCTTGAACGACTTGGACAACAAGAAGGAGCTGCACGACAGGATTTTACACGAGTTCGCCTCAAAACAAGACGACTGGACTTCATGTTTACATAAAGTGAGTAATTTTTGCATCAAAACTATATTTTTTTGTCTTATTGCATGAGGCTAGAGGCGGTAATTTCAAATTGCAATTAAATGCCAGGTTGCGACGTGTCCTCCTAATATTACTTATCAAGTAATTATTAGATGTTTTAATTGCCTGTATGTAGCCTGGCGAATTGGCTAGGATTTAGCATACCTAGGTAACATTGGCTGACGTCGCGTTCCTGACCATATCACAAAAACTGGTTTTTAGAAAAAACCGGCTTTTTTTGTCTTATTGTAAAATTATCAGTGCCTATATAAATTTGTGGTGTGTATTACGTCTCTTAGCTTCATTTATACATGTATCTTATACGAAATCTGTGATGAGCCCGAGTGATGCATATGACCTGGAGTCGCCCCTGATCTGCATAGGTGTTCAAGAACTCCTGTAGGTCGCGTTCAGTATGATCGACAAGGGTGAGATCATCTGCATGCTGAAGTTCAGAAATGGAAGCTGCCAACTCCTTTGTCCCTGCCTGGACTCATCTTATGTTGAAAAGCCCCTTCATACGGTACTTGATGTCCACCCCACCGGCTAAATTGGCACTGGCACGAGTAAGTAAGGCAGTCAAGAAAATAGAAAAGAGAGTTGGTGCCAGTACACATGCCTGTATTAACCCCGTTTGGATGGGGAAGAACTCAGACTGGGTGCCATTGCGCAGGACATTGCCGTTCATGCCATCGTAGAGTTACCTCACAACAGCGATGAATTTTTGTGGGCAGCCAAAACGGCTGAGGGTCTGCCAGAGCTTCCCTGCTACCAAGTTGAAGGCCTTGGTTAGGTCGATGAAGGCCATGTGCAGGTCACAATGCTGTTCTTTGCATTTTTCCTTTAACTGGCGGGTAACAAAGAACATGTGAGTGGTGCCACGTAATGGTCTAAAAGTTTTCCGCCTCAGGAAGAAGTCTGTTTATGAGGACTCGGGCGATAATCTTGCCAACTACGGACAGCAGCGAGATCCAGCGGTAGTTGCCACAGTCTGGCTGGTCTCCCTTGTTCTTATAAATATTGACGATGGAGGCATCTTTAAGAGCTTGGGGGATTTCCTCCTTTTCCCATATACTCTCCCAGAGAGATTGGAAACGGCTAGTAAGTAGAGGTCCTCCTGGTATATACACCTCGGCTGGGATTCCATTAGGCCATGAGGCTTTGTTATTTTTCATCTGTTTGATGGCAGTAGCTACTTCTTACAGCGATGGAGGATAGCTGAGCTGACCCAGCTCTGGATGCTGATGGACCTGCTGGATAGTTAGGACATCTACATCGGTGTTTCCGTTGAGTATTAGTCATTTTTCCAGTGCTGAAGAATGCCTTCTTCATCTTTAATTAGGAAGTTACCATCGGATGAGCGGAGTGGGGCAGTGCCATGATAGATTGTCCCATAAAACGTTTTTTGTGGAATTTAAAAAAATTGTGCATCTTATGTTAATCTGCAAGTGTTTGTGTTTCACATGCTTTATTTTCAAATATTCGTTCTTTACATTGCGAAGTTCGCTCTGGGTTGCCACCTTATTCTTGTGGAAGATATCAGCTTTGGTCCGAGACTGGGGGTTGTTCTTCCAGTCAGTTAAAGCAGCACGTTTATCATCGACGAGTACATTGATTGCTGGGTCATTTTCATCAAACCAGTCCTTGAATATTCTTTCGATCTGGCCGAGGTTTTCTCTGCAGGTTTTTGTCATGACAGTGTCGAGAATATCCCATTCGGCACTGGAATTTGGATTGTTTGTTGTCGGGTTGTTTTCCAGCCCATGTGCTACCGCTGGATCCTCCAGACGCTTTGTGTTAAAACTTCTCCTAGAGAAGTGGTTCTTAACCTTTTTTCTACCACGCCCCCTCTAGGAATTGGTCCTTCCCTCCACGCCGCCCTTGCATCTATGAATAAAATTTCCTCCCAGATTTTAAAGAAAAATGAAAAATATTGTGTTTTTAGTCTTTTTATTGAGTATAAATTAGTGAGATACTTGACACTGCTTCTTAGCTACTAGATCTTGAATGCGTGGTTGAATGCCAGAGAGTGCACAACGTAAATCCCCTTCAACGTTCAGCCTGTTTCTGTACTTGGTCTTGACAGCAACGAGCGTGGAAAATGCTTCTTCACAAAGATACGTGGATCCGAACATAGTTAGAATCCGAAGAGCCTGATGTGAGATCTGAGGGTAAACAGGAAGGTACTTGACCCAGAACGTCTCAAGATCCAGTTCTTTGAAGTCTTCCTTAGCTGTGGAGTTGAACTTCAACTCAAGAAACTCCTCTTGCACTTCATCCGAAACATCAGCTACTTCACATTGAAATGGGTTCCTGATGAATTTCCAGGCTTCACGCTTCTCATCTATCTCTGGGAAGTATCTGATGAATTCTGTTTTCAAGTCAGTTAGATGAGTGATTATTTGTTTCTTTAACTCAGAATCAAGGTTACCGTGAATGAGAGCAGAATCCAAGTTACTAAAACTGGCTGTATTTCCCTGCTGAATTCGACACTTCCAGAGGTCGAGTTTGGCCATGAAGGTTCGAATGGTGTCGTGGTGCATGATGATGTTGATGTTTTTCCCTTGTAGCTTAAGGTTGAGAGCATTCAACGCTTCGAAGATGTCCACCAGGTAAGCTAGAGATAGCTGAAAGCCTTCAGACTGGAACTTGTCATGCAGATCTGCCTTCTGCTTCGAATCAAGAAATATTGCTACTTCTTCTCGGAGTTCATAAAGCCGTCCAAGCATGTTCCCCTTTGGTAGCCATCGTACGTTTGTGTGAAAAAGCAAGGTTTCATGTTCAGATTCCATATCCTTACACAGCAGTTTGAAGAGACGACTGTTTAAGGCTCCAGCTTTGATAAAGTTGACTACCTTGATAGCCACGTTCAGGACATCCCTCATTTCAGCAGGTAAAGTTCTGGATACTAAGGATTCACGATGAAGTATGCAGTGTGTACCTACAACAGACGGATTTTTTCTTTCACCATTGTAATGAATCCAAACTGCAGACCAAGCATGGCTGGAGCTCCATCAGTGCACACCCCTACCAGCGAGTCCCACGAAAGATGGTTTTCCTGAAAGAAGTTTGATACATCATGAAAAATAGCTGCTGCTGTTGTACAACTTTCCATGGGGTGACAGAACAGCATTTCCTCTTTTACACAGTTGCCTGACACGAAACGAGCATACATCAGTAGCTGAGAACACTGAGCGATGTCAGTCGTTTCGTCACACTAGATAGCAAAAACAGGAGAATCTCTTACTTGGTCGAGAATTTGATCTTTGATGTCTTGAGACAATTCATCGATCCTTCCCTTGACTGTATCGTTTGATAGTGAAATTTGGGAAAGCTTGTTTGCACTATCTTTCCCCAGAACTAGTTCTGCTGCACGGAGTATGCTTGGTTTTATGAGAAACTGTCCGATGTTATGGCTCTTCTTGCTCTTTGCAATCAACATGGTGATCTCATAGGAAGCCTCAACAACCTTTGAAGTTTGTTGCCGAAATGCCCCACTGCCGTCCAACTTCACTTGCTTCAAAGAGTGTCTTTTTGTTTCAAAGAATGCCTTGGGCTTGTCAGCTAGAGCAGGATGTGTTGTCCTCAAATGGCGTTCCAAGCGTGAGGGCCGCATTCCATCATTGCTCAGAGTCTTGTAACATATCACACACTGGGGGACCTCTGTGTCACCCTTTTGGAGAGACACGAATCCAAATCGAATATATTCGTCAAGATACTTCCGCTTCTTTGCACTCATTGCGAATAATTTGATGTGCCGTTGGCCAACACAAATCTGTGAACAAAACATAAGGCAGGTGTAAGGTAAGATAAACATCACCACGTGCTCATGAACACCACAACCTCATGATAATCACAACCACATGATCAATAACAAACATATGATCGTAAAGTTCGTAAACACTACAAGTGACTACAATCATACATGATCATAAACACCACCATATCATTAACAAACATCACATGATCATAAACACCACATGATTATTAACAAACATCAATGATCACAACATGATCATAAGCACCACTACATGATCATAAACACCACCACATAATTATTAAGTAAATATCAACAAACACCACAGTATTATAGTAAACACATCATGATCATAAACACATGATTATTAAGAAACAAATCAATATCATCATATACAACTTTACCATAACCACCTGTTACCACCACATGATTTTAAGCACCACCAACTTCTGATAAAATACAAAAGGAATTCAAAACTTGCGAATAACAAACAGAGCAACATGTGCGTGTTCACAATTCACCAATAAACTTATGGCTGCTTACTATTTTTAGGTAAATATAACAACTGGGATAAAACATACCTCAACAGCCTTAACTGAATAAATGTGAGAGAAAAGGAATTATTGCCACAGACATGCGCAGAAGACTGGGAGAGAACGGGTCTCACCAGTCACCAACGAGCAATATACAGGTCCAGGACGAGTTAACCCCCCCCCCGCCCCATGAGTTTCGAGGGATAGGGAGGGGGGTCAATAAGTATAGAAAATGGTAAGCCCTAAGTTAAAAAAGTAGCCTATAGAAAACTAAAGTTATAAGATGATACTTTTGCATTTTTTCATAAACTTCTCAATATTAGCCCACGCTCTTGTTAAGAGAATAAAAACTATAATTATAATTAGAGAAATTCCTATTTTTTCCCTAGGGATTGCGCCCCTCCTGGAAATTACTGACCCCCCCCAGGTTAAGAACCACTGTCCTAGAGGCTTGCTGTCTTCGCCATTTTGGGGCGACGTGAAGTGTGAGCTTGGCACTAACTAGCCGATGATCAGTGTCGCAGTGTCGGCGTTCTCTTTCTCTGACAATGATGTAGTCAGTGAGATACCAGTGTTTGGACCGTGGGTGTTGCCACGCCCTTGAAGTTGTCGGCCTGCCTAAACAAGGTATTAGTGATAGTGAGGTTGTGTGCAGCACATTTGCTGAGTAGGAATAGGCTGTTGGGGTTACACTTGCCTAGTTCATTTCTCCCTATGATTCCCCTGCCAAATGTCAGCACCTCTGCCAACTCTGGCATTGAAGTCACTAAGAAGCACAAGTTTATCTTCTCTGTGGAAAGAGGTAAGCACTCTGTCAAGGTCAGTTTAAAATGCCTCCTTGATTATATCCTCTGCATCCAGTGCTGGGGCATATGCAATGATGAAAAAGGCATGACATGAGTGATTCAGTGGGACTCTGAGCGTCATGAGGCATTCGTTGTTCCCAAAAGGCATTTCAATTAACCTGTGTAGGATGCTTTAGCCGATAGCAAAGCCATCTCCATAAATGCGGTTTCTTTCCCAGAAGGCTAACCCTTCCAGAAGAAGGTATAGCCAGATCCCCGTTCTGTGAGTCAGCTCTCGTCTGGGAGATGGGACTCACTAATGGCTGCTATGTCGATTTTCTAACTATTCAATTCTTTTGCCACAAGGGCGGTTCTTTTTTTTAGGATGTTCACTTGTGCCAGTATCTAGAAAGGTCCTGATATTCCATGCTGCGACCATAAGACGTTATATAGTTTGTTTTTGTTTGGATTTGTGATTATGATTGTGTTTTCGACCGCATAAGGATGACCTTCCTGGGCGCGGTTGCCCAGTCAGGTTGGTTCTTTAGGCCGGCTATGTTTAGGGCACCTTTTCTAGCCCCCTCCCCATGTGGGGTGAGCAAAGTGGCTCCTCGAAAGGGCTACTCAGTCGCACAGACTGGACCGAATTGCACTTCTGCCTAGATTCTAGTGCATAAACGACCATCTTATCTATGCCGCCCATGTGCAGAGTTGTGACTGGAGACTCCCGGTAGTCATCTCTGCCTGTCCCGGTCGCCACTGGTCCGTCGCCAAAGGAAATTTTTGGGGTATAGTGGTTTTGATGATGATGAGAGGTATGATGAGCTGGATGATGGCTGCACTTGAGTTGATTTATGTGGTGAGGCAGGAGTGCAGGCTGCAACCACACATCTTGGCTCTTCATTTTCCTAATTCAGTGGTGCAAACGACTGTGGAGAGGGAGAGTTACAATGGACTACCGATAGACCATTTTGGGGGGTTTCCTCCCTCGTAGCCTGTCCATCAAGCATTGCCTTCGTCCGCCGGTATGTTCGTTGGGTTCCCATGGTGATCACCTCTTCCGCTTATACTGCCGTTGGGGTCTTGTTGGACCTCTGAAAGCATGTCTGCCTGATGTGGGACTCCACCGCAGATTTTTCATTCGGGCTTTACTCCCTTAGCCTTATACCTACCAAGTTTACTCCACAAAGCAACGGGGCAGTGGTTGGTAGGCGCCAGGACTTGTTCATATGTCTGCGGGCCTATGCGCCGTTCCTCCGGGGCCCACTCCTGCTCCGAGATCCCCTGCTGGTCTAGCGTAGGCCCACGAAGCACCCAGTTACCGTGTGTTGCCACGAGGAAGCACAGTGGGAGTCTTGATGGTAAAGGGGCTGTGTACTGGCAGGGAAGACTAATTGGAAATTGCTTCCCTGTTCGCCACGAGGGCTAGCCAGCGGCGGTAACTGAAAGCGAGAGGAACAAGCAGTGCTTGCACCTTAACACTAACATAATGCTGCCACACCAGACGCATTACACCACCGTGTTTGCTCACACACGCATACACATATACACAGAAATATGAACATTATATACTCAATCATTATAAAATTATCCAAGTAAATAACTAGGTATAATAACACAAACAACAATGAAAAAATAACACACACTCTACCTGACTATAACCATAATAACAATCAATGGTTATCTTTGTTATTAATCAAGGTTACAGTTCAGCTGTTTTAATGACCCAGGCTTGTGACCTCCTATTTTCCGGTTCACTTGGTATATCCGGCCACTTGATATATCTAATCATATTTTATATCTGGCAACTTGTTTAATCCGGTGAAAAGTTTATGTTTTTATTCACATCTTGCACGAAAGGTGTTTAATGAAGTGGATCTTACAGGTGAAATAAAAAAAAGTTATATTGTATCAACCTTTTGTTTGAGGAGGAAATGTTATTATTCCTGGAAAATTATTATTGTTAGTGAGATATTTATTGCCTTTTTCTTTTTCTTTCTTTTTCTTCATTACTTTTTTCTTTGTTTCTGGATATTTCTCCATTTCTCTATTTCTTCACAGTTCGCGTTTTCTTTTGTCTTTTTCTCTCTTTATTTCTCATTTTCTCTCTTTGTTTAGCATTTGGCTTATCATCGTTTCTCTCTATTTCACTTTCTTTGTCATTATTTTATCTCCCCCTTTCCTTTTCTCTTTACTCATTTTTTTTGGGCATCGTGAATATTTTTTCTTATCCATTTAATTACTGTTTTATCTTAGTTTATTTTTGTCCCCTTTCATCTCTCTCTCTCTTTTATTGTGTCTGTTTTATTTATTCCTTTCTTTCTTTATCTCTCTATTTTTTCGTTTATTCTCTCATTACTTATCTCCTCTCTCTCTCTCGATGTTTCTATATCTATCTATCTCTCTTAAGTATATAAATTTTCTCACCTTGTTTCTCTATATATCTCCCTCTATCTTTCTTTCTCTCTCTCTCTCTCTCTCATCCATTACTTTCTACGAGCAGGGATTAAAATAATTGAGCTTCATTTTATTTAATTTTAGAGGATTATAGCCTCTGGGTCAAGTGTATTATATAACTATTATATTAATTTTTCGCTTTGGATAATCCGGTAATCTTTTTCTGACAATGTTATTATCCGTTTGATTTAGAAATGAACTATTATAATGACTTGTTACTTGGAGGTGCAGTTACACCTTTTTGATAATAATAATAATAATAAAAGTAATTATTAATAACCTGGCATTAAAACTATAACAATTTATCTTTAAGAATAATGTCTTTGTCGTTTCTGAAATCTGTATTAAAACACACTTAAACCTCATTTAAAACATACATAAAATACACTAAAATACACATTTACACACATACACTTAAGATATTAGTTGTAACGCCTTCACATACAGTAATTCTTAACTCTCAGATTAAATATTGTATTAAAACTTTCACCAAGATTTATTTCCAAAGTTAAAAATATAAAAGATAAAATAATAACAGCAACAACGAAAGAGAAAACATAAATATGAATAATTATATAAACACAAGCAAGAAAAGATAAAAGTATACAAAGAGACAAACTTAGGAAATTACGTACAGAGCGGAAAGCCCCAGAGTGTTTTATAAGACCAACAAAGGCGAAGGAAGGAAAATATAATATGCCACGAGGAATAATAATTTATGAACCAAAACATATCAATTATTTAAAGAAACAATAATAACGATAACAGCTGTAGTGATAATAACAACAGTAACAGCTGAACATTACTACTAATAATATTTTCAGGTGTACAATAGTAATAATAATAATAATAATAATAATAATAATAATAATAATAATAATAATAATAATAACACCGACAGCTGTAAAAACACAGTCGTCATCGTTTTCAGGAAAAAACTTACGACTCGGATTTTAATAATACTTTATGACGTAAATAAAAGATTAAGAGCAGAGTTAGCGTGCATTTAACCATTGATATATATACTGTATATATATTTCGTGTAGATCCACAATGGAAACGTGGACAAGATAAATCTTGGTAAAACCACACAGGAATAGGGAAACACTGGAGCACCTTACCTTTAGTCTTTATTCAAAATATCTTCAGAGGCAACTGAATTTACAAGGACTGAGAGAGGCTTATATACAAAGTGTGACCTTACATATCAGGTTAGGTCAATAACATGGGATCCACTAATCCGCACACCACCTCAAACGCACACGAAAAAGAGCTTATAAAAATTGGCGACGTAGCAAGCCAGGTCAAGTCAGGTAGTCCATTTTTTATAAGCTCTTCTGTCGTGTGCGGTGGAGGTGGTGTGTGAATTAGTGGATCCCATGTTATTGACCTGACCTGTTGTTATGTAATGGTCACCCCTCGTATATAAGCCTCTCTCTAGACTCTCAGTCCCTGTAAATTCAGTTGCCTCTGAAGATATCTTGAATAAAGACGAAAGGTAAGGTGCTCCAGTGTTTCCCTATTCTTGTGTGGTTTTAGAATTGAAAAGAAAGGGTTCAGACACACAGTCTTTGTCTTCATTGGCCAGAAGTAAAGGATTTCCCTTACTGGTAAGGGTTAAGTGCACCTGCAAAGAAAGTAACAACCATAATATATTTCAGCTCTGTTAAAAACTGTCGTCTTGGGGTGATTTGGAATAATTTATGCATCATCGCTCTCCTCTCCCCCCCCCCCCCCTCGTCTTGTCCTCAGTGACCCTTCATCCGCACCAATGACGCCACAGCCCGGCTCACTACGTAAGGGCTTACCACCCCCTTTGCACAATAAAAACCCACCTTTGCACCACCACAACCACGTCGTTTGTCTCCATAACCACCTCTTGCATTAAAACAACAACCACGACTCAGTAGTTGCCAGTTACCCTCCACCCTGCATTGTCCACTGTCAATTATATTGACAAAAAGCATTATAAAAATATAGGTTATTTATCCCTAGAGATTACAGCTCATTCCATCACCCAGAGGAATAAGCATCGAAGCAATAATAATCACGTTTATGTCACGCCATACTAGAGTGACATTGCTCTCACCTCTACTCACCAGTGCTCTGCTGACATAACATATGTGCACGGACACCAGCAGTTGCAAGCCGACACTAGTTAAGACAGGCGAGGCCCACAGAGTACTGTACGTATATCACACTCTGGGGCTTTATCTCTATACTAGCTAACCATTAAGTGCCAATTAGTCTGCCATCGACTAGTTGGCGTGCATATATTTATGTTTTTAATATAATGACAAAAAAAAAGCCACAACGTGTTTTTATCTGAGATTCAAACATTACTGTAAAACAATTTGGAATCCCAGAAAATACAGTAACATTAAAAGTTCTGTTCAATGACTGACAACCATCATGAATCCAGAGTTTTATATGTTCCTAATGGCTTTTAAATTTTATATCTTCACTTTCACACACAAAAAAAGCTTTCATATGTCATTTTTGTGTGTGTGTGTTTCTGGGGTACCTTAAATTCCCGATTGGCGCAGTCATTGGGTTAAGGGTTTGGATAACATTAGAACTTTTTGTAGTAGGTAAGTTTCTCAATCGGCGCACTTAAATTATAACAAATCCCTATGACCGAGGTGAACCGAGCGACTGTATCTCTGAGAGTCGACCGGTAAAAGCTGGCAGGGTTGGTCAGAGGTCGACTTGGTTTGGATTCTTGCCGCCAGGGATTTTTTCATCGCCCGAGGGCAGTTGAAACCGTATAAGACGCTTGTCCAATTATCGTTTGTGGTGGTTCATAATATTCACCCGGCACAGGAACAGAGATAACGGTGTAAATGGCTCCACATTCAATAAGATGATAGTCCTTAAGGGCTGGTCTCGTTGGTATCTTTAAAAATTTCCTAAAACATGTTTAATATCGCTATAAACTACGTTACCTGCATAAAAGTATAAATATTTCAAATATAAATAATTTTATCTTTAATCTTACGTACAGTATATACTTTTATTATCATAATTATCACCTAGTACAAAACATAGATAATGTTATTGTATTGTGCACTATTGTCCACGTGGATGTTATAACACTTAGAATTTTAGAAACGGAAGCATTTCAGAGTTTGGAAAATGTTTGGGTTTTTTCTGCTATGAAATGATAATGAGCTGATGAATCCGCCGAAACATGCACTCGACTGAAATCCGTTGATTTTCACAGAAAAAAAAGAAATAGTGCAATTTTTAGCGAGCATCTGTTCAGGCCATACAAAACTGATTCTTTGTATTGGTACAGTTAAGCATAGTTAAAGACGCCAGTTTATAACAATAGTCAACATAACAGTCGAACAACAGTTAAAAACTAACTAAATCCTATATGGCCAAAGACATACTTGACCAAAGAAGCTGTTCAAGGGACAGTCACATATACAATACAGTTAAAATATAAATTTCTTCATTACTTCCTTCACTGCTGTCATTGTGAATTAATTGTTTTAGTATTCAACGGAACATCGACGATCTGCCTCAGCAGGAACAATGCTGTGTGCTACACTGCCTTGTGCAGTGATATACAACCAGTTATAGAGGCGACAATGGGGTAAGATGTTGTTCATTCACTTAGTATCCAAAGCATTTTCTGTAAGTGTTCGTCCATGGCCATTAGCAGGTGCTGGGTCTCGCAGAAATACTCCCGTAGCACTGTTTCTTATTTGTCCACCGCTGCACATGAGAGGTTTACCCTCCGAGGTGGTGGTAGTGGTTGACACTAACAGATAGTGGTACAAGACAGCACATGTCGAGGTTCACTGATATTGACTGGCTCCATTGATTAACACAGATAAAGAACAAGACCTTGACGTGTTGTACAAACATCGTCAGAGGGTTTAAATTGTTCTCCAAGCTGACCTAGCCTTAAACACTTGTATTAAACCAGCGCATTCTTTCTATCTCTTATCTTCTCTCTCTATCTCTCTATTTTAAAGATATCTCACACATCTAGCGGTCGTATCCACTAACACAATGTCAGGATCTTTGGATATCCATAAATCTACATTTGGTTGTTTATTCATGCCTGGTTGGTTGTGAGAGTTACCTGGTGTGTGTATATGCTGATGAGTGTGTGTGTGTGCTCTGTGTTACTGTGTTTGTTGGATGTTTGTTTGCTTGTATGTGTGTGTGTGTTTTGGAATGTGAATATTGGATTTTTCTTTCTTTCTTTGTGTAAGTGTGTGTGTGTATGTGTTTGTGTGCGTGTTTTAGTGAATGTGTGTTTATGTGTGTGTGGGTTTATCTGTATGTGTGTGTGTGTGTGCACGTGTTTTTATGAATGCATATGTGTATGTATTAAAATATATAAAACAAGGAACAGATGACAAATGGTAATAAAACACACACAAATAGGGTTTTTTCTTCTAATTCTAAGACTGATCATTACAACCACAACGAAAACATTAAACAAACACCAGAATACAAATTAATTGGTGAGCAAAAACAAACTTAAAAGTTAAAATTTACTCTGTTTTTTAATGTTTATTTTTTGTATTAATTTGTTTTGTAGTGAAGATGATATAATTGTTATTTATTGCTTCTCTTAATATAATTTATACGTAATAAATATTCTCTGTCTTACTGTCATTCATTCTGTCTCTTTCTCTTACTATCTTTCATTCTGTCCATCTACCTGTGTTTTCTGTTTGTTTTTCCTCTCTGTATTTCTTTCTTTCTCTCTCTATCATTCCCTCTATTTAACTGTCCACATTGCTATCTGTCTTTCTGTCTGTCTTATCATTCTCCCTGTCTTTGTCTAATCCTTCTGTATATCTGTCATTCTCTCTGTCTGTCTGTCATTCCTTCTCTCTCTCTTTCTGTCATTCCTTCTCTCTCTCTTTCTGTCATTCCTTCTCTCTCTCTTTCTGTATGTTTGTTTTTCTCTCATCTCTAATTTAAACATAGGTCATACAAACTCCACTCTGAATAATAATGTTGACTGTAGTATGAGACTTGTTATAATTACTGTATAATTACTGGCAAAGTTAAACAGTTATTTTACTGGTGGACGTGTATACTTAGAGAGAGAGAGAGAGAGAGAGAGAGAGAGAGAGAGAGAGAGTACACACACACACACACACACACACACGCAGGTGGAGGTGGACGATCCTGTTCAGAGCAGCTGTGAGAAAAAAAAATACTTAAATCCCAAGAGGAACCAAGAAAATGTCTGGTGGAGAATTTATCTCTGTCTCCGACTATCTCTCTTTGTGCCTGTCTGTCTCTCTCTCTCTCTCTCTCTGATTTTATCTATTTCTGTCACTCTCTTTCTTTCTCTCTTTTTGTGTCTATCTTTCTTTGTGTCTCTATTTCTATTTCTGCCTGGCTCCCGGTATAGTATACAGTATGTGTTTGACTCTCTCTTTTTGTATGAATCTGCTCTCTCTCTCTCTCTCTCTCTCTCTCTCTCTCTCTCTCTCTCTCTCTCTCTCTCTCTCTCTCTCTCTCCGTATGTATCTGTCTATGGTAAGAATGTAATTAGTTAAATATTTTACATGACCTTAATTAATGGAACACAATGAATGCAGTTATCATATCGACGCATGTAGTAAATTTAAATGTTATTACACAAATATTGTTATGGTGAATGTCTAGATTTAGTATCGCATTTCAACGTTTGATAAAAAAAAAATATGCTCACGTGAAGGTGGATCTGTGGTCGTTTCTGTACCTGACTTCTGAATGTTGTGACGTAACCTGTCAACACAAAATCCCCAACAAGTCAACGACAACTGAGGTACGATAAATTGTTGCATCTCAAAATAATCGTAAAGGTAATTTACTGCAGATGAATCATTTTAGTTGCTTATAATGGACGTGGGGTCACAGTTATAGAGACACATTATATGTTACTGAGGCTTCTGGTGAGGGAGGATTACTGTGTTGACGTTCGTGTCCAGATATTGACGTTTCTGTGAGGAGGCTTGTGAGTGTGTGTGTGTGTGTGTGTGTGTGTGTGCGCGTGTGTGTGAGCCTGTGCGTGTCTCTTTGGCGTGTCTGTGTGATCCTGCACGTGTCTGTATAGCCCCGAAACGTCTATATCCATAAACATCTATAGTCAATCGATACATTTCTATAAATCCATTAACCAAAAATATCACCAAAGTTAACATTACGTATACGAGGAATTCAGAAAGCAGAATAACTCTATTTATGGACATAGTATGAGTATATAGCTTCAGGGGCCTCCTTACATTACACCCACACAACACGCCCACACTGTATACCTACACAGTACACCCACACCACCGTACACCCACACAGCACTGTAATGAGGGGGATTATATAAATATATATGTGTAGAGACGTCACTAGTGGAGTTCCCCAAGGCTCAGTACTTGGACCATTATTATTTATTATATACATAATGACATAGATATCGGCATAGACAGCAACATAAGTAAATTTGCTGATGACACTAAAAAGGGCGTGTAATTAAATCTGACGATGACTCTGCAAAACTACAGGAAGATCTAAACAAATTTTTCGAATGGTCTGAAAAATGGCAGATGAGATTCAATGTGAACAAATGTAAAGTACTCAGTATAGGTGATGTAAACAGGGAAACCACATACCAGTTGAACAACGATGCTATTGAGAAATCCGACTGCGAGAGAGATTTAGGAGTAATGATAAGTAGGAATCTTAAGCCAAGTAAACACTGGGTATTTGCTCGAAACAAAGCAAATAAAGTACTTGGGTTCATACAAAGGAGTGTTAGTTACAAGACTAGCGAGGTCATCTTAAAACTATATCTTGCGCTTAAGAGACCTCACTTTGATTACGCAGTTCAATTCTGGTCATCGTATTACACAATGGATATAGAATCCTTGGAAAGAATTCAGAGGAGAATGACAAGACTAATCCCGGGCATTAGGAACCTTGAGTACAGGGACAGGTTAAAGCATCTTAATTTGCACTCCCTCGAGAGACGTGTGAGGGCCGACATGATAGAGGCGTATAAATGGAGGTCAGGGCTGAACAAAGGGGACATTACAAAGGTATTCAAACTACCCAACCAGGAGCGAACTCGTAACAATAGTTTTAAATTCGACAAATTTAGATTTAGGCGCGAAATAGGTAAACATTGGTGTGCGTAAATGGGACTGGCCAGTATGGGCCAATAGGCCCGCTGCAGTTTCCTCCATTCATATATTCTTATGTTGTTAGTATTATATTCTTAGGGGAAATCTTTTAAGCGCCCACTCCAATTACCGCTATTTATTATTCATCCAATGCCACAGACACATTAATAGATCAATATATCGAAGTTACTAGACACTGACTCTAGGACACAAACATGAAATGGATACACTTCCCACCGTAAGTAACTCGCCCCTGGATCGCTCTGACAAAGACTCACGTATGACCTGAAGGAGGCCCTGCGGTGCTGGGGAGGGGAAGTCTCCCTCGGAGGAGAAGCTGTCTGCTCCTTCCCTGTTACAATGATGATCCGAATCCTATTCCTAATGTTACAAATCTGGGTGTGTCTGGTCAGGTGACAGGTGTACTCCCTTCTTGAGTACCACGGTCATGTCGCCGGGTTAAGCTGATCGCGTGGCGGTGAGAACTGTGGGTCAATGAGACTGACCTCTCTTGGGTCAGGTCTGGACAGCTTGTCCAGGTGTAGTTTCTTGAGCAACACGGTCATAGCGCCGGGTCTTAGTGTCGGGTGTCAACCTATGTGGGTGTACCTCTGCTCATCTACTTACTGTTATATGTGTTGTATTTCTCTGGGCTGTAAGCTGTGGTCTGATAAACAATCATTACAGCACGCCCACACAGCACACCCATTCTGTACACCCACACAGCACACCCATTCTGTACACCCACACAGCACATCCATTCTGTACACCCACACAGCACACCCATTCTGTACACCCACACAGCACACCCACACAGTACACCCACACAGCAGCACCCACACAGTACACCCATTCTGTACACCCACACAGCACACTCACACAGCAGCACCCACAGCACCCACACAGCAGCACCCACACAGCACACCCACACAATACACCCACACAGCACACCCACACAGTACACCCACACAGCACACCCACACAGTACACCCACACAGCACACCCACACAGCAATATCAATTCACTGGAGTCGGTGCAGCGAAGAATGACGAAAATGATTCCGGGACTTAGAAACCTTCCATATCAAGATAGGTTAAAGAAACTAAGCTTGCATTCCCTAGAAAGACGAAGAGTGCGGGGAGATATGATAGAAGTATTTAAGTGGATGAAAGGAATCAATAAAGGAGATATAGATAAAGTTCTTATAATATCCGAGCAGGATAGGACTCGGAGCAACGGATATAAGTTGGATAAGTTTAGGTTTAGGAGGGAGATAAGAAGGAACTGATTCACAAATAGGGTGGTGGACGAGTGGAACAAGCTTAGCAACTTTGTAGTAAGTGCTGGAACGCTGGAAAGTTTTAAAAGGAGGCTAGATAGATTCATGGATGATAGGTAGTGGTAGTAACTCTCGACAGGAGCTGCCATGCACAGGCCAACCGGCCTATTGCAGTCTCCTTAGTTTCTTAAGTTCTTACGTTCCTCCAAAGCTAGACCGAGGATGTTGCTATGTTTATAACCTCTATCAAACTTAATGTCTACACAAAGTACTGTCACTAAACATCTTCCTTCTAGACAGACATTATACTTTGGTACTGGAGGTCTAATAACGATGGCAATAACTCTGCCCCCGGAAATGCGATTCAGAAGCTACTGTCATCATAATACTGAGCGGGATTTGGGATGACAGCCAAATGACAGCCATAAAGCATCCATTCCCCCAGGACCCCCTCCCCCCCCCCCCCCCTCTGTTTGGGAGATTCCTGGCCATGTTAGAGAGTTAGTGTATTAAAATATTGTCTGTACGCTTCTTCCCTCGGTGTGTGTGTGTGTGTGTGTAATTCTACCACATAACTTCGCCTTTTCTCTATATCATTGGAACATTATTGTGTATTGAAAAGAATGTCCATATACTGTCAGTGCCTCGTGAGTTTAGTTAATGAAGTATATACATTGTTCTAACCTTGTATAAACTAACCCTCCTCTTTCCTTCCCTCTCATGTTGCCCTCATTCTCTCCCCCTCTCTCTCTCTCTCTCCTCACCGTCTCGGCCACCTCACGACCTCTTTGTGGTCAGACCGTGTGGTTACAATCAGCCTCTCTCAATCCTCCACTCTCTCTCTCTCTCTCTCTCTCTCTCTCTCTCTCTCGCTCAATGCTCCACCAATACGCACTGAAGTATGTGATGTCATAACTCGAAAAATACGTTGAAAAAGTTACACACAAATAGATAACATTACTATAATGTTAATGAAGTAAAAATAATGATAATATAACTTGATAAAAAAACTCAACAGTCACCTAATAACTTATAGAGAGCGTGTGTGATGTGG